>JBBBDQ010029934.1:85000-127500 GCA_037127315.1 Ascarosepion bandense
AGACTACCACCACCTTTAAATTTGTTGTTTTTCATTTTTTTTTTCCAGCGCAGTCTTATCGGTTACTACTTAAAGTTTCCGATTTGAAAAGAAAAATTTTCAATAGTTCTTTCTCATACAACGTTATAGTAAATCGATCCTCCATTTTGGAACCACTCGTGTTGGGGTAGCTTTTTTTTTTTTTTTTTTTAGGACAAGTTGTTGCTGTTGTTTTTTGCCTTTTTCACTTTTTTAGTTCTTACGATGGCATCTTCCTGGGAAACTCCAAGAATGGCTTTATTCAAAAATTTTGCAAAGGATTCAGTTGTTGAATATGCGAAAGCAAAAAAGTTAATTGACAGAACCGATTTAAGATTGTTTGATAAACTAATCCCCACGCTAAAATTATTTAAATGTTGAAATTTTTACAGATTTTTTTGTCAATCAAAGTTTAGAGTTTAATCGATAAGATTGCACTAAAAAAAAAAAAAAAAAAAAAAAAAAGTTGATAATCAACCAATTTACAGGTGGTGGTAATGTCGTACCGGCGAGTGGTTCTAAAATGGAGGATCGAATTACTATAACGTTGTATGAAAAACTGAGACCCCATAAAATTGTTGAAATATCGAAATGTTTCCAAATTTTTTGTCAATCGGAAAGTTTATGGTATAATCGACAAGATTGCAGCAAGAAAAAAAAAAGGTTGTGGTAGTCTTAAGGTCCGCCGTTAATTTAAATTGGATATGGTCATGAATATTGTCTATTATTCTATGGTGGTCGTTAGAATCTTTGTGAGCGTACTAAAGATTCTTACAGTCTATAGTGTATCGTTTGTACAGGTCATTAAGGCAGAAAGTTGCGTAAAAGTTAATTCCTTTATCGTTAGTGGTGATGGTGAATTTCAGTTCGTAATCTCAAGTTTTTTTCTTAGTCTATCAGTTTGCTATTTTTCGGAGAAGGATTAATCTGTCGTCTTTGTATAAACCGGTGTTTTTATCTCGAAAATATACCTAAGCCTTCATAATAAAATACCGACCAATTCACAGGCCTCCGCAGAACCTCATGCTCCCATAGCAATACAGAAATCTAGATTGACATTTTTTGGTTCACAGACAGCCGTCATGAAATAAGATTTTTGTGCATGCCATCAACCACCACAGGCAATCGCTCCTAACCCCCATTAGCATGGATCACGCTAGTCTCCCTGAAAGCAAAACACTTCGCCTCCACGGGTTAACTCTCACAACAGTCCTCAAGCGGAACGGCTATATAGAATCCATAGCTAAATCCGCTGCTAAGAAAGTCGGTTCTCTGTGTAGGGCCAGGAAGTTTCTTCCGCCTGAAACAATCCTGCCCATATATAAATCTACCATCCACCCGTGCATCGAATACTGCTGCCATATCTGGTCGGGTGCTCCTGCTATCCATCTAGGTGTCCTTGACAAAATCCAACGGAGAATCTGTAATGTGATCGATCTCGACTTGGCAGCTCAGATACAGTCATTTTCTCACCGGCGCAATGTGGCTTCCCTATGTCTCTTCTACAAATACTCTCACGGCTTCTGCTCCGATGAACTTAGCTCACTGGTGACCCCTATATATAAATTTACTCGAGCCACAAGATTAGCAACTAAGTCCCACTCTTTTAATGTGAAACTAATAAAATATAAACGCAAATTCTACTCCATTAGATTCTTTTCTCGCAGTTCCCTTCCGTTTACTTGCTTCACCGACAGCAACAGTCTACAAGAATTTAAATGTAAAGTCACTAGTCATCTATCTGACTAACTTGCATCCTCCCTCACTCATGCTCCTTTCTCCGTCCACTCCACTCTCATCAGTATTATCATGACCCCCTATAACCTGTCACTCATAACTTTCCTCCTATGCCCCCCCCCTGCAAAACAGGGATAGTAAATTACCTTGCTTGGCGCGATATGATTATATAAAATGTCTACCTATGTTTTATGGATTACGCAAAAGAATTTGATCAATTGTTTACAAAGAGCTGTTGGAACTGCTAGGTAACCTTGATATATTTGGGAAAAATATTAGAATAATCCTGAACCTGTACCGCACTGTCTGCATTAAGTAAATATACAAAAAAAAAAAAAAAAAAAAAGAAAAAAAGGAGGTTTATGACAGTTAGGAACTTAACTCATACATTAGAGGTGATCCTAAGAAAATTAGAAGTCCTACCAGGATTTATCATTGGTGGCCACAATCTTAACAACGTAAGATATGAGATGGCCGTGTCGATAGCAGACACAGAAAGAAAACTACAATAAATCCTACAGGAGATAGTAAATAAAAAAAATAACAAAAAAAGCGAGAAGAAAAGACGAAATATCAATGGCAAGAAGATGAAAAAATGTTTAATAATATTGAATTCTTGGTCGTAAATTGAGCAGTAATTTTTTTTTAGCCAAGTTTAATGTATCAGATAATAGTTTTCCTGAGTTCTGCTTTAAACGTGGGATATCGTGTTTCTGAAACTTTTCTGATTAACTGGATGTTGATCTAATACTGGCATTAGTGTAACAGCCTGCCATAGTTCGAAATTCCTTGATATCTTGGACAAAATTAAAGAAATTACAACATCCTTAAAAAATACGGGTAACATCAAACAAGACACAAAACACAATAAAGGCTACCGGACAGCCAGTATCTTCACGTCTACAAAGGCTACATCCGCACAAGTATGAATTTGCCCAAAACGAATCTAACAAAATGATACGAGAGGGGATAATTCGCCCATCTGAAAACATTTACACCACGTTCAAACAAGTGTTAAAGGATTTCGACCTTTTGTAGATTTTCGTTTATTAAATTCATCTACAATTCCTGATCATTATCCGGTTCCACATATATATGATTTCACGCTCGGGTTACGCAGATCACGTATATTTTCCAAGATCGATCTAACAAAAGCTTTTTTTCCAGATCCCGGTAGCAAAAGATATACCCAAAACAACAGTGACAACTCAGTTCGGACTATACTAGTTTGTCCGAATGCCATTTGGTTTTCGGAATGCTGCCCAAACATTTCAAAGACTAATTCACCAAGTCTTTAAAGGATTACAATTTGTGTACGCTTACATTAACGCTATCATGATTGCTAGCCAAAATATTGCCGAAAACAAAGACCACTTACATCAAGGCTTTCAGAGAATATCTTAATTTGGCCTAAAAATAAACTTAGATAGGTGCAACTTCGACACTGCTCAAGTTAAATTTCTTGGAAATTTGATAAACCAACATGGGATCTCACCCTTACCTGGAAAATGGGAGCAATTGAAAATTTCCCCGTACCTACTTCAATCTGACAGTTAAAAAAAAAAAAAAAAAATCATCGGACTTTTTTAAAATTATTATCGCGTCACCCCAGCAAGGCATTTTACTGCCATTGTTGTGCAGGGGGTTACATAGGAGGAATGTTAGGGGAAAGAGTGACAGGTTATAGGGTCTGTCAGGAAATGGGTAAGAAAAGGATGACTGTAGCCATAAATTGACGGATCAATTTATTGATTGTAATTTAGAATTGATCCCTCACTTTATATTCACATAATAGTACAGAATTTTTTTTTATAATCATATTGCCCTAAGCAAGGCATTTACTACCACTGTTGTGCAGGGAGTTACATAGGAGGAATGTTAGGAGAAAGAGTGACAGGTTATAGGGGGTGTCAGGAAGAGAGTATGAGAAGGAAGAGAATACCGATGAGTGGGATGGACGGAGAAAAAAACCATGAGAGAGAGGATGTAAGTTAATGAGACAGGAGATTAGTGACCATTTACTTCTGCCTTTGACTAACTTGTTAAAAAAAAAAACCAAAAAAAAAACCAAAAAAAAAACCAGGAAAATTACAACAAGATGCACTTCATGCCTTCAATATGGCCAAATGAGCACTTACAAACGTTACTAAACATTCACATATTAGCAACGACGAATATGCACTCATCTTCCTCACTACGGACGCATCCAACACAGCAATAGAAGCTGTAGTTGAAGAGAAAATCGATTCGATAAGAAACCCAAATTTCTAATTTTCTTGGCAAAATTGACCAAGCACCTTTTCTAGGGAATTATTAGCTATATACGAGGGTCATTCAATAAATAAGGTGAATTTTTCGGTATGAGGACTTCTACGAGGGTCATTCAATAAATAATAAATAAGGTGAATTTTTCGGTATAAGGACTTCTAATACAGATAGAAGCTTATTTTTTTTTTCAACGTAGTCTCCTAGCAATGTCACATTTTTTCCCCATCTTTGCACAAGCTTCTGTATTCCCTCAGCGTAAAAATCTTTCAAACTTCGTGCCTCTCGTGAACGCTTTCAAGGGACCAAATAGGTGAAAGTCTGAAGGGGCAAGGTCTGGGTTGTAAGGGGGACGAAGGAGCAGTTCCCTCGACCCTCTTCTGTTTGTGCTTTGCCGTAAGCATTTTTGGCACCTACCGGCAGTTGAACTTCGAGTAGGCAAGGTAATCATGGACAATTTTGTGTGCTGTCTCAACAGATAGGCTCAAAGTCCTTGCAATGTCATCCACTGTCACCATTCTGTCGGACTGAATGAGGTCATTGACTGATTCGATCACCTTAGGAGACCTCACTTCTGTAGGCCTCCCAGGCCTGTTTTCATCCTCAACACTGCTTTGTCTTTAAACATGTAAAGCTTGTAAACATTCTTTTGGATGAAAAATGTGGCACCATACACAGTTGACATTCTCTTATGAATTTCAGCTGGTTTTCACCCTTAAGCAACCAAAACTTTGATAACTGACCTCTGCTTAATCTTAGAGCATGCTTCTTGGTCGGCCATCTTTGTTTATCTCCAAAACTCTCAAAGTTTTTTTTTTCAATCTGTAAAAAAAGTTAAATCCCCTTGAAAAAGAAGTAAAGGAAAAAAAAAGTAAGTTTCTATCTGAACTAGAAGTTCTTATACCGAAAGAATTCAGCTTATTTAATGACCCACGTAGAAGTCCTTATACCAAAAAAAAATCACCTTAATTATTGAATGACCCTCGTATTTAGCAATTAAACAGTTTAGACACGTACTCGAAGGTAGAAATCGGACATACACAGATCACAAACCCTTCAGTCATGAAATGAACTCTAGTGTAGATAAAGATATTTATATTTTATTTCTATATAACGTTTGCTATATTAAGAGACAGCGAAATATTGTGGCTGATGCAGTGCCACACGCATATATAACAGTGATTACCGACGATAGATTAAGTAATGATTTAATTTCTGATGACATTTCGCAGATAACCATTTTGTTACCTGAAAATTCTTTTTTGTTTGAAGTAAGAATCTTTGGAGATTGTAAATCACCTTCATTTTTTTTCCTTATTAGTGCCAACTAAATAAAAATCTCTGATTTGAAAAATAATACATCCAATAAAACTATGACATTACCCAATTAGAAAAGCTAATTGCTTTTGTAAATAAGTGATACTAAGGACATTATTATCTGAAGAAATAAAGGTTTTTTTTTAATGAATAATGAATTTTTACAAGAATTTAAGTTTTTTTTTTACGTTTTAATTATAAAAATTTAATAGTTTAAAATCGTGTAAAATTCTATATTTGTTTGTTCCCTGGAGATTATATAATAATTAAGTGGAAACGAAATTTACAAGTATTGTTTTACCTCAGGGAGGCAAGCCTGTTCCATGCTAATGGGAGGTAAGTGCTATTTTTGCATTTATTATTTGAAGTCTATTTATGGTTATAGAAGCGATTTTCCATCTATTTGCAGTTGAACCAAAGTAAGATTTAACAGCTCCTTCAGAAGGGATGCTAGCTTTGTAAATTATACATTCGGTCATACATTGACCGTTAATTGGGCAGATTGTGTTTTTTCAACACTTATTATTTTTGGTTGGTTTAAAATTGCGAAGATTAAACGTAGAGGCGCCAAAATATTTTTACAAAAATATATTTACTTAACGCGTTCCTTTTTTTCATGTATGGTTGACTAAAACTTCCATTATTAAGAAAAGGTTACGTAATTTAAAAGTTTTATCCCTTCCCTTAGATTTATGAAAATTGCTTTTATGTTCATGCGTAGAAAGCTGTCATCGCCTCGTCAGTCCGTCAAAGGTTCGATCAGATGAACACGACGAATCGTTAAGTTGTTGTATATTACTTTTTATGCTATAGGTAATATTTTTTTTAAATCAGCTTAATTTAACTTTCAATTTTCTAATTTTAATAAAATAAAGTGTCAGAAATGTTTTTGAAATATTTTTAAAATCGATGAAGTTTTGTTTGTTTACAAATTACTTAAAATTAAGAAAATAGCCGCTTTTAAGAAAATTTTAAGAAACGAACATTAAATGTGACGTTCCAATCTATGTAATTTTTATCCGAAATACACCAGGATTTTTTTTTACTTAATGGAAATAAATTTAATCATTAAGCTTTCAATTAAATCTAAAATGAAATCTTCAAGAATGCTTTTTCATTTTAAAAATTTCATTTTAAACTTATGCATGGAAAAATTTTTACCAAAAAAGTGGAGGTACCCAATTTTAAGAATTGTTTTTTTCTTAACACCTACAAACGAGAAAAAAAGAAACCCCCGGTATAGTCGTTATTATTAAAAATGTAAGAGGAAGAAAGAAGCTAGCAACTGAGGAAGACAAGAAAAAGAGAGAGATGGGAGAGAAAGTGGGTTGCAAAGCCCAAAACACAGAAGCTGGTTTTGTTTAGATTTTAAAATAATAATTTGACTTTTTATATTGACCGATTTTTTTTTCGTGGTTTTGCAACTTACAAAAAAAAAAAAAAAAAAAAAAAAGAAAAAAAAAGAGGCACAAAATAATTTTCGATTGTAAGAACGTTGAGAAAATAATTTGAAACGTCCTACAAATTAAACTATAGCTGGGGTCGGGTGAGAAGAGAATCAATACATTTCCCAAGGATATTTGCACGTAAATGAGTATGGCGGTCCCGACTGGAGATAATAGCCTGGTTCAACGTTGCTTAACTTCGGTGATCAGATGAGACTTGGTATAGAAATTCAAGAGCTTATAACCATAACTAATAAAAAAGTAAGAATTATTTTTTGTTCAAAAAGAATTCATTCATGAAAGAATAATTTATATGAGATTATTAAAGCAAAAAATAAAAATAAAAATAAAAATAAAAAAAACAACATATATAGCATTTCTTTTTTCACTATTTGAGGTTATGAATTTAACTATGTATAACTAGCAGTATAGCCCGGCGTTGCTCGGGTGTAATGAAAGCTTTAAAACTAATGCATAGTCTTGGAGCTCAGACTCTGCCTAAAGAATATTTGTGTGACGTTTGGTGAGAATCGGATAAAAATTGTGGATTTGTATAAAGGACATACAGACAAACAGACACACACAAACATCTTGCTTATATATATATATATATATATAATCGATTTTCTGCACTATTGTAAGAACTGCAACCTTGAAACTTCTGAATATCGTTTCTTATGTCTTTGTCTATGAGGGTATCAAATTTGATTAAAATCCCACCACTCCTATAACCCGATTTTTTCGATTATCGATATTTATCGGGGGTACATCGACACAAAACCTAGCTAAGAACACTCGCAGACGCTTATAGTACAACTCTGTAAATTTTTAAGAAAATCGGTTCAGCCGTTTCGGAGTTTATAGGTAACGGAAACACACACAGACAAAGTTTAATTGATAAATAAGTTTAGATAAATCAGTTTGAATAAAAATTAAAGTATTATAAAAAAAAAAAAACCCTAATAAAACTGGGAAAATTTGATAAAGACTTATTGAATTGACACTGTATATTGGTTAATTTATTTTGCTTGCTTTCAGTTACTAATGTCAAAATATTCTAGACACCTTCAGATATGTTTTTAGCCTTATATAAACAAAAGGGAGGTAATTCAAAATAGTTGAGTTCCTCCCTGTTTGATCTTCAATACAAACACAACCTCAGTTATGAAAATTATTAAATACATGTAAAATTTCCCATGCGAAAAGAAAAAAGTATTGTCAAGAGAAACTGAGTAAATATAACTGCACTGATAAATTACAAAGAAACTTAAAAAATAATTTCAAAACTTTTCTCTATCAAATTTAAAATAAAATTCGTTTTATTATTTTTAACTTTTATTGAATTATTTTAGCAAGACTTCAAAACTAATTTTTAAAATTTTCTTACTGGATATCGCAAAAAAGTTTGACTCAATATCTTTAGGGGATTTATAAAAACTAAAAATATTTGTCATCATCTCAATTTTAAAATATTCATGATATATCTAAATTGGGAGGCAAATTATCTCAAAAGAATTTCTACAAAGTTTAAGTAAAATAACCAATTCATTAATGACCATCCTAAAGATTCCAATTATAATTTTATGATTGTTAGATTTATAAAACTGACTTACGGTAGTCAGTCTTGATTTTGGAAATCAACGCATCTCTATTTGGCGGGGCCTAGTTTGTTCCCCTCGTACAAAAGCAGGAGAAATTAAGTACAAAGAATAAAATAATCCTTATCTCTCATCTAAAATATACAATTATTG
The DNA here is from genome assembly GCA_037127315.1 of Ascarosepion bandense. NCBI lineage: Eukaryota > Metazoa > Mollusca > Cephalopoda > Sepiida > Sepiidae > Ascarosepion > Ascarosepion bandense. The sequence goes on from JBBBDQ010029934.1 coordinate 93,534, forward strand.
ACCTAGATCAAGAATTTCGTGTACTTTATTCCTTACAGTTGTGAGAGAATATAGACGTGAAACAAACCGCTCCCCCGAAAGTAAAGCATTGGGAAGACTGAAAAGCCGTACTTAGAAATGAAACAATGAAATTACGCATGGCTGATCATGTATGGTGTGAAAGGGGTAGTCATAACTCCCTGTGAAATGGAGTGAAAATACTGAACAAATAAGACTACTGGATAGTTAGACACCTGAAATAATCAACGCATATGTTAGGCTATGAGGACTTTATTATTAGCAGGCCTAACATAGGACTTTATTATTAGCAGGCCTAACATAGGACTTTATTATTAGCAGGCCTAACATAGGACTTTATTATTAGCAGGCCTAACATAGGACTTTATTATTAGCAGGCCTAACATAGGACTTTATTATTAGCAGGCCTAACATAGGACTTTATTATTAGCAGGCCTAACATAGGACTTTATTATTAGCAGGCCTAACATAGGACTTTATTATTAGCAGGCCTAACATAGGACTTTATTATTAGCAGGCCTAACATAGGACTTTATTATTAGCAGGCCTAACATAGGATTTCTTTATTGATTAACTAGGCCTTAACATATGGACTTTATTATTAGCAGGCCTAACATAGGACTTTATTATTAGCAGGCCTAACATAGGACTTTATTATTAGCAGGCCTAACATAGGACTTAGGTAGGACTTTATTATTAGCAGGCCTAACATAGGACTTTATTATTAGCAGGCCTAACATAGGACTTTATTATTAGCAGGCCTAACATAGGACTTTATTATTAGCAGGCCTAACATAGGACTTTATTATTAGCAGGCCTAACATAGAAATAAATTGGAAGCAGCACTAATCAGCTCTTAGGTAAGATGTAAGGCTCTTAGTTTTCTACAGCAGATTTTGCCACGCAACAATGGCCTATTGAGTTAAAGGTTTTGGTTCGTGAAATTGGTGACAGTAAATTTAAGTTTAGTCTGGTTCGGGTAGTGTATACTTGAAAAACGGGCAAGTAATAACTGAGTAGTACTAAAAATAAGTATCTAGACGATATCCATGGAGAACATTCTAACCTCGTGGATTATATAAAGTTCAGAATTCCCGGTAGGTCAAGATGTAATCGAAGGACTAATAAACACAAACAAAACTATTACGTAATCATACGTGACACGTGAAGAATGAAGAAACAGACAACATAGTATTTGATAATGGCAAATTATATCCGAAATTATTGGACAATTTTATATCTAATAGTATCCTAAACTAAAGAGAATTTACTGAAATAGAGAGAAAAATGAACATTTTTTAAAACATTTTTCATTGGCTGTTGAATAAACTTCTTGTAATGATGGTGCGCATGTTTTTTTTTTGCTTGCATCTCTTCAACAGGTCTTCATCGGAGTACGGGTTGTACAGACTGAAGCATCTCTTCAACAGGTCTTCATCGGAGTACGGGTTGTACAGACTGAAGCATCTCTTCAACAGGTCTTCATCGGAGTACGGGTTGTACAGACTGAAGCATCTCTTCAACAGGTCTTCATCGGAGTACGGGTTGTACAGACTGAAGCATCTCTTCAACAGGTCTTCATCGGAGTACGGGTTGTACAGACTGAAGCATCTCTTCAACAGGTCTTCATCGGAGTACGGGTTGTACAGACTGAAGCACAGCGGAAAAATTGGCGAGAAAAAAATACTGAGCAGAACAAACTACAGAAGACGCGATATCGGTAGGAAAGGAGAACAATCTATCGCTCTCGGTAGGAAAGGTGATGCTCGAAAGACAATATGACGAAGATGGAAACGTTATAAGATGAGGATATTAGTTCGAATGGAAATAATGATATCTATCTCAAAAATTATGTATAAAAAGCCAATCTTCCGAATACTTATTTCTTTTGCATTCCCAGACAATGTCAACTGACAGAAGATCGATTCTGTTAAAAGTAGGTATCGACGCAGTTGCCAAAACAAAACCACCACCACCACCAAATAACAGCAGCAACAACAACCACCACCACCACCACCAAGTAACAGCAGCAACAACAACCACCACCACCAAGTAACAGCAGCAACAACAACCACTACCACCACCACCAAGCAACAGCAGCAACAACAACCACCACCACAAAGTAACAGCAGCAACAACAACCACCACCACCACCACAGCAACAGCAGCAACAACAACCACCACCACCACCACAGCAACAGCAGCAACAACAACCACCACCACCACCACAGCAACAGCAGCAACAACAACCACCACCACCACCACAAAGTAACAGCAGCAACAACAACCACCACCACCACAGTAACAGCAGCAACAACAACCACCACCACCACCACAGCAACAGCAGCAACAACAACCACCACCACCACCACAACAACAGCAGCAACAACAACCACCACCACCACCACAGCAACAGCAGCAACAACAACCACCACCACCACAAGCAACAGCAGCAACAACAACCACCACTACCACAGCAACAGCAGCAACAACCACCACCAAAACAACAGCAGCAACAACAACCACCACCAACAACAGCAGCAACAACAACCACCACCACCAACAACAGCAGCAACAACAACCACCACCACCACCAACAACAGCAGCAACAACAACCACCACCACCACCACCAACAACAGCAGCAACAACAACCACCACCACCACCACCAACAACAGCAGCAACAACAACCACCACCACCACACCACCAACAGCAGCAACAACCACCACCGTCACCAACAACAACAACAGCACTACCACCACCAACAGCACTACCACCACCAACAACAGCAGCAGCAACAACAACCACCACCACCACAACAACAGCAGCAACAACAACCACCACTACAACAACAGCAGCAACAACAACCACCACCACCACCAACAACAGCAACAACAACCACCACCACCACCAACAACAGCAGTAACAACAACCACCACCACCACCAACAACAGCAGCAACAACAACCACCACCAACAACAGCAGCAACAACAACCACCACCACCACCAACAGCAGCAACAACCACCACCAACAACAGCAGCAACAACAACCACCAACAACAACAGCAGCAACAACAACCACCACCAAATAACAGCCGCAACAACAACCACCACCAACAACAGCAGCAACAACAACGCCACCACCACCACCAAATAACAGCAGCAACAACCACCACCACCACCAAATAACAGCAGCAACAACCACCACCACCACCAACAACAGCAGCAACAACAACCACCACCACCAAATAACAGCAGCAACAACAACCACCACCACCAACAACAGCAGCAACAACAACCACCACCACCAAATAACAGCAGCAACAACAACCACCACCACCAACAGCAGCAACAACAACCACCACCACCAACAACAGCAGCAACAACAACCACCACCACCAACAACAGCAACAACAACAACACTATAGCATGATGTTAAAAGTGTTCAAACTTATTAAAAACAAAGTTTTATCATGGAAATCTTAGTAAGAGGAAAGATCAAATTGTTATTTTTTAAAATTTGTTTAATCCTTTCCAATACGTTCGAAATTTCGGTTTTTTTCGTCAGCGATTCACCCGAGGTTTATTAGAGCTTACTACTATGGCAACCGTAATATTACGCAAGTCGATTTTTGGCGTTGAAAGACACATTAATTTGGAAATTCTTGCACAAAAATCAAGTAATTGAAACTTTCAGGACTTATTCACAAATGAGATTATGCAATTATTTTTTAGAAAGTTTTTATTTTTACACCTATCACCTTCCCCACACCCAATTTAGGGGGCGTAAATCAGGTAATTTTTAAAAAAATTATTTACGAGACTAATATTTCAGAAAAACTGCTCCAAATAGTAAAGTAAAAAATGCATTAAAACTACGCCATTTTTAATTTAGATACATTTTTAATTGATTTTACAAATAATATAATTTAAGGATACATACTGAAGAAAAAAATTCGAAGAGTAATGAATACTTTTTCATTTTGTTTTTCTTAATTATGATTTACGAAGTCTCAAACGTCTTAAGTTTCATGCAGTTACTCAGTGTCTTTGGTTATTAATTTTATTAAGTAAATACTAGTTACAAATTTAAAATTGAGAATCTTAATACAAATCATTTAGAATTAAGATTTTTAAAATAATTTTATGTTAAACTGCACATTTTCTTTAATTATGGAAACTTAAAAAGGGCACGTTACAAATATTAAATTGAGTCATGTCAGTTTTTGGTCAACATACTTCCAGATGTGTGAAGTGATTTGTTACAGGGGTTATCATCGCCTACTTGAAAGGTCAACGAGTCAGACCTTTCTGATTAAGATACTTTTATTCTAAATTTCATGCCATAAACAAGTAATATCTATTTAAAATTATTAGTTTAACTTTAAATTTGCTAATTTTTCAAAAGTAACGTGCGAGAGATGTATATTTTATTTTTTTGCAAGATTTTTAAAACTGAGAACTAACTTGTTTACAAATGTGTCGGCCGTAAAAAAAATGGGAGGGGGCCCAAAAATTGAAATTAAAATCAATTTTTATATATGGATATAATTTCTGTTTGAAATCAAACCCGTGTATTTTAGTTATTTGAAATATTAAATTTTATCATTTAACTTTCAATTAAAGTAAAATTAAAATTGTCAAGAAAACTTATTTTTAAAAGTTCAGGTTTAAACTTAGGTATCGAAAATAAGGGGAGGTATCTATATTAAAAGGTTTCAAAATGACTGACCTTGTACTAGACAGAGAAACATTTAGAAAGTCTTGAGTTATTTGACAAAGCAAGTACTTAATACGACCGCCTGTAGGCATCTATCCAGATGACACTACCAATAAACTTATAGCGAAGGTCACGACATCTCTAGTCTCAATATGAAATCTGCCAATGTTGACAAAAAACTCTTGATACGACCCATTTTTAATTTCGTTAAATTTTCTGTTCGTATGAAGGTTTTTTTTTATTTATTCTTAGTAAAATTTCTAGTTTATTTGTGAAATATTTGAATAAAGTTTATTTTAGCATTTCAAACAAATCCTCTGCAAAATGTTATCAAAAACTTTTGCATCATTCATAAACCATAAGAATACATCCTAATGTAACATTACTTTGCCCCGGCAAAAAAAAAAAAAAAAAAAAAAAAAAGATTGATAATTGATTGGCCGTGGATGAGGGCGACGGAGTATGACATTAAAAGATAGAAACATAGGCAATAACCAACAAAGATATGATTGACATTAAAGGCATAAAACTCAGGCACACAACAAAGGCTTGAAAGACGATAGCCAGCGAAAATGATTAACAGATCATCTGGCCAAAGATGACGTCAATTAAGCAACAACCCAGAAAAGCAACATCCGTAGGAATTTTGGGGTTATAAGTCAGAAGTTATATAAGTCTGGCATTTCGGGCCGAAGGAGACATATCTCGATGGTTAATGATTCCCCATCGGCTCCCTCATATGAGCTCAGTTCTCTCCGGCTGCCCATTACTCCACACCAGTATCACTGACGTTTTCCGTCGAGATCCAGAACCAAGTTATATACATATTGTGGGCGCGTACCCACTGACACTTATGGACTCTTCCAGTCATTATTTAAACCATAAGGTTTATACTCTCAGGTCAGTAGTTCCGGGAGCAGCCCGCCAGTTAGGTGTGGCTTACTGCCACTCTTGTAGTTATATTTTTCCTTGTTAAATACAATATGTTCGACCTATTATCCGTTGTCAGAGTTATTCTTTCGTGGCCCCACTATCGGATCCAAGGGATACCCCACCTCAATAAACCTTCGTTCGCAGCCCCTTTTCAAGGTTACAACATTACCCCATCAATACAACACTTCTACATTTGTATTGCTGTCTCCAAAATCATTTTGTTATAGATACTGCAATTCTTGTTAGAAATTCATTTTACAATCACATATATATATATATATATATATATATATATATATAAGATGCATTGTTGTTTGAGACTTGTAGAAAAATAGTATGCATGTCCAACATTCCAAAATGTAGTGAAAGAGACATTCACCTGATGAAGGTAAGAGAGCTGGCTGATTCAATACTGTGTTTGCAACGCAAGAAAAAGATATGTTTACTAATTACAACTTCATGAAGATTCCTCATCTAACAACCGATAAGGCCTGGAAAGTCGATCAGCCTGAATGCGACACATTGGAATGAATAGATAAATAACTTTGTTTAAATAATAAATCGATATTGATCTCGACCGGAAGGATATTAAAATATTCGGAAGATGTATTCTGATAAACGGTTCAGCCTGTGTTAAATTGGTTGATTCTGATCGTTTATCCAGGCAAGCATAACTGAGCGGGCCTGCATTGGCAATTATCTAAGCATGAACAAGATACATCCGTTAAACATGTAATATTCAATAATATTTCATTTCTCTTTATATTTACATAACACACACACACATATATATATATATATACATATATATATATATATATATATATATATATATATCTCAGTGTACCCCTGCCGTCAAAATATTTGGGAGTATATATTTTCACTACTCGACGACATAATTATTGCAGGACAATAAAATAAGGTACTGTTAAGAAGCAAACACGTGGCAAGAGATTTCATAACTGGTAGTAAAGAGAATGAGTTGAGCAGAGTCTAAGTCTCTACATGAACGTGGCAGGAGGAATATATATATAACAGTAGTCTTTATAATAACTAGCGAAACCCGTTTAAATTTCCACGGAAGGATAATTATGATTTTCTGGAAAAAAAATTTACTTTGTCATATTACAAAGTATAGTAAAGTCTTCAAACAAAGGTATTGAATAATAAAATAACGATAACACAGAGTGTAATTTTATTAAAATATCTATAAAAGTAATGTCCATAGAAGCTACTTTACTGTAATCTTATATTATAATGAGCGGCGTATGCACAGACCATAACCAAAATACTGTACGCTATATTGTGAGAGATTTTGAAAGATAAAAATGCTTTTTTTATTACTGAAAAATCATGTCTCCTGTGTCCATTGTAAACAGAAAAGACCAACTGAGTAATAGCCAAGAGTGTAGAGGCCAGGAATTTCGTTAGTAGGTCACGGAATACGATAACAAACAACTTTTTTTTTTTTTTTTTTTTTACTATATTGTACATTACACGCATACACACACACACACACACACACACACACACACAATTACTGCTACAATCACCAGCTTAAGGTGCTACTGATACGGTAATGCTATAGGCTTTCATCTCCTACTCTTTACTACCTTTCCATTTGGCTGAGGAGGGAGGGAGAGAGAGAGAGAAAGGGCTGAGGAGGGAGAGAGAGAAAGGCTGAGGAGGGAGAGAGAAAGGCTGAGGAGGGAGAGAGAAAGGCTGAGGAGGGAGAGAGAAAGGCTGAGGAGGGAGAGAGAAAGGCTGAGGAGGGAGAGAGAAAGGCTGAGGAGGGAGAGAGAAAAAAAAAAAAGGCTGAGGAGGGAGAGAGAAAGGCTGAGGAGGGAGAGAGAAAGGCTGAGGAGGGAGAGAGAAAGGGCTGAGGGAGGGGAGAGAGAGAAAGGCTGAGGAGGGAGAGAGAAAGGCTGGAGGGAGGGAGAGAAAGCTGAGGAGGGAGAGAGAAAGGCTGAGAGGAGAGAGAAAGGCTGAGGAGGGAGAGAGCAGGCTGAGGAGGAGAGAGAAAGGCTGAGGAGGGAGAGAGAAAGAAGGAGGAGGGAGAGAGAAAGGCTGAGGAGGGAGAGAGAAAGGCTGAGGAGGGAGAGAGAAAGGCTGAGGAGGGAGAGAGAAAGGCTGAGGAGGAGAGAAAGGCTGAGGAGGGAGAGAGAAAGGTTGAGGGAGGGAGAGAGAAAGGCTGAGGAGGGAGAGAGAGAAAGGCTGAGGAGGGAGAGAGAAAGGCTGAGGAGGGAGAGAGAAAGGCTGAGGAGGGAGAGAGAAAGGCTGAGGAGGGAGAGAGAAAGGCTGAGGAGGGAGAGAGAAAGGCTGGGAGGAGGGAGAGAGAAAGGCTGAGGAGGGAGAGAGAAAGGCTGAGGAGGGAGAGAGAAAGGCTGAGGAGGGAGAGAGAAAGGCTGAGGAGGGAGAGAGAAAGGCTGAGGGAGGGAGAGAGAAAGGCTGAGGAGGGAGAGAGAAAGGCTGAGGAGGGAGAGAGAAAGGCTGAGGAGGGAGAGAGAAAGGCTGAGGAGGGAGAGAGAGCATGGAGGAGGGAGAGAGAAAGGCTGAGGAGGGAGAGAGAAAGGCTGAGGAGGGAGAGAGAAAGGCTGAGGAGGGAGAGAGAGAAAGGCTGAGGAGGGAGAGAGAAAGGAAGGAGGAGGGAGAGAGAAAGGCTGAGGAGGGAGAGAGAAAGGCTGAGGAGGAGAGAGAAAGGGCTGAGGAGGGAGAGAGAAAGGCTGAGGAGGGAGAGAGAAAGGCTGAGGAGGGAGAGAGAAAGGCTGGGAGGGAGGGAGAGAGAAAGGCTGAGGAGGGAGAGAGAAAGGCTTAGAGGGAGGGAGAGAGAAAGGCTGAGGAGGGAGAGAGAAAGGCTGAGGAGGGAGAGAGAAAGGCTGAGGAGGGAGAGAGAAAGGCTGAGGAGGGAGAGAGAAAGGCTGAGGAGGGAGAGAGAAAGGCTGAGGAGGGAGAGAGAAAGGCTGGGAGGGAGGGAGAGAGAAAGGCTGGAGGAGGGAGAGAGAAAGGGAGACAGAGGGAGAGAGAAAGGCTGAGAGGGAGAGAGAAAGGGCTGAGGTGAGGGAGAGAGAAAGGCTGAGGAGGGAGAGAGAAAGGCTGAGGAGGGAGAGAGAAAGGCTGAGGAGGGAGAGAGAAAGGCTGAGGAGGGAGAGAGAAAGGCTGAGGAGGGAGAGAGAAAGGCTGAGGAGGGAGAGAGAAAGGCTGAGGAGGAGAGAGAAAGGCTGAGGAGGGAGAGAGAAAGGCTGAGGAGGGAGAGAGAAAGGGCTGAGGAGGGAGAGAGAAAGGCTGAGGAGGGAGAGAGAAAGGCTGAGGAGGGAGAGAGAGAAAGGCTGAGGGAGGGAGAGAGAAAGGTTGAGGAGGGAGAGAGAAAGGCTTAGAGGAGGGAGAGAGAGAAAGGCTGAGGGAGGGAGAGAGAAAGGGGCTGAGGAGGGAGGAGAGAAAGGCTGAGGAGGGAGAGAGAAAGGCTGAGGAGGGAGAGAGAAAGGGCTGAGGAGGGAGAGAGAAAGGTTGAGGAGGGAGAGAGAAAGGGGGTTGAGGAGGGAGAGAGAAAGGCTGAGGAGGGAGAGAGAAAGGCTGAGGAGGGAGAGAGAAAGGCCGAGGAGGGAGAGAAAGGCTGAGGAGGGGAGAGAGAGAAAGGCTGAGGAGGGAGAGAGAAAGGCTGGAGGGAGGGAGAGAGAAAGGCCAGAGAGGAGGGAGAGAGAAAGGCTGAGGAGGAGAGAGAAAGGCTGGAGGAGAGTGTAAGTGGCGTAACGAAGGGAGGAACTAAGTAACTAAGGATGGAACAAGCAGAATTATTATATGATAGTAATGATAAAAGCTGAACGTTTCTGTATATGTCGGAAGGCAGAAAAATACCTTATTTTAGGTAATAAACACGTACGATTTATATTAAGTGCATCTCCCTTACAACAAAGATTTTCAGTTTTCAGCCAATTTTGGCTCATAGTATGTAAAGCAAGCAGTCAGTAAATTAAAACCTTTAGTAAAATACTTTTACTTATTGGGGGTAAAAAAAAAAACTTATGTGCTGTTTACCTTAAGAATGTGTATGATCATGGCTCTTCACAATTTCATCTCTCATGAATGTCAAATTCTCCAAGCACTCTTCACGATTTATTGAGCCGACTCGGAATAAAGTTTACCACTGACATGAGGCGGAAAGATTACATTGAATCAATTATTAGGTCTGCCGCTAAAAAGCTGCTCCTGTGTCGTGTTCGACAATTTTTTTTTTTTCACCAGATTCTATCTTAAACAGTTATAAATCTACCATTCGTCCACGGATCGAATATTTGTCACATTCGTTATTAGGAGATTAAAGAAAAGATATAAAAGAGAAAGAGCAAATAAATCAGATATAATAAAGAAGTTAAAAGAGAAAGAAAAGACGAACCAGTACGATAAATCGTTATATATATATATATATATATATATATATAACGTCTTTTCTTTATTCTGTAGTATTTACGCTGTGACACCCTGAGTGAGCACTCTGGAAGAGTGGGAGGGTTTGAAAAACAGTAGCTACTCCGGCATATACGCATCGCTCATTTAATGATGAATTAGAGCACTCTGGCTATTGGGCGTGTATCATGATATCATTAATAAAAAAAAATTTGCCTTCTTCTACCGGATGCTCCTGGCCCAGAGGTAGAATCGCCGACTGACGCCAATTCGGTCGGGTTTCAATCCTGAGTTAAAAGCAATCGGAGTCTAATCGTACTGATGAGCTGTGATACAGCGAAACAGATCTGTCTGCGGATGTCTATAGTATATATATATATATATATATATATATATATTTTAATATAGACAAGTTTTGTCTATTTTGTGTAGGATCCTTTCGTATAATCTGATGAACTTGATCGTGCTATCGTTAAAAGACGACAAGAAATCGCAGTAATTGTTGATTTTTTATCAGGTCTGAGCTTTCGGCTTACATAAGCCATTATCAAAGAATGAATATTTAACATATAGTGAACATAGAACATTTAAATTATTAACAAAGTGGAATTAAACAAAGAAAATTAAACCAAAGAGACAAGTCCATTTTTAACGTGGCGGATGGCCGCAGACGGTGACAAAATGGTGGTGGTGTGGTTCTTAATCACATGAGGGTATAGTGGCATGAGGGGATTGGTCTGTGAGCTGCTACTACTACTACTACTACTACTACGGGTAGAGGGGGTAAACATAATAACTATGACCTCTCCCGTCGATTACAGGCATTGGAGTATGTTAGTGGAGGTGTCGAAATTTATTTTATTTAAGCTAGGTTTAAACTGTTTGATGTAGATAGCTTCTAGAATTTTAAGTTTTCGTTTATTATTTTCTTGTCTAAGTATACATGTATTTTCAACAAGTGTTTTTCTGAGAAGTGTGCATTGATAGCCGTGGTGTTGTAAATGTTGGAATATGTTTGAATTGTCATTTAAGTGTAATGTAAGCCGCCGTGAGAGCGAGTTGGTAGTATGGCCAATGTAGATATTAGTTTGTTAGAGATACATTCTCGAAAGGGGCATTTAAATTTATAAACTACATTGGTTTTTTGCAAATCGCTAACTATATATATATATATATATATATATATATATATATATATACACACACACACACACACACACACTGGTCTTTTCTCTTCCTTCCAAGTACCCTGTCTTGGCCGCATGTAGAAAGTTCAGTACAATTGAGCATACCCGATCTATAACATCGAATAGCCCAAGTGAAGTCCTGATTGGTTGCCGTTTTCTAGAGAACTGATATAATGCACGTCCTAAAGACAGTATCAATTTTTTTTTCTCTGGGTGCGGGCCGAATACTGATCATATTCGGTCGGGTCGCCTATCGAAGTAGTCTTCATATAGACCCGAAATTTCTAGTGACATGAGAGCAACAACAATAACGACGCACCTAGATTCGGTACTTAAAAGGTGTATTCTTAAGATTTTTAATAAAAGAATCTGCAATATTAATGGTCCTAACCTGGCATCTAGGCTTCACTTGCCCTCCGCCGTAACGTAGCTTCCCAGTGGTTTGTCTATAAATATTTATGATAGTTATTTTGATGAGCTTTCGCATTGTTGCCACGAATTTAAGCGCAGTACTCGAGTGACAGTTTGGTCTCAAGTTGAAATGGTTTGATGTAACCGTGCTAATATTTTCTTCTCTCCCATTTCTCGCTTGTATAATTCTCTTCCAGGCGCTTACTATCAAATCAATATTGATCTTCAAAACGTAAATGCAACGTCAACCGTTGGGTTCTGTCTTCATTCCCCACTTGTTTTGTTTTTCATCTCAATGTTTTTTCTTGTTTCTATCATCCTTTTAAAAAGCTGGTACCGATAAACGTTCCCAGCATCGGTAGTAATAGTAAAAACAATTAAGTAAATAATATTTTTCTGGTGCCAAGCTAATTTGAAACGACCGTCTAAAGCATATGCCAATCTGTTAAATAAATGACTGTAACGACGGATATTATATAGCCACACTGGTGAGCTGTGATACAGCGAAACAGGCTTGTATGTGGATGACTAATATATTATGCTCTCATTACGATTGAGCTCTCTGGAGAAGAACATTTTAAAAACAGTTTCCACTTCGGCTATAATGCGTGACTCTTCAGAAATGGATTGAGTTCTCTCGGTGACAGGTGTGTATACACTTATATACAACACGTTAACATTTCCCTTCCATGCGCCTATGGCTTAGGAGGTAGCGACTCCACTGACACCAAATCGGTCGAGTTTCAATCCCGGCCAGAAGCAAGTAGATGTGTCTAGCCACACTGATGAGCTGTGGTGCAGCGAAACAGGCTTGTATGCGGATGACTAATATATATCTTACAAAGCAAAAGTACATGACTTAAATGGTCAAAAACATATTTGGAATCAAGACACTTAAGACCAGATGGCTCAATCACTGGTCTATATTTAAAATAGAAAACTTTAAAAAAATTGTACAGAATTGGCTAAACACGTGTGGAAATTGAAATTAAAATATGGAAGAGACCCAGACAAACAGCCAAGCCTTACAACGGTGGCAAAATATGTAGACTGTGCCAGGAAGAAAATTTAGCTATTATTCCCACATAAAAATTAATTACTGAATGAAAGAACAGAAATTACGACTAAGTGTAACCATACTATAAAATACTTATTACGTTCATACAACCGCTGATGAACAAGTATAATTTCTTCTAATTTTAAAAATTGCGTTCAAAAATTCCGTTACGTGAGCGAAGAAGAAAAATCGGTAAAATCAGTTACTGCAAATCGCTTGAAGACGCCACATGGTAGAAACCTAGGTCACGTAATAACTCGTTTACAAATGAATATATACGTGTATTTAAAGACTGAAACGAAGGTGTGCTGAATTTCACGACCCAACAAAATGCCTTAAATTCTTTTTTGCCTTTTTTAGGGAGGGGTTAAAGGGAAATACTTAGTCGTACAGTGAACTTTTCTACATCTATTATGCATACATCGTACACGCACACAAAGGGTTCTAAAATGTTTACGCTCTTTTAAAATTACAAACAACCTGATTACTTGAAAGTTAATTGAAAACATGAATGGCCAAGATGAAATAGTGGAATGAATTTATCATATGTCAAATTTCATAGACTGTAAATATAATTGGAGTAGATAGATCTGTCTATCGCCCGGTTCACACTCCACCCACATCTATTGAACAGGTTAAGAGGCTCATCCCTTGTTCCCTGTTTAGGATGTGGTTTCCGGCTTTCTCTTTTTCAATCTTTTTCACTATTACGTAGCCCCCCTGCACATCAGTGGCATTACCGCCTTGCTCGGGGTGATACGATAAAAAAAAAAAAAAAAAAAAAAAAAAAATTATATATATATATATATATATATATATATATATATATATATATATATAAGCACAGCTTTCACATATATGGTGACTTCAATGTTCACCACAAAGGGTGAACAGTCCACTCTAACAAAACCGGAGAGAGAGGCAGATATTGCAGTGACTTCTGCATCGATTGCCAATTGACCCATTCATTGAAAAACCCATCCGAGACTCAGACGCAGCGGGAATATCTTCGACCTTTTTTTCTAACACCCTGCCCTGACAAATGCTCAAAGATTTTACTCCAGCCGCATTGGCCGTCTTTTTCCCCCCTGGTCATTATTCAATTTAACTTCGGTCAGATTGCCGCCTAGCGATTAACGTCACTCGGGCGTTTCTTCAATTTGTTAGACTCACTGCCTTCGAGCGGAGATTTTCCCAGTCGAGGCTCCGCCGAGGGGTAGAATCTCGGCTGGGGTAAGTAGACATTCAGTTTTTGGTCGAGCTATATGTCTCGGCTTACCCACATTTAAAAGGCCTTGTGCCAAATTTTGTCAAGTGGGGAGGCAGATAAATACTCAGTATTCAATTAAAAAAAAAAAAAAAAATCACACCTGATTTAGCGTTAATCGAAGAGTTTTTCGCTATAAGAACCTTCTTCAAACATGTTGCCCCTAAAATGGTTGTCCTCATCACTGATTAGGATACTTTCTGGAATTTATTATTTTATACGCCGCAAAATTTTAACAACTGAATAGTCAGCAGCCATAGCCGACCGGAAATAAAAATCTATCGCAAGAAATGGTAGAGTCTGACCCGTAATTCTTTCAGAACCACCCGAAGACATTGCACGAGAGTTCAGGAAAACGCAAACTGCAGCTACGCGGAACCAGCCCAAGCCAATGCTGCAAAGAAACAAATTAGATCTCACAAATTCTAGAAGCTCAACCACCAAAATATGAATTGAGGCAAAGCGGCTGTGCCCACTATTATAAATAGCCTGAGGTCATATCCTCCTCAGCTGACAAAACGAAACCTTTCACCTCGATCTTCGCTTCAAACTCAACGTTAGATGACAATAGATTCCTCCATAACCTCCCACAATTTCAGTAAAAGAAATCTCCAGATTTAAATCCCTTACCGTCTAGTCTTCAAGAACACGGGCAAACGATTCTCCGTTCTCAGTACAGACCCATTACTTTCCTGAATGGACTTTGAGGCCTTTATCAATAAGAACGTCGAGCGCCCCGATGCATTGCTGACACTAATCATCCAAAAATTAGTGAGGCCCTAAGCTATACACATACTGCAAGCACTATGGCTTTAGATATCTAGAAAGCCTTCGACAGAATGTAACACTAATGGTCTCACGCTATTGAAGCAGTGGATTTTTTTAATTATAAAATCCTGTCTAACAGGTAAGTTCCTGAAGGTAGTTATCAACCACCTATCCAGAGAGTCCCTGGCGGTCAAGGCAGGCATCTCTCAGGGGGTCAATTCTCGGACCAACCCTCTAATGTATGTAAATGATCTACTTAGGAATATATTCGTATAAAATGATATACGGATGCACCTCAAAATGTTTTAACGATCACAAACGGGCAGCTGATATCTGCTATTCAAACATTAACTTGCCAGTGAGGGGGGGGAAACAAAAACTGGCTTACTGCCGATCAGACCGCAAACTACCACTAGTTACGATGAACGGATTTCCCATCGACGAGGTCCCGTGTTTAGAGAGGATACCGAGCCTCAGACTCACAGTTTCCTGTACCTTTCCAGTAAATAAACGACTCTTAATGCTATATTCTACCCGTATAAGAGCCAGATTAAGCCGAAAATAGATAAAATTGATGTTTTGCTCTATGATAACGCATTGTCAAATAAAACAAGTCAGTCAGTTGAGTGCCATACGTGATACACGCTTGGGCGATCATGACTGACTGGGCAGAAGATTATCCCGCAGTAGGTTGCCATTGCTTTCTGCGGTAGACTGGTTGCCGACCAAGGCTATAGAACCCAATCTGTCCTGCTATTTAACCCATAACTGGAAGGAAGATGCGGATTAATACCTTTCCCAAGGGTATTTGCGCGTAAGTGAATACAATGGATTCAACTGGAATTCGAACTCGGCTCCCCGGTTTCTCGTTCCGAGCCGATATCACTGTACCACAACGCACATCCAAGACAGTAAGCAAAAATGTCGCTTAGTCGTTCTACACAACGCATTAATCACCTGATTTTCTACCAAACGAGAATTATCTTTTTAATAGTTACAAACATTGTGACGGAGAAAATGAAATAAAAATTCAAAAGGTTCCAAAGCTTTTAACCCCTTTTTGCGGATTTTTACTCGGAAGTTATGGAAGAGTTACCCGAAAAGAGGCAACAGGTCACTTCAAATAATGGAGAAGCTGCAAGTTAAATTCTGTGTTTTTTAATTGGAAATTCATATGAAAAGAAAACAACAACACTGCAAAATATGACAATGTGTATCACCCAGTAATAGATGATGTCACCATTCTATGGGATTACACCATCTATATAGACAGAAAAAAATGAAGCAAATAGGCCGGACATTATTGTTAAAAACCAGAAAGAAAAAACTTGCTTATTAATTGATATTATAAAAAAAAAACAACAAAAAACTTGCTTATTAATTGATATGGTTTGTTCAGCGGATTGCAAAATAGCAAACCAAGGAATTCGAATACCTGTCAAAATATAAAGACCTGGAAATTGAAATAGAAAAAATGTGGAAATTGAAAACAAGTATCGTGTTAGTGAGAGTAGATGCACTTGGAATGATTCAAAAAAATAAAATAAAAATAGTAAAAACATTTAAACAATACCTGGTAACCCCAGCTTAAGAGATATACAAAACATTGTCTTGTTAAATACAGTCCACACACTAAGGAGAACTTTGTCTATGTAACGCTAGGGAAAAAACATGAAATGGAGCTGTAGCAACACACTGCGACCTGCCTTAGGTCTTCCCACAGACTTGGTAGGTAGTGCGACCATAACAGAAATCGAATTATGATGGAAAATGACAATAGTTTGGTACAAAATCAGGTGATTATAATGCGTTGTGTAGAATGGACCAATCGACTTTTTTTAATATATACATTATTGTTATTTGTCTATATTTGTATTATGAGGTAGTATTTACAGTACTTACATTATTCGTTCAACGGCCAAAACGTCGTACAAATGGCAACAAAGACAATAGTCCGAATAATGTAAATACTGTACACATTGTTCTAACATAATATAACCAAAACGGAAGTTGTAAAACGAAATAGTAACTTTTATAACATCAAAATACAATACTCACTAGCTGTGTGAAAAACAACCACTGCCAGTCGTGAACTGCTAAATTTAGCAGCCTCCCCACTTAAAAAAATGTGGCACAAGGCCTTTTTGAATGTGGCTAATTCGAGCCACATAGCTTAGGCAAAAATTAAATGTTTATTTTTCCTTTTCGCCACCAGACGATACCAAGCGACGTTAATCGTTAGACGGCAATGTCACCCACCACGCACGGTAACGTCCAACGTATTTACATTGGACGTTACTGTGCGTGGTGGGTGACATTGCCTTAAATAATTTATGAGGATTGAGACAAACCAATAATGTTCATAGGTACGTATATAAGAATTATATATTTGTTTGTCTAAGGCAATTCTAGGTGTAGTAAGCATTTTCTAGCTACAAGAAAAAGCGTTCCGCCAATACAGACCTACAAGTATTTCCATGGCATCTTTCCTGAAGGGCTGTTTCCCACCCCTCTGGTTCCCCGACCACGTGTATTTACTCATGCTAATAGACTGGCATTAAAGTTCCCACACTTTTAGCGTCGAAATATTTATATGTAACTGTCTCCTCTACTCTAGTAGTTTCTTTTCTCGCACTTCCTGTTTATGGGACTCAGTTTCCTTGCTTCCCCGATATATAAAATCTCCAAAAGTTTAAATGTAACACCAATTGCCATCTTTTATCTCCTTGATTCCCATCCATCTCTTTTCTTCGGCATTCTAATAGCTACAATCTCCAAAAGTTAAAATGCAGCGTCAATTGCCATCTTTTATTTTCTTGATTCTTATCCGGTCTTCGACATCCCTTGTTCTTCTCTCACTGTAACCACTAGTGGGGGGTTCTGTCTTATTTGGAGTTAAAAAAAAAAAAAAAAAAATTCAGAAAAAATATGAAAAAATAAATTAAAAGATTCTTAAATACTATTGTCATATTTGAGAAAACTGTTTTTCAATATTCAGATAAAACGGGAAACTAGACTAAAATCAAGTTTTCTTATTAGCATTGTCCCTTGCTACAATAATGTTACTGGAATTTGTATTTACTAATAATGTGAGCCCAGCTTGCATGAATTCAATATTTGAAGTATTTTACAAAAGAAAAATAAAATGCATTAAAAAAGTGCAACATTCAATACACGACCTCATATGTTACGAAGAAAAAAAATGTGTTTATTGATTAGGTCGAGATAAAATACAAGGAATTAAGTTCGTTCCCTGAATTTTGATTTGAAATCTACGCAGTTTGATGTCCACGTAAAAAAAAAAAAAAAAAAAAAAAAAAAAAAAGTTACGATGACGGAACAAATTTATATAGATATTTTTTTCATAGATTCTGTGTAGTTTTTTCATCATTTCACCAAACACAATCAGTTACAGAGAGTAAAAGAAATAAAAAAAAAACAAAGGATAAACTACTACTCATGTTCAAAAGGACAGAAAAAAATATTAAATGGCCGATAGGCGACCTACCTATTCGTAGTTAAATTTTCATAGTAAAACCATTACCTGATATCACATCATCCTATAATTTTATCAGAAAGCAATATGGATTTGTTGTTAAATGCCCAACCAGAACTCGAACCTTCGGCGACACTGTTCTTTATTCCCATCGAATTTTAATGCCTTTTTCGGCTACAGGCAGCGATTTCGTTTGAAACAGATTCTCCAGCGATCATACCTTGACAATATTTACTTGCGCTACAAGCTTTTTTTTAAAGCGAGGAAAACATTTGAACGTGACTATACGACAGTTCTAAAGAGAACTAGAGTCCATCTCATATTTTTAATCATTTCACCACAAGCAAGGCATTTTACGGCCACTGTCGCGCAGGGGCTTACGTAGGGGAAAGTGACGAGAGAGAGAGAGAGAGAGTGGTCAGGGGCTTACGTAGGGGAAAGTGACGAGAGAGAGAGAGAGAGAGAGTGGTCAGGGGCTTACGTAGGGGAAAGTGACGAGAGAGAGAGAGAGAGAGAGTGGTCAGGGGCTTACGTAGGGAAAGTGACGAGAGAGAGAGAGAGAGAGAGAGTGGTCAGGGGCTTACGTAGGGGGAAAGTGACGAGAGAGAGAGAGAGAGAGAGAGTGGTCAGGGGCTACGTAGGGAAAGTGACGAGAGAGAGAGAGAGAGAGAGAGTGGTCAGGGGCTTACGTAGGGGAAAGTGACGAGAGAGAGAGAGAGAGTGGTCAGGGGCTTACGTAGGGGAAAGGACGAGAGAGAGAGAGAGAGAGTGGTCAGGGGCTTACGTAGGGGAAAGTGACGAGAGAGAGAGAGAGAGAGAGTGGTCAGGGGCTACGTAGGGGAAAGTGACGAGAGAGAGAGAGAGAGAGAGTGGTCAGGGGCTACGTAGGGGAAAGTGACGAGAGAGAGAGAGAGAGAGTGGTCAGGGGCTTACGTAGGGGAAAGTGACGAGAGAGAGAGAGTGGTCAGGGGCTTACGTAGGGGAAAGTGACGAGAAGAGAGAGAGAGAGAGTGGTCAGGGGTTTACGTAGGGGAAAGTGACGAGAGAGAGAGAGAGAGAGAGGCCGGGGGCTTACGTAGGGGAAAGTGACGAGAGAGAGAGAGAGAGAGAGGGTCAGGGGCTTACGTAGGGGAAAGTGACGAGAGAGAGAGAGAGTGTCAGGCTTACGTAGGGGAAAGTGACGAGAGAGAGAGAGAGTGGTCAGGGGCTTACGTAGGGGAAAGTGACGAGAGAGAGAGAGAGTGGTCAGGGGCTTACGTAGGGGAAAGTGACGAGAGAGAGAGAGAGAGAGTGGTCAGGGCTTACGTAGGGGAAAGTGACGAGAGAGAGAGAGAGAGAGTGGTCAGGGCTTACGTAGGGGAGTGACGAGAGAGAGAGTGGTCAGGGGCTTACGTAGGGGAAAGTGACGAGAGAGAGAGTGGTCAGGGGCTTACGTAGGGGAAAGTGACGAGAGAGAGAGAGAGAGAGGGTCAGGGGCTTACGTAGGGGAAAGTGACGAGAGAGAGAGAGAGAGAGAGTGGTCAGGGCTTACGAAGGGGAAAGTGACGAGAGAGAGAGAGAGAGTGGTCAGGGGCTTACGTAGGGGAAAGTGACGAGAGAGAGAGAGAGAGAGTGGTCAGGGGCTTACGTAGGGGAAAGTGACGAGAGAGAGTGGTCAGGGCTTACGTAGGGGAAAGTGACGAGAGAGAGTGGTCAGGCGCTTACGTAGGGGAAAGTGACGAGAGAGAGTGGTCAGGCGCTTACCTAAGGGAAAGTGACGAGAGAGAGTGGTCAGGCGCTTACCTAAGGGAAAGTGACGGAGAGAGAGTGGTCAGGCGCTTACCTAAGGGAAAGTGACGAGAGAGAGTGTCAGGCGCTTACCTAAGGGAAAGTGACGAGAGAGAGTGGTCAGGCGCTTACCTAAGGGAAAGTGACGAGAGAGAGTGGTCAGGCGCTTACCTAAGGGAAAGTGACGAGAGAGAGTGGTCAGGCGCTTACCTAAGGGAAAGTGACGAGAGAGAGGGTCAGGCGCTTACCTAAGGGAAAGTGACGAGAGAGAGTGGTCAGGCGCTTACCTAAGGGAAAGTGACGAGAGAGAGTGGTCAGGCGCTTACCTAAGGGAAAGTGACGAGAGAGAGTGGTCAGGCGCTTACCTAAGGGAAAGACGAGAGAGAGTGGTCAGGCGCTTACCTAAGGGAAAGTGACGAGAGAGAGTGGTCAGGCGCTTACCTAAGGGTGCGACGAGAGAGAGTGGTCAGGCGCTTACCTAAGGGAAAGTGACGAGAGAGAGTGGTCAGGCGCTTACCTAAGGGAAAGTGACGAGAGAGAGGTCAGGCGCTTACCTAAGGGAAAGTGACGAGAGAGAGTGGTCAGGGGCTTACCTAAGGGAAAGTGACGAGAGAGAGTGGTCAGGGGCTTACGTAGGGGAAAGTGACAGAGAAAGAAGGGTTAGTTATAGGAAACGTCAGGAGGAGGGTAATTGATGGATGAGAATAAGAATATTGGTGAGGGCGGAGTAGATGGAGAAAAGAGCTTTAGAGAACGGATGCTAGTTAGGAGATGTCTCTTAAATTCCTGGAGATTATAGCTGTCGGGGAAGCAAGTATATGAATGGAAATTCCACATGTGGGAGTTAGAGTAGAAATTGCGGCTACATTTTATTAGTTTTACTATAAAAGGGTGGGACCTAGTTGCTAATCTAGTAGCTGTGTAAATTCATGTCTAGGGGTCAACAGTGAGCTAAGTTCATTGGAGAAGAAGCCGTGAAAATATTTGTAGAAGAGGCACAGGAAAGCCACGTCAAACATTTTTATTGTTCGGACTGTTGACCGAATCTTTATTACCTTGTTTGCGACGTTTCGGCCGCTATACGCCCTGGCCTTCTTCAGGTGTCAGAAATTTCGAACCTAACCCATTATTTCGATCAGCGGGGTCGATACCACTCCCAGAAGCCATGTAGTTATCTCCCTTTACCTCGACTAAGTTATTTCTTCTTCACTTCTTTGGGACTAACCAACTCGTATATCTACTGAGCAATAAGTGTATGAATTTCTGGGACTTATATTGCAATTACGCAGTCATATTTTCTATTGGAAGCTTTAATCGGAAGAAGTATCTCGAGGAGCCGAGTTCGAATTCCAGTTAAATCCCTTACTTTCACTTACACATAAATACTCCTGGGAAAGGTATAAATCAGTCTCTTCCCTCCAGTTATGGATTAAATAATAGAACAGATTGGGTTCTATAGCCTTGGCTAGCGACCACTCTACCGCAGGATAATCTTTTGTCCGGTCAGTCATTTCTCTTTTGAGACATGATCGCCCAAAGCGTGTATCAAGTACGGCCCTTAACTGACTGAATATAATAGTTGAAAACATGATCAAGGCTTCTACTAGGCATAAAATGGGGTATCAGTTTTATATTGTTATGAAGTAATAAACTGATCCCCCACTAATTAGTACTTAATATAATACCTCTCTTTCCCCTCTAGCTATGAGTCAAATAACAGGACAGATTGGGTTCTATAGCCTTGGCTGGCAACCAGTCTACCGCAGAAATCAATTGCAACCTACTGCGGGATAATTTTCTGCCCAGTCAGTCATGTCTCTTTCCAGACATGATCGCCCATAGCGTGTATCAAGTATGGCATTCAACTGACTGATCTGCAAAGTGTAGAACAACTCTTGAAGATCATCCTGATGTTATATGGACTACAAATTCTTTGTATTTTCCCCATTAACCCCTTTCTATAGGATAGGGCAGACCGGGACTGTTTTCTTACAGTGGTTATTTTCATGCACCCTCCTTTCACGTTCGTTGGATCTGTTGTCATGTACCCTTGGTAGTTACGTTGTAGGGTATTGCTTATACCGACCATTTCCTGATCACATGCTTTTGGGAAGCAGCTTATATCTTTGCTCGATGGATGGTAGGTGTTGAAGCTGAGGTATTTTCCGGTGAAAGTTGCCTTACGGTATACAGATGTCTTGACCCCACTGTATGTAATATTTGTACATCCAGGAATGTTAGTTTAGAGAGTTGAGTTAAAGGAAGATAGCTACATGGCTTCCGAAAGTGGCATCGCACAGGAAATCAGAATTATACACCCATGACCAAAATAAAGGGTCCGGTTCGAAATTCCTAGCACCTGAAGAAGGCTGTAGCGTCTTAAACATGGCAATAAAGATAAAGACAACAGTTTGAACAGTGTAAATACTACTTCATCTCAGAAGTATAGACACTCAAATACACACACGTGTGTATATATATATATATATATATATATATATATATATATATATATACACACACACACACACACACACCTCGATTTGTGGACACTTTTGCTTCCATCCACGTCTGGTGATCATTTTTAGCACAACACGTGTCACAAGTCAAAAATAATGGCAGCAATGAATTTTAAGAGTTTAAGTGACCTTTAAGTTTATCGGATCTCACTCCCATAGGAAAGACTGGTAAGTGGTCAAATAGGAATTCAAATCCTGGCTATGTTCACAACCAATCTGGAAGGAATATGTGATGCTATAACAGCATGGACATCCAACTTTGAATTTATATATATATATATAAGTTGAATGTTTTTATAAATCCATTGGTAATAGCTTACTTCGTGGAGCTCTTACAGACCGCTCATCAGACCAAATTCGTACAACAATGAATGGGTTAAATTTATCCAAACAAAAATATTCATGAGAAAAAAATATTTGGATGAAGAGGTTAGATTTCGTGTTAGTTGGCGTCTGTATTTTATCCCAGCCGATAAGATAACTTTGGCCTAGATTTACAGTGATAGTTGTTACTGAGGTTTGAATACCTAGGCCTGAACTTTTAGTTGGCCATTCTCAAATTTATGACAGTAAAAGTAGGGGTTGTATTTTCACCAGAATTGAATTGTCAACTTTTTCTGTTAATTCGAACGGTAATATTCAATCTTCATTTTGTACGTTCTAATTTTCTATCGTTTTGGATATGACGATAATATTTTTATCGTGTATGATATGTTACAAAAAATATTTTTCCTATGGTTTATTGCGGAAATTTCCACAAACCACAGGAACATAAGCCTCCTTGTAACTGCATTAACAAAACCAACTGCCCCGTTGAAGGCAAGTGTAATTCCGATAAAACATTATATGAAGCCACCATTTTTCCGAAAGATAACCCCACAAAAAAACAAAAGAGAACATACTTAGGGATATCGGCAGGAAGTTGGAAGCAAAGATTTTACAATCACTGACACTCATTTTCCAACGCCTCCTTAAAACACCAAACTGCCCAATCGAAACACTATTGGAAAATATAAAAGATGGAGGCTCATCGGACATGCACAAACTCAACAACTTCAGGGGCAGATGCAATGTATGCTTAGAGGAAAAACTGTAATAATCAAACAGAAAAATCCCAATGACCTATTAAACCAGAGGAATGAACTCATTTTCAAAAGCAGACAAAAATAGATATGATTCCGTAACAAAATGGAAGTTAAACTTAAGTTTGATTTGGAAAAAAAAAACAAAAACAAACACAAAAACTTCCGTTAAAGATTTTATATCCTTTAATTTTTCTTTTTTATTACTATTACTACTAATAAGTTTTATGAAATTGGTATTATTAAAAATAATTAATATCCTGTTTTTTTTTTGTAACATTCTTATCATACACGATAAAAATATTATCGTCATAACCAAAACTACAGAAAATTAGAACGTACAAAACGAGAATATTATTATTACCGTTCGAATTAATAGAAAAAGCTAGTGAAAATACAACCCCTAATGTTAATGGCATGTATTTGGGAATGGCCAACTAAAAGTTTAGGCCTGAGTATACAAACTCCAACTATCACTGTAAATCTAGACCAAGGCGGCCATCTTATCGTCTGGGATAAAATACAGACGCCAACTAACACTGTAAATCTAACCTTCTCAACCAAATATTTTTTCCCATGATTATTTTTGTCTGGATAAATGTAACCCATTCATTGTGATATGAATTTGGTTTAATGAGCGGTCTGTAAGAGACCCGCGAAATAAGCTATTACGACTGGATTTATAAAAACATCCAACTTATTTTCATTATAATACTCTTGACTTGTAACATTGAGTTCTCATCGGATTTCATCCCCTGTGGAATTAAGCTTACCAAGTATACTACTATATATATAGATATATATGTGTGTGTGTGTGTGTGTATGTATGTGTGTGTGTGATCCGCAGACAGATCTGTTTCGCTGTATCACAGCTCATCAGTACGGTTAGACAGCCGATTGCTTTTTGCCCAGGATTGAAACCCGACCGAATTGGTGTCGGGCAGCGATTCTACCTATGAGCTACGGGCGCTCGGTAGAAGGGAGCAAACTTTTTAGCGTGTATATTATCATTATACACGCCCAATAGCTGAGAGTGTTCTAATTCATTGCTGAATGAACGATGCGTAGATGCCAGAGTAGCTACTGTTTTTCAAAGTCTACCATATATATATATATATATATATATATATATATATATATATTAGTCATACGCAGACAGATCTGTTTCGCTATATCACAGCTCATCAGTACGGTTAGACTCCGATTGCTACATTACCCAGGCTCGAAACCCGACCGAATTGGCGTCAGTCGGCGACTCTACCCCTGGGTCACGGGGCGTTCGGTGAAAGAAGGCAGTCTTTTTAGCGCATATCATATATACACATACATACACGTTTCTTACGGTTTATGAACCATTTCTATTAAATCCAGAAGACGGGGATTCATACTTTCCCCACCGGTATTTACGCATAAGTGAATATAACGAACCCAACCGGAATTGGAACACGGCTGATTAACAATCCAAACCTATTACATCGAAACCTACAGCACCTGGTACAAGCCAGGTTCGACGTTGCTCAACTTCGGTGACCGAACGGGAACCGGTGTTTCAACGTGATGTGGCCGTAAGCCTTGAACGTAAGAGAAATAATGTCGATATTTGAATATGTACGGACAGACGTGGAGGAATTCATATTTTCATTTCACTGAATGTCTTTAGACTCATCAGAATACAAAGGAATCTATGCATAGATATTACAGACACGAATAAATTTCCTTTGACAGAATTAAATTATGTCGTTCTTCTAAATCTCTTTACTTTTGCTTATGACAGGTTTTATGCGGGAAAGAATGAATTCATCGGTTAAGTTGAGCTATTTTCTTTTTTTTAAATTGTGTTTAGATTTCAAGCAAACAATGGGAGACTCAATAAACAATAATCAGAAAAAGTATTAAGTTTATCATAAACATTAGCAATAACAACGGCAGGATGGAAATCGTACACAAATACCCGATGAAACACAAAAGGCGAATCGCTGTTAACAACAGCAAAAGTGTTAGACGTTTGGATAAACACTCAGTACAGGACCTAAAACAGCAGACGACAATAATCAATATTAAATATGCAATTAAAGTGTTTAATGCACACTATGAAATTAACAAAACTTGGTTATAAGCAACCAACAATTTGAAATGATTTGTTTGAACATTATTTTTGATCGATACTCGTATTTAAGTAGATATTCTGTTTATAATCAAACAGTATTATATATTTATATCTACCGGCTTGATTATTTACGATAATCATCACGTTACGAAAATTAACGAAGACTAACGAAACAACCGACAATTTGAAATGATTTGTATGAACATTTTGATCGATACTCGTATTTAAGTAGATATTCTGTTTATAATCAAACAGTATTATATCTACCGGCCTTATTATTTACGATAAATGTTTTATTACGAAAATGTGTCATCCGGCAGGATTCGAACCTGCAACCCCTGTAATCTGGCGCGTCTTAGACTTCTCGACCAAGAATGACGATCAGTCTAAAACGAAGTCGAATTAAGCCTATAACATTTTTCGAATTCATCGTAATAATCATCTCTGCTGTAATAACCATCTCCGTCGAGATCTATAAGACGCACCAGATCAATTGGTGGCTTCCCCTATGTGGATAGGGGTCGCAGGTTCGAATTCTGCCGAATGACACACATTTTCGTAATAAGAATTTATCATAAATAACCAGGCCGGTAAAAATATATAATACTGTTTGAATTACTGCTGTTCGTCTGTGTTCTCGACAGGCTCCAAAAAAGAATCTGTAATGTGTTCGGTCCAGACCTGGCAGTTCGACTTCAGCCATTTCTCACCGGCGGGATGTGGCTTCCTTCTGTCTCTTCTACAAACAATTCCATGGCTTCTGCTCTGAAGAACTTAGGTTATTGGTGCCTCCTCCACAAGAATTTACTCGTGCAACCAGACTGGCAATCCTTTTACAGTTAAATCAATCAAATGCAGGCGACAATTCGACTTCAGCTTTTTTTTTCTCGCACTTTCCGCCTGTGAAACTCCCTTCCATATACTTGCTTTCTTGACGGCTAAAACCTCAAGGAATTTAAATGCAATGTCAATACCCATCTCTTATCCACTTGACTCCAGTTCTTTCTACATCACCTCGCGTATCTTGTTCTTTTCCTCTCTCTGTCTTCACTTTCTTCTCTTGCTCTTTCTCCGACACCCCTTGTAACTGGTTAGTCTTTCTTTTTACTCTCCAGCATAAAACTAACTCTTATGTACCCCCCCCCCCCCCCCGTGCATCAGTGACGGTACCGCCTTGCTTGGGGTGAAACAATACAAAAGTGTACTTGTTCGGAAATCCTAGGTAAAAACGGACTTGTGTCACATCGTGCCTCGGTAGGAAGAGACTTGACACAACAAAAATAACGAATTGAATAGGTCAGCAATGGCGCGTTTTTAAATAAAAAGAAAACAGAAAACGCTCACTTGAAATTTATAATAGTACATAACGAGGAAAGAGAACAGTATTTACATTATTCGGACTATTGTCCTCATTTTTTCTTGCCATTTGTATGACGTTTCGGCCGTTGTACGCTTCAGCCTTCTTCAGGTGTTAGGAAGAATTTAAAACCGAACCCTTTATTACAGTCCCTGTGGTATATGAACTCCATTCTTTTCCCAATGCCTCTTCTGGAAGTCATGAGTTTATCTCCCTCTAAGTGGAATTAGGCAAGGAATGGAGTTCATATACTCTAGTGATTGTAATAAAGGGTTCGGTTCGAAATTCCTAGCACCTGAAGAAGGCCGAAGTGTACAACGGCCAAAACGTCGTACAAATGGCAACAAAGATGAGGTCACTAGTCCGAATAATGTAAGTACTGTAAATACTACCTCATCTCAGAAATATAGACAAACACTAGAGGAAAGAGAACTTAGAAAATTTAATCCTCACAGAGGGACAGAAAAAAAGCAGCGAATAAGTTACTAACAAGTTTTTGTAGATGGTTGGCAAGACAAAGTCTAGAAGTTATAGCAAAATGCCAAAATTTACTAAGCTACAAAAGATAGGAAGTTGTGGAGAACCATAATAGACCAATTGATTACTGAAGGTCAGATCGACCACGATAATCAACAAGATTATGTTAACGTATTAGTTATCTAATCTAAATCTAATCTTATTTATAAATGAAACTGTGTGTGTGTGTCTGTGTGTCCGTCCGTTACTTATAGACTCTGAAGCGGCTGAACCGTTTTCTTAGCTAGGTTTTGTGTCGAGGTACTCCTGATAAATATCGAAAAAAATCGGGTAGTAGGAGTAGTCCGATTTTAATCAAATTTAATACACTCAGACATAAGAAACGATATTCAGAAGTTTCAAGGTTGCAGTTCTTACGATAGTGCAGCAAATCGATAATATACACATACACACATATATATATATATATATATATATATATATATATATATAAGGCAAGATGTGTGTGTGTGTGTGTGTTTTATCCGCCTGTATGTATTTTTTCAGCCCTTTTATTTTAGTTTTTGCTTCGGGTTTGGCTCTAAGTAGGTATAATTGTAGTTCTTAGTCTCAGCAATGATACCATTTACTCAGATGACTTATTTAGCCTTCAAAGTTCAGTTTACGACGAAAAAACTTATTTGATATCGATACCAGGAAATCAAAATTTGACTTACATCCATTCATTTTTTTTTTTTCAGTCTACGGTTTCGTTTTAACTGGAAACAACTATTGCTTTTTAGTTTTTCGTGCCAACGTCCAAAGAGTCTGAGCTCCAGGACCATGAATTAGTTTTACAGCTTTCATTACACCCGAGCAACGCCGGGCTATACTGCTAGTCTTTAATAGGTTTTCTTTGAATTCTCGCTAGAATCATTGTAATTAAGTTGTAAGTTCAATCCTCACCATATTTTCGGCCTTGAGCTACAGCTAAACTGCGATTAGAAAAATTGCCACTACGTGTGCACTTACAAATTCCATTTAGTTAAATATTTAACTCAAGTTGTAGTCTTTATCCAGGACCATGTCCCCGGTATAAACGCCACGTATAATAAATACTCCCGGCTGAGTAGGGAGTTTGATACTCACTTGGTGCTACTTACTTACGGCTTTGTGCCACATCTAAGCTATGCTTAGAAATAACTGTATTTATCTTGTTTTAATGAAGTCTTGTTATAACGAGGATGTGGGTTGTGGTGCAGTGGATATCGGCTCGGAACGAAAAATCGGGGAGCCGAGTTCGAATTACAGTTGAATTCCTTGAATTCACTGAGGCACAACTACTCTTGAGAAAGGCAATAATCCGTCTCTTCCCTCCAGTTATGGGTTAAATAACTGGACAGATTGGGTTCTATAACCTTGGCTGGCAACCTACTGCGGGATAATCTTCGTCTAGTCAGTCATGTCTCTTTCGAGACATGATCGCCCAAGCATGTTTCACGTATGGCACTTAACTGACTGAATATGGGGGATCAGTTTTATATTGTTATGAATCAAACTGATCCATTACTAATTATTACTTAATAATATAATACATCTTTCCCCTCTAGCTATGAGGACAGATTGGGTTCTATAGCCTTGGCTGGCAACCAGTCTACCACAAAAAGCAATGGCAACCTACTACAGGATAATCTTCTGCTCAGTCATGTCTCGTTCGAGATATAATCGCCCAAATCGTGTATCACGTATGACACTTAACTGACTGAATATAATAGTTAGAAACATGATTTTAGGCTTCTATTGGGCATAAAGTGGGGGATCAGTTTTATATTGTTATGAAGTAATAAACTGATCACCCACTAATTACTACTTAATAATATAATACATATTTTCTCCCTCTAGGTAGGAGTCAAATAATACGACAGATAAAGTTCTATAGCCTTGGCTGGCAACCAGTCTACCGCAGAAAGAAAGTAAGGGCAACCTATTGCGCGATAACCTTCTGCCCAGTCAGTCATGTCTCTTTTTAGACATGATTGCCGAAGCGTGTTTCACATATAGCACTTAATTGACTGACTTATGACATATTTTCACCATTAGTCGTAAAGTATTTTTTCCACTTAGATCAGTCAATTAACTACCAGACGTGATACCCGCTTGGAAGAGTCATGACTGACTAAGTGGAAGATTTCCCCTCAGTAAATCTGCCGGAAACTGATTGACAACCATTGCTATAGAATCCAGTCTGTCCTGCTATTTAATCCATAAATAAGGAGAGAAATCATTTCACAACTTTACCGTGGGTATTTGTCTGCCTAAACAACTGTAATGAACATGACTGAAGTCCGTAAAGAATAAAAGTAGATAAAATATACTGAAATTTACAAATATAAGATATGCTAAAAATTAAATAGAATGGAGGGAATTAATTAAGATATTGATATGCATAAAACTTTTCAAGAAGCAAATTTAATTCCATCAATTTATAATAATTTATGGCACTGATTTGATTTTAGATTAAAACAATTTTCGCACCATCAATAAATCGGTCAGTCAAACGTAATTCCAAGTTCTTCCTAGTACTTTTCAGTACTGCATTTTCCACAGCAGATTCTTGGAGATTATGCTCCGTATACAGTAAGCCCATTTTCTTGACTAAACTTACAAAGAAAAAAAAAATCCCCCCCTTCCAATAACTACTCAATATACTATCCAACAACAAACTGAGTGGGTGTCTATTCACCCACAAGTAATGTATTAATTCTGGGCGTGATTCTAGTGGTACGAATGAGATTAATTGCGAAATCGCTTGCGAGCAAATATGAAATAATGTAGACAGAGCGGAACCAATGTTTGACCACAAAAATTGATCATTAAAATAGATGCTTCTTCTGGGAAAGACTTTCAGAACGACAATTATTTGCGCATAAATCATTTTTAAATACCTCGTTACTTTGATTTTTAAGAGTTCTACGGTTGCTTTTCAGATTTCGTTATAACTGGGAGAGGGCAAGCTATTTTGCGTATACCCCCACCCATCACACTAAAATGAAAAGCTGAATTTTTCTATTGAATAAACTTTCGGAAAAAAAGAAGTCATTTTTCAATTTTTATATTAATGTTGCATCAGAATTCCTGGTAATGAATAATTTTCTTTTAGAAAATTAAAATGTATGGTGGGTAGGGTTTGCTATGTACATTCACTGTAGACAGACTTCGCTTCTTATGTGCCATGTCATTTCAGGACGTAGGCGATCATGGCTTTCCACGTCTCAATCCCTGGTGGCTCTTAGCACGCTTTCTCTTGTTGCACAATGCAACCCTCGTTCCCTCATCCACTGCTTTCTTTTATCTCCCCCCCACTCTATCTGGTCTGTTAGTATCAGGTTCTCCAAACCCTCTTTTTGCATGTCCTAAGAACTTCAGCAGTCTCTTCCTGATGTTAGTAATAGGTATATCCAAGCCCTCCTCACTTATTGCATGTCCCAGGAACAACAATATCCTTACTTAATTTGAAATAACTCAATTATTTAAAGCATATTTTACTTACCCTTTTCCTGTTTTAATATAAATTCCTGTTCGCATTAATTTCAAACAATACCAAAACATTTGCAAATTATATATTCCCTCCATTACTTATCACCATTACCGTTTGGGTTTGACTTGCGTGAGGAGGTCAATTTAGAATTAATTTAAACGGAATTAATTACGATTTTATAATTTAGAATATTTAATTTTTTTCAATTTAGAATCTGTACCGTTTAATCGATACTATTCTGAAAAGAAAAGAAATTATTGGAGAGGTGAATTTTCTGTAGAAATGCCGGAAATATTTCTAAGATGATATGCATGCGATACATGTCTTAATCTTTGTTCATATTATAACGACTGTTTCGAATTCAAATAGGGATAATTTCTCATTTCAGACAAAGAGCAAATAAAGAGAAATTAATTCTTTCAAGCAAAAAGGGAGCCTTCGAGAACATATGCGTAGATTCGCACTTAAATTCTTTAAAATACGTGGAACTGTAGTAAATGCAAAAAAGACATTTACAAGAAAAAAATCATGACCACAAAAGAATTATAATAATAGTGGTTCGACGACCGTTTACCGGGGAGACTTTGAAAAAGCAGTCATGGAATTTTATTATTGTTGCTTAAAAAATTTAATTCGGCTGTTAAGAGTTAGTGTATTCAAAATAGTTATTAATTTAATAAACTGAAGAGAATTCAGTTTTGGTACGGAGTAAAACGAGAAGAACAAGAACAAAAAAAAAAGAAAAAAAAAAGCTTAGTTATCGACAATAATTTGCTTTTCTAAGCGTGTCTGATAAACGCTCGTCGCTTTCAAAAAAAAAAAAAAAAAAAGCGAAAGTACTTACTGAAATACGGCCATTGTACATTTCACAGAGGAGCAACAGAAGTTATATATAGTGTTATATATATATATATATATATATTTATTTTTATTTATTTATTTTTTTTTTTGCTTGCTTCAACGTATGAAAAAATATCCTGAAAATTATTTTATCACTAGGAAACAGAACTCAGAGAAATATAATGAAAAAAAGAAAAGAAAAGAAGCTAGCCACTCGATGTGGAACAGTTCAAATATTATCACAGAAGTGGGTGTGTAGTTAATTATTTATAAGCATTTTACGAATGGGGTGTTGCTGCTGAAGACATTGAGACCACGAGAGCTACAATGTCCTTTCAGCTTCCATGGTCTTGGAAAATGCGTTGGAACGTCCTCTATTGCTCTATGGGTCAACTGGATGTCCTCGCGGACGACGGCGTTACAGCGGAGAATCCGTTGCTACTCTGTAGCTGGCGAGTCGAACTGCTAGGTGATTCTTGTAGGGTGATCATCAGCTCGTCACCAGTCTTTAGCTGGCTGGACAAAATGGTAGGTGACTACGACAGGGTGGTTATCAGGTCATCGCCAGTCTGCAGCTGGCATGTCAAACGAGTAGATGATTACGGTAGGGTGGACACAGGTCATCGTTAGTCTGCAGTAGCAGGGTTGTCATCAAATCGTTGCCAGTCTAAAGATGCCGGGTCGATTTGCTAAGTGACCACTGTAGAGTTGTCATTAGGTCTTCACATGAAGATCGCGGCTGGAACAGCGAGATGATTCTAGTAGGGTAGTCATCAGGTCGTCGCCGGGCTGCAGCTGGCAATTCAAATTGGTAAGTGATTCTTCTATAGTGAGCATTGGTTCGTCGCCAGTCGGTCGCTAGCGGGTCGAATTGGTAAATGACTGCGGTAGGGTGGTCATCAGTTCATCAGTTCGTCGCGAGTCTAAAGATGGCGGGTCGAATTGCTAAGTTACTACGATAGAGTTGTTATCAGGTCGTCGCGAGTATGAAAATCTAGGGTGGAACAGCTAGAGGACTCTGGTAAGGTGATCATCAGGTCATCAAGTCTGAAACTGGGGGGCTGAACTGGTAGATGACTCTTTTAGGGTTGTCATCAGGTCGTCACCAGTCTGAAGCTTGCGAGTCGAATTGGTAGGTGACTGCGGTAAGGTGGGTATCAGGTTGTAGTGGGTCTGAAGATGGCGTGTCAAACTGCTAGATGGCTCAGGTAGTATGGACATCAGGTCTTAGTCAGTCTACAGCAATAGGTCAAAGTGTTAGATAACTCTGGTAGGGTGGTCATTAGTTCGTCACCAGGTTGCAGTTAGCATATCAAACTGGTAAATGATATTTCTATGTGGTCATCCGTTAGTCGGGAGCTGGTGGATTGAATTAGTAGATGGCACTTGTATGGTGATCATCAGGCCGTCGCTAGGCTGAAGATGGCGGGTCGAACTGGTGAGTGATTCTTCTAGCTGCAACTGGTGAATCGGATTGGTAGAATTGGTAGATGACGCTGGTAGGGTAGTCATCAGGTTTTCGCCAGTCTGAATATGACGAGCCGAACTGCTAGAGGACTCAGGTAGGATGATCACCAGGTCGTAGGCAGTCTGCAACTGCACGAACCGAACTGATAGGAGATCATGATAGGGTGGTCATCAGCTAGTCGCCAGTCTGCAGCAGGATCGAATTGGTATATGAAACTGGTAGGTCGTTGCCTGTCTTCAGATGGCGAGTTGAACGAGTAAATGTCTGTGTTAGTGTTGTCATCAGTTTTTCGTCAGCGAACACAGCGCTGAGTGATTGTGTAGAGAATTTCCGGCTGGCCTGTCCTTTAGCAAAGCTTCTCACTGGGCATTCGATTCTGCTGAGGGGTTCGGTACTCAAAGCTGAGTACGTAAGTATGGAATAGAATGTGGGAATACGAAAAAAAAGATTACTTTGCACCAATCTTTCATTTGAAAACGTCCTACCCAGCAACAAATCACACTCACACAAACATTCTCTCTCTCTCTATCTCTCTCTCTCTCTCATATATATATATATATATATATATATATATA
>JBBBDQ010029934.1:130000-190000 GCA_037127315.1 Ascarosepion bandense
TTAAATTCGGGGGACTGGGTCAAATAAAGTCGTGGGCCCATGCGAAATTACCTTTGATATAAAATGAGGAGAAAAAATAAATTAATAAGAGAAGAATGTCTGAAGTAATATGAAATCTTTCGTTTCTATTCTCTGTGACCAGCGTTGAAATTGTCGCCAGTGTCAAGTTACTCGCCAATTATATTATGGGCCTTAACAAAGCTCACAGCACTTCAATGAACTTTCTAGAAAGCTAAATATTTCCAACTGTCTTCATCAATTCTGAACGATTGTAACCGTATAACCCTTGTAACTCTCTTGCCTTTACATTTTTTAATATTATCTCCAGAGGTTATCAAATTGGCGTCCGCGGTCCCCTAGGGAACCAGGAAGGGGTTTCCATTTTTTTCTGTGGTAGTCTAGTTGCCAACCAATGCTATCGAACCCATTCTGTCCTGCTCTTTAATCTATAGCTGGAGGGAGAAGAGATAGATTAATATCTTTCTCAAGGGTATTTGTGCGTAAGTGAATGCAACAAATTTAACTGGAATTCCTCATACCGAGCCGATATTCATTGCGCCACAATGTGCATCCATTATTTACACTATATTTAGTCTATTGTCCTCATCTTTGTTGTTGTTATCACAATGTTTCGGTCGTTGGGTTCTCCGGCCTTCTTCAGGAGTATATCGATCTGGGTGACCTACATTGTATTCTGAAATAAACTACCAGGGGAGACTGTTCTCGTTCCACTTCTCAGGCCTAGAAATATCGTCTAGTTCAGTGTTCTCAAACTGGGGTCCGCGGTCCCCTAGGGAAGCGGGAAGTGGTTTCGAGGGGACCACGAAGAGGCCACTCAGTTGAAATTATTGGCTATTTGAGATTGTTATGTGCGTTGTGGTGCAGTGGATATCGACTCGGAACGACAACTTGGGAAGCCGAGTTCGAATTCCAGTTGAATTCCTTGCAATTGCATACGCACAAATACCTTTGGGAAAGGTATTAATCCGTCTCTTCCCTCTAGTTATGGGTTAAATAATAGGACAGAGTGGGTTCTATAGCTTGGCTGGCAACCCTGTCTACAGCAGAAAAGCAATGACAACCTACTGCGGGATAATATTCTGTCCAGTCAGTCATGTCTCTTTCGAGACATGATCGCCCAAGCATGTATCACGTATGGCACTTAACTGACTGACCATGTCATAATGGCAGCGTTGTTGTTGGAAAGAGAGATTATATCTTTTCATCCCCAACTCTCGCTGATTTACCTCCTTTTTTTTCCTTTTGCTTGCATTATCTTTATTTATTGAGTTACCTCCCTTAGTTCTATTTTGGCCCTTGCTTATGTTTTAGTTATGTAATAAGAGGAAAAGCCGTTGCAAAGGTACGCTAATCTATATGAGGAAGAAGAAGCTATCCGTGTTCTACAGTTTGCGTGATTTTATTCGAGTTGCTTTGACTGGAGGTGAGGTGAATTGCGTGATTATATTTGAATTGCTTTGATTACAGGTGTAACAGTGATTCCAAATATTTTCTTTCAGTAGCCCATATGTTAACTGTAGTTAATATAAAAGGGTCCGCGGGCCATTTAAAATATTATAAAGAGACCGCCATGCAAAAAATCCTCAAATAGTTTGGGAATCACTGCAGATCATTTAATCTGTTTTATGAAAATGTCCTCTTCATGACAATTACAGACTTAAAAAATTTATGATTTATTTTCCTGAAACGAGCTACAGACAAGATATCAAGCGTGTAAATTCGTAAAAGAATTCCTTAACCTATTTTGTTAAAAATGATCCGTGTGTCTCCTCCTTGTTGTCATTCTCTATCTTCTTGGTGTTGGTAAGTGAAATGTTCAGTTTAATTCTGAAGCTCCACACCCCGTTTATTTTTTTTCTCTAAATGTAAAAAGTCGAAAATTTATTAGAATAGATTTATTAATCCGACAGAATTCTATCACTTTAAACGTTAATTGTTGTGGGATCTCCCCCTTTTATATATGATAATGGACTCGACTGAGCGTACATATACTCCTGCCCTAGAAAACACTAGTTGCATTTGACAGTGGAGAGTAATCGTAGAGATCCGGTACAGTTATCGGAGAGTTCCGAGACATACCGAAGTTACCCAGAGACCAGACTAGCTCAGAGCTCCACTCAGCTAGAATAATATACACGGATATACTATTTCTAACGACTTCACTCCAAGACTTGTGTATATTTATTTTTTTTACTAATAGTCTTCTTGGATTTACTAACCTGCGTTCCAGTTTGTATATTACGTTCAATAAAACCTACTTTTCTATCTCCATATCTGTTTTTCTTTTGTTCATTATTTTGTGCAGTTTCTCACCCGGAATCCAAAACAGTTATTATTACTGGATACCCAGGTGCGTAAGTTATATATTAAAAAGAGAGTATATAATTATTTATCATTTACCCTGATAGAAGCATGATCGGTTTTTGTTAAAAAGTACACATTTTTTTGTTAAAAAGAATTTTAGACATTTCAAACCGGTAGTTAAATATAAAGAAATCTACTCTTTAATATATAAACGGATCATCTACTCAAATAAGAATACTCTCCAATATTTTTCTATATTTCTGAGATTAGTTATTGTTCTTGTTCCATGAATCATGCTATTTCCGAATGTCATAAGTACCACCCTTTAACTGAACTCTCAAAGTTTTATGTTCACCACTACTGTAGCCAGTTATTGAACTCACAACACTTTAGGTCAGGTCACTGGTACATGTGTCCAAAGAGTTGTGAATTCAATACCTGGCTACATCAGGGATAAACAAAAAACCTAGAGAGTTGAGTTAACATGAAAATAACTAAGACATCCGGAAATATCATGACTCATAGAACGAGAGCAATTTATTGAAATAAATTGATTAAAATAAAGATTTCACTTCAAAATTCTACTCTCCTGAAGAAGGTCAGGGCGTACAACAGCCGAAACGTCGTGAATATCCGAACAATCTAAATAAGAGTATTTTTATACTTTCGAGATGAGGTAGTATTTACATTATTTACATTGGAGTATATAATTCTGATTCCACGTGCGATGCCACTTCCGAATGCCATCTAGATTACCTCCCTTTAACTCAGCTCGCTATGTTTACCACTGCTGTAACTAAGCATCGAACTCACAACTATTTGGGTCAAGTCACTAGAACTAACCGACGCCTATTTGGAATAAGAATGATTTACTCCAGTGATTGAATTAAAGTTTTCGGGTCAAAATTCCTAGCACCTGAAGAAGGCCGGAGCGTGCAACAGCCGAAACGTCGTAAACCTGGTAATAAAGATGAGGACAGCAGTCCGAAGAGTGTAAATAGTATTAATAAGATTATCCACTAATGATAACGTTTAAAGCGATAAAAAATGTGGCGGACTAATACATTCATCCTAATAAATACTTTTTCTTTACGCTTAGACATGAAACTTTGGGGAGATGTGAACAATTTCAAGAGATCATTGACTAGAGAAATTTCTCTTCAAAGCATTAAATTTGACTTCGCCTGACCGTCTATCTTTTCATGGCCAAAGTAGAATAGGCCCACAAGGTTAAACGGTGGTTCTATCTACTGAAAGAGATGTAGGTTTATAGCGGGTTATCCATTCTTTTCCAGTTTATAGTGGAGAGTCCGTTCTAGTGAAGGGTAGTTGTATATTGTTGCAGATTAACGGAATTTGGCCTTGTTGTAGATAGCCCACTATAAGTCATATGGAAAGGTTATAAACCAAGAAAGGCACATTGAGCTGAAAAATAGGATTTTATATATAAACATATCAATTAAGGTTTTTACAATTAAAGTGCATTGTGGTACAGTGGATATCGGCTCGGAACGAGAAGCCGGGGAACCGAGTTCGAATTCCAGTTGTAATCCATTGCATTCACTTACGCAGAAATATCCTTAGGAAAGGTATTAATCCGTCTCTTCCTTCCAGTTATGGGTTAAATAGCAGGACAGATTGGGTTCTATAGCCTTGGTCGGCAACCAGTCTACCGCAGAAAGCAATGGCAACCTACTGCGGGATAATCTTCTGCCCAGTCAGTCATGTCTCTTTCGAGACATGATCGCCCAAGCGTGTATCACGTATGGCACTTAACTGACTGATAATTAAAGTAATACTTGAAGTATAGGTCCAACAGACGTTAAAATGTTCATGGCAATAAAACGCTGAAAAGAGAATTAATACTTAGGAATGTGGGAGCGCTGTAAGTAAGGAATGTCTTTGATGTATTCACTCCTTAGGTAAGTAAGTAGTTTTGAGACAGGGAAGAAGGTAAAGAGGTAAGGGAGGCGAACATAGTAAGCCACTTGACTTCGGTCAAGGGAGCTACTAATTACACTCCTCTCTCTCTAGTCAGTCCGTGTGTGTCGACCTGCCGTCGGTCTGTCTGGCAATGCTTTCTGTATCGGCTTTTTATTTCGACTTTTTAGATCGCAGGCGATCATTTGGGAATTCATATCCGTATTTGATTCTGGGCTTCCCATTGGCCGATAAATAAAATTCGCGTAGGCTCGCGAACTGGAAATTTAATATTTAATTAATTTTTAGTTTTCAACCGGAACATCTGCGCGAGGTCAGCTGCGCGCCGTCGAGTTTTGGTCATTTGCTTTTTGGTTGTGAGGGTGCAAACACCCGGTCCGTCGCTATGCTCGGTCGGTATTACCACAGGTTCGACACATGCGTAAATATTTCTTGAATAAGATTTCTCCAAATTTCAGGTCAGTATGTGAATATTGTAATTTCCATTGCCACATGAAACATGCGCGAGAGAACTGACAACTGCGGCTATATATTGTAAAAAGCTTTATTTCCTTTACAGAACTTGTGCAGCTGTGAACATTGCAATTAAGACAAACAAATAACATGAGCATATGGAGGAAGAATATATACAAGGATAGATAAATACAAAGCCGAAAGATAAGGAAATAAACAATGAAATTTACATAAATAGTTAATAACAAAACAATGGGAACTTATAACAAGTGTTTAAATCAAGAGGAATCGTTTGCGTTGCCAAATCAATACATTTTCACAAATTAAGAAAGGGTCTAAAAGGCAATAAAACGTTAGAAGAATTAAATTCCATTAACTATAAAATTTATCTACGGTTTGCTGGAAAGTGAAGGGAAAAAATGTTAATTACCTCATTGGCACCTCATGTGGTTTATGGCAATTTGGACAGTTACTCCCTAACAAACGTACGGTGTGTGTTGTGGTGCAGTGGATGTCGACTCGGAAAAAGGAGTCGGGGAGCCGAGTTCGAATTCCAGCTGAATTCCTTGCATTCACTTACGCGCAAATACCCTTGGGAAAGGTATTAATCCGTCTTTCCTCTCCAGTTATGGGTTAAATAACGGGACAGATTGGGTTCTATAGCCTTGGCTGGCAACTAATCTATTGCAGAAAGCAATGGCAACCTACTGCAGGATAATCTTCTGCCCGGTCAGTCATGTTTCTTTCGAGACATGATCGCCCAAGCGTGTATCACGTATGGCACTTAACTAACTGACTGACTCCCTAACAGTACCGAAAACGAATGTGCTGCCACTGGAGATAACAACTTTACCCTATGACCTCTTAGGTCTAAATCCAAAAAACTTTTAAGGTAGTTTGTATTTCTTATGCAGAGGACTAAATCCTAGGTTCTAGAGGTTGCCCTAAAAACATCTTACTTGTTATATTTTACTTACTTATTTTAACTTTACTATTTCTGTTTTATACTTTTCATTTAGACCTCATAATTGTTTTACGTTGTCCTAAAATATAAGGAACTATTTTTTCTGGCGACATTGTCCTAAGAGGGTGACATGGCTGCCGGTCAAGAATACAGTGCTGGCTTCGGCGAGAAAACGAACCTGCTGATGTTACAATGATGTTGGGTAGCAACTAGAAACTAGAAGCTACAAATATAAATAAATATTCCGTTTGATATATAAACGGAGCGTCTACTGAAATACGAGTCTCCACTAAAAATTATGTTTAAAGTGATTCCAATCTATTTACATTGTTCGTCCTCATCTTTATAGTCATATTCATGATATTTGGGCTGTTTTTGGCTCCGACCTTCTTCAGGTGACATACGTTTGAATTTCGAAGCGTCTATTTCGTCCACCGACGTGTATCACCTAAAGAAGGCCGTAGCATACAACAGCCAAATCGTTGTGAATATGACAGTAAAGAGGAGGACAAGAGTACGAACTGTTATTTCAGAAATGTCATTTCCTGTTATCTCGTTTCTTTTATTTAATATTTTGCTTTGTTTTTTAAATCTGATTCTCTTCTAGGCATAATTTACAGTTTCTGTTTTGGTTGATGTCTGGTGGTGCTCAGTAGCAATAGCAAAAAAACATATATAGGCAAGGCAAGAACACTTAATAGCTTAAGAGACAGATGTAATCTATATTTAACAGAACCCCTAATAGCTTAAGAGACATATGTAATATATGTTTAACAATAACAAATTAAAATTTTGAAATTTTAATATCAGAATCTACTCCTGAATAAACGTAGAGAGATCATTAGTATGTGTCGTCATAGAAATAAATTTAAATTGCAATAATTATCTTATCCTTCCATTTAGTCACAATAGAATTTTTTAAAATTTGGCTAAGCAGTTACCTTTTCCCTTCTACCGACCACAACTAACCCAATGGTCAAGCCACATACCTTCCACTACCATAGAAGAAATTACTACTAAGATTTCGCTAGCTTAACCCTATAAAAGCCACTGTTTCCATACCCTTTCCTTTACTAGACCAAGGCTCCAGCATTAGAATTTTTCCTCATTCTTTATTTAAACGGGTTTGACAATGCACGTCATAAAAAATGGTTATTTCTCCTCTAAATTTTATCTGAATTTACAGATAAACACACACACACACACACACACACACACACACACATATATATATAGCTTCCAGTCATATCACGTTGAAAACAACGGTTCTCTCTCGATCACCGAAGTTAAGCAACGTTGAGCCTGGTCAGTACTTAGATGTGTGACCGCTTGGGAATACCAGGTGCTGTAAGCATTTAGTGACGGATGTGTGTTGTAGTGCAGTGGATGTCGGCTCGGAAAGAGAAATCGGTGAGCCGATTTCGAATTCCAGTTGAATGC
The DNA here is from genome assembly GCA_037127315.1 of Ascarosepion bandense. Lineage (NCBI taxonomy): Eukaryota > Metazoa > Mollusca > Cephalopoda > Sepiida > Sepiidae > Ascarosepion > Ascarosepion bandense. Next base: position 137,124 of record JBBBDQ010029934.1, read on the forward strand.
CCTGCATTCACTTACGCGCTAGTACCCTTGGGAAAAATATTAACCCGTCCCTTCTCTCCAGTTATGGGTTAAATAACAGGGTAGGAGTTGGGTGCCTGCCTTTAAACAAATACCACTGAAACTTTCTCCGTCGGGGAGGAAGCTGGCTCAACTCACCTAGGGTGCACACACACACACACACACACACACACACACACACACACACACACACACACACACAGAGTCATACACACACACACACATATATATGTGTGTGTGTATATATATATATATAAACTGGCCATATATTTATATTTGTAAAAATATAGGCATCTAAAGCGCATATATATATGAAACTATGAAATCATAGCGTTTCAGTGTTAGAAAAATTAAACTTAAAATCTAAGAAATTTGTTTAAATAATAAAAAAGGAAAATAACAAAGAATGAAAAAAGAAAGGAAAGCAAACCTGTTCCTGACGCTCTTACTCTGAAGAACGTTGAAAAGTAAAGAGAGAGAGAGAGAGAGAGAGAGAGAGAGAGAGAATGAGAGAAAGAGAGAGTGAGAGAAAGAGAGCGATGGAAGACTCTTATAAGACTAATTTTAAATCTTTTATTCCAGCTAGACGCATTGTTGATCTGCTCTGCACGAACAGAGGCAGGTGCAATTTTATACCGTAAAAAATAGTATTTAAACAGAACCTACTGTGAAATCTCTCAGAATGCCGAGTGATTTAAACTGGCTTCATAATGGCTAACGTGATTCTTGTTGCGTTTTGATTTAATTGAAATTTGATTATATTCTTTTAAAATGTTGTAATTAATTAGTTAACTATAGTATCCTGGTGTTAGAATCACAGTTAACACACTTCTCAATCTTGTGTATCTGAACATACATCTCATGATGATGATAAATCAAAACTTATTTATAAATGGAACTTTGTCTGTGTGTGTGTGTGTGTGTGTGTGTCCGTTAACTATAGACTCCGAAACGGCTGAACCGATTTTCTTGAAAGTTTACGCAGTTGTACTATAAGCGTCTGCGAGTGTTCTTAGGTAGGTTTTGTGTCGAGGTACCCCTGATAAATATCGAAAATCGATAATCGAAAAATCAGGTTATAGAAGGAGTGGTCCGATTTTAATCAAATTTCATACACTCATAGACAAAGACATAAGAAAAGATATTCAGAAGTTTCAAGGTTGTAGTTCTTACAATAGTGCAGAAAATCGATAATATATATATATATATATATATATATATATATATATATATATATATATATATAAAGCAAGATGTTTGTGTGTATGTCTGTTTATCTGCCTGTATGTCTGTATTTTTTCAGCCCTTTTATTTTGGTTTTTGCTTCGGGTTTGGCTCTAAGTAGGTATAATTGTAGTTCTTAGTCTCAGCCATGATACCATTTACTCAGAGGACTTATTTAGCCTTCAAAATTCAGTTTACGACAAAAAAACTTATTTGATATCGATACTAGGAAATCCAAATTTTTGGGCTTGGAAAATGTAATACCCACAGGACGGATAGCGGAAAATAGAGACAGTGGAAAGCATCGCGAGACATACTTGATAGACTTTAGCAGGTGGATAGCTGAGCGGGGTTTGAGAGAGATACAGAAAGAAAAAGTGTTGAGAGGGACAATGAATAGAGGTAAGTGGACGTCCATGTTCGCCTACTTCCTGAAAGGACACGGCACAAGAAGAAAAAAGAAGAAGAATTAAACACGAACGTTTCATTTGCTAGTTATTTAATTGTTATAGGTGCAGTTCAAAATATCCTAATATATGTAAGTCAAATTTTGATTTCCTAATATCGATATCAAATAAGTTTTTTTCGTCATAAACTGAATTTTGAAGGTTAAATAAGTCATCTGAGTAAATGGTATCATGGCTGAGACTAAGAACTACAATTATATCTACTTAGAGCAAAACCAGAAGCAAAAACTAAAATAAAAGGGCTGAAAAAAATACAGACATACAGGCAGACGCTTATAGTACAACTGTGTAAATTTGCAAGAAAATCGGTTCAGCCGTTTCGGAGTCTATAGGTAACGGACACACACACACACACACACACACACACACACACACACACACACACACACACACACACAGAGAGACAAAGTTCCATTTATAAATAAGTTTAGATTTTTTTATGTAACTGAGTTTTAAAGTGAGGCAGTGACTACAAGCGCTCGGAAATCGCACCACTCTGCGTTAATCATCTTATTCAAATGTTCTGAGTTGCACGGGCATCGCCGGGCTATGATGTTAGTTAGACATTTAAAACATGATTACTTAATTAAACAAAATGAATTTCATTGTTAACTGGAGCAAGAAATGGTTTGTTAATTTGAAAATCTCAAAAAAGAAACTCTCTTCATTTAATTGTTTTACAGAACTATTTTTTGTCTTCCATCAGGAGAGCGACTAGTTACTCCTTTTATTGATAGCGTTTTCTATTGACACGAAGTGAAACAATTATATTGAATTAATTGTTGGGACTGCTGCTAGGAAGGTTCATTCACGGTGGCATTCTGGACAATTTTTATCGCCAGAATCTATAATCTATTTATAAGTTTACCATTCGTCTATGCTTTTAATATTGCTATTGTTGTGGGATCTCCTCTTTGTATATGATAATGGACTCGACTGAGTATACATATACTCCTGCCATAAAGAGAACAGCAGTTGAGAGTAATCGTAGAGATCTGTTAGAGTTATCGGAGAGCACCGGAACTGATACGTAAGTTACCGAGAGATACTGAAGTTACCCAGAGATTACCGCATCAGAATTCAGACTAGCTCTGAGCTCCACTCAGCTGGAATAATACACACGGATGTAATATTTCCAACGACTTCACTTCAAGACTTGTATATATTTATTTCTTACTAATAGTAATCCTGGATTTATTAACCTGCTTTCAAGTTTGTATATTTCGTTCAATATAACATACTTTTCTATCTCAATATAAGTTTTTGTTGTTCATTATTTTGTGCGGTTCCCCACCCGGAATCCACAACAGCTATCATATCTGACCTGGTGCTTCTGCTAAGTGCTTAGAGGTTTTTGATTAAATCTAAAGAAGGGTTTTCAATATTATCGGTTCTGAAATGTCATCTCGGCTTTAGTCACTTTCTGAACGTAACTTTCCTCCGCCGTTTCTATAAATATTTTCATGGTAATTGTTTTTATAATCTTTCCTCTTTGATACTTTTACATGTTTAAGTGCAGTACTAGAGTGGCAGCTAGGTCTCATCCTTTTCAATTGAAATAACTAGATATAAGCATACCTTCTATGTTAACAGTGTCTTCTCTCGCACATCGCACATATGGAACTCCCTTCCAGCTTTCCATACAACTTGCTCTTCAAAAATTTAAGGGAATTTTAATAGTCATTTTCGGTCTTCTTATTTCCTGCTTTTTCCTCTTATTCTTGATAATGTTTTTTTTTTAGATTAGTTCACACTCAGTGACTTTATCGTTTTGCTTTGGGTAATTAAAAATCAACAACATCAACAAAAACATAGCTCAAAACCAGAACCCAACCCTGTGTCTCTTCTATAAATACTTTCACGGCTTCTGCTCCGATGAACTTAGATAACTGGTGCCCCCTAGGTACGAGTTTGCACAAGATACTAGATTAGCAACTAGGTCCCACCCTTTTACAGTGAAACCGATAAAATGTAACCGCAATTTCTACTCCAACAGCTTCTTTTCTCGCACTTCCAGACTGTGGAATTCCCTTCCACATGATTGCTTCCCCGACAGCTACAATCTCCGGGAGTTTAAATGTAAGGTCAATAGACACCTCCTAACACACTAACTTGCATCCATTCTCTCAAACACTCTTCCCATCTACCCAACCCTCAGCCTCGGTGTCCTTACCCGTCTATCACCCTCCTTCTGACATTTCCTATAACTATCCACTCTTTCTCTTTAACTTCCCCTATATAACCCCTTGCGCAATAGTGGCAGTGAAATGCCTTGCTTGGGGTGAAATGATTAAAATTCAAATTCAAACATCTCACCCACCTCACAGCTATAACAAATAAAACTGGTAAAAGAAGAAAATAGAATATAATTAGTAAACTCAAGAACATTCTGGGGAATGCTAAAAAAAAAAAACTGTCACCGTCACTCAGTTAAGTACCGTACGTGATGAAACGCTTGGGCGATCATGTCTGCAAACAGACATGACTGACAGGGCAGAAGATTATCTCGCAGTAGGTTGCTATTGCTTTCTGCGGTAGACTGGTTGCCGACCAAGGCTATAGAACCCGATCTCTCCTATTATTTAACCCATAACTAGAGGGAAGAGACGGATTAATACCTTTCCCAAGGGTATTTACGCGTAAGTGAATGTAAAGAATTCAACTGGTATTCGAACTCGGTTCCCCGATTTCTCGTTCCGAGCCGATGTCCACTGAACCACAACGCACATCCGTCATTAAACGCTTACAGCACCTGGTATTCCCAAGCGGTCACCCATCTAAGTACTGACCAGGCTCAACGTTGCTTAACTCCGGTGATCGAGCGAGAATCGGTGTATTCAACGTGATATGGCCGTAAGCACGCACATCCGTCACTAAACGCTTACAGCACCTGGTATTCCCAAGCGGTCACCCATCTAAGTACTGGCCAGGCTCAACGTTGCTTAACTCCGGTGATCGAGCGAGAACCGGTGTATTCAACGTGATATGGCCGTAAGCCAGGCTGGAATAAACCTCGAAAAAAATGTAAAAGAAACTCATATGAGATCGCCAATTGGAGAGCGTGTCAACATGATGACATCTATAGCTTCTGGCTCAAGTATTTCACGACTGTTTATGAGAGACTAACTGTTGGGACGCCCGCGCCTATTCGGCTATAATGGACTATTCCATTACTATGTAAAGTAATGGTGGCATCTACGTGAGGAGAGTGTGCCGATCAACCGTACATTACTACGACACTGTCAGCACTCTGCCTTCGGGTGGAGGGCGCTCTCTGCTTCCGGGCAGAGAGCTATAACCCAGTCGTGGTTCCGCCGAAGGGTAGAGGCACGACTGGGCAAAAATAGACAGATATTTTTTGGCCGGGCCATATAGCCCGGAAATCCCAGTTATAACTGAACATGTGTCACATGTTGCCCTTACTGGGAGGGACAAGTAAATATAGAGTGTGCCGAGCAGCCGTACACTACTACGACACTGTCGGCTTTCTGCTTTCGAGTGGAGGGCGCTCTCTGCTACGACCGGGCAAAAATAGACAGACATTTTTTGGCCGGGCCAAAAAATCCCAGTTATAACTGACCATGTGTCACATGTTGCCCTTACTGGGAGGGACAACTAAATATAGAGTGTGCCGAGCAGCCGATCGACAAGTCAGTCGTAGACTTCCGGTGACGACCCGGAAGTACCCATTGCTCATACTACGTCTTACGACGGTTGAGACGATTAACCTTTATTCTTGTATTGGATACTAATAACCTTTGTAAATACTATTTTCACGGAATACAACGATTAACCTATTCCTGTTGTTGAGTTATTTATTCTTACTCACGACATAACACTAACATAACCGTTATTCAAATGTCTGAAGGAAGCAGAGATCTTCGAACGAATAACGAGGTGGGGAAATTTCCATGATAATGAAAGATAGCAAAAACAAAATAATTCTAAACAACTATTGAAAATACGATTGTAACTGGTTATAATCTTTAGCCTCTGGACTGCAATTTGTGGTACAGTGGATATCGGCTCGGAACGACAAGCCGGGACGCCGAGTTCGAATTCCAGTTGAATCCATTGCATTCACTTTCGAGACATGATCGCCCAAGCGTGTTTCACGTATGGCACTTAACTGACTGACTGACCAACTCTAGCAATAAGGAAATTGTTGACAATTCTAAAATTAAATACATACTTAACTGACTGACCAACTCTAGCAATAAGGAAATTGTTGACAATTCTAAAATTAAATACATACTTAACTGACTGACCAACTCTAGCAATAAGGAAATTGTTGACAATTCTAAAATTAAATACATACTTAACTGACTGACCAACTCTAGCAATAAGGAAATTGTTGACAATTCTAAAATTAAATACATACTTAACTGACTGACCAACTCTAGCAATAAGGAAATTGTTAACAATTCTAAAATTAAATACATACTTAACTGACTGACCAACTCTAGCAATAAGGAAATTGTTAACAATTCTAAAATTAAATACATACTTAACTGACTGACCAACTCTAGCAATAAGGAAATTGTTAACAATTCTAAAATTAAATACATACTTAACTGACTGACCAACTCTAGCAATAAGGAAATTGTTGACAATTCTAAAATTAAATACATACTTAACTGACTGACCAACTCTAGCAATAAGGAAATTGTTAACAATTCTAAAATTAAATACATTAATGCTTTAGAAAAAAATAAACTCAACACTAGTTTAGAATAGTTCATTAAAAACAAGGTAAGCAGAAATCACGTAAACGTAACATTATTTGGTTTAACATACCATTCAGTCGTAAGGGCCAAGCACACATTAGTAAATTCTTCCTACACTTAATTCACAAACATTTCTACCAATCACCAAAAATAATTCACCCACATAGACGAACACAGATAAATATGTTTCACAACATAATATGATATCAAATAAATTCTTGGCCCACCTAAATAATATCAATCACCCTACTACTAACACCAATGTAACTCTTGAAAACATGCAACTGCCGAAAAAATAAAATCTGCCCATTGAATAGCTAATGTATGTGCGAATATATCTATCTAAACTTATTTATAAATGGAACTGTGTGTGTGTGTGTGTGTCCGTTACCTATAGACTCCGAAACGGCTGAACCGATTTTCTTGAAAATTTACGCAGTTGTACTATAAGTGTTTACGAGTGTTCTTAGTAGGTTTTATGTTGAGGTACCCCGATATAAAAGGATGTGCGTTGTGGTGCAGTGGATATCGGCTCGGAACGAGAAATCGGAGAACCGAGTTCGAATTCCAGTTGAATTCCTTGCATTCACTTACGCGCAAATACCCTTGGGAAAGGTATTAATCCGTCTATTCCCTCCAGTTATGGGTTAAATAATAGGACAGATTGGGTTCTATAGCCTTGGTCGGCAACCAGTCTACCGCAGAAAGCAATAGCAACCTACTGCGGGATAATCTTCTGCCCAGTCAGTCATGTCTCTTTCGAAACATGATCGCCCAAGCGTGTATCGCGCATGGCACTTAACTGACTGACCCCGATAAATATGAAAGCTTTAAACTAATCCATGGTCATGGAGCTCAGACTCAGCCTAAAGAATATCTGTGTGAAGTCTGGTGAGAATCGGATAAAAATTGTGGATTTGTAGAAAGGGCAGACAGACAGATAAACATACAAACATCTTGCCTTTTATATATATATTATCGATTTTCTGCACTAGTGTAAGAACTGCAACCTTGAAACTTCTGAATATCGTTTCTTATGTCTTTGTGTGTGAGTGTATCAAATTTGATTAAAATCGGACCACTCCTTCTATTACCCGATTTTTCTATTATCGATTTTCGATATTTATCGGAGGTACCTCGACACAAAACCTAGCTAAGAACACTCGCAGACGCTTACATTACAACTGTGAAAATTTTCAAGAAAGTTGGTTCAGCCGTTTCGGAGTCTATAGACAAAGTTCCATTTATAAATAAGTTTATATATATATATATATATATATATATATATATATATATATATATATACAAATAAATTGTACATCATTAATATACGTATTTATGATGACTTGTTTTCTACCTTACACCCTCTTGCTGCACAAACACATCGTCGTCAGACTCTCCCTATTTCCATTCATTTTTCCTAGAGCAAAAGGCGAGAACAAAAAATGTTCACAGTAACTAGAAAATGCACCGTCTCAGATCAATATTATATGCAAAACAAAATTATAACATAAAAGATTCATTAGCTTAAAACCACTCCTTCTACTTACATAGAGATGGTCGGTATGACTTAATATATACAGATTTTAAAAAATCTCCAGATATTATCTATACTCATCGCTGCTGAGAATATATATATATATATATATATATATATATATATATATATATATTTTTTTTTTTTTTTTTTAATCATTTCACCCCGAGCAAGGCAGAAATGCCACTGATGTGCAGGGGGTTACACAAATGTAGAAAGATTAATTAGAAAAGTGTGAGGAGTACAAGCTAGTTAGAAAGGAACAATAGAAAGCTGAGAAAGCAGGTGCAATGACAGATACATGGGCGGAGAGAACGTGAAGATTATACAGGGGAGGGGAGAGAGCTAGAGTCCAGTGGTTAGTAGATGAGTATTAACTTTGCTTTTAAATTTCTGGAGGTCGTAGCCGTCAGGAAAGCAAGAATACGGGAGTGAGTTCCACAGGCGGGAAGTGCGAGAGAGGAAGCTGCAGGAGTAGAATTGTCGTCTGCGTTTGGCTAACCTGACTGTGAATGGGTGGGACCCAGTTGCCAGTCTGGTTGCACGGGTAAACACCTGTTGAGGAGGCATCAGTGACTTAAGCTCATCCGAGCAAAAGCCATGAAAGTATTTATAGAAGAGACAGAGGGAGGCCACATTTCGACGATGGGAAAGTGGCTGCAGACGAGTCGCCAGATCAGTACCTATCACATTACAGACTCTCCTTTGGAGCTTGTCAAGAACACTGAGGAGAACGGCAGGGGCACCTGACCATAAATGGCAGCAGTACTCCATGCACGGACGGATGGTTGACTTGTATATATGCAGGATGGTTTCAGGTGGAAAAAACATCCTGGATCGACATAGTGACCCAATCTTCTTAGCAGTAGATTTTGCTATGGATTCAATATAGTGCTTCCATTTGAGGTCTGAGGACAGGGTAAGTCCGAGGAGGCGTAGTGTATTACTCTCCGGGAGAATCATCTGGTCCATGCTTATGGGAGGCAGAAGAGGTTGCCTGTAATGGTTGACAGACAACAGCTTGGTCTTAGAGGAATTGAAGTTGACAAGCCACTTCTTGCCCCAGTTCACCACAGAGTGTAGATCCCGCTCAAGGTCAGCAGCGAGATTATGTCTGTCCGCCACGACAGGTTTCTTACTGGAGCGGGAGTATATTGTAGTGTCATCTGCGTAAATGCCTACTTGGGACTTGATCTCATCTGGGAGGTCGTTGATGAAAATAAGGAAGAGCGTTGGGCCCAGGATAGAGCCTTGTGGGACACCAGCATTCGTGCTGTAGGACGAAGAGGCACGCCCATTCAGAACGACCTTCATTTTGCGGTCATTTAAGAAAGATTGGATTAGGTCAAGCAGGCGACCGGTAATACCATAACCGCGTAGTTTGCATAGGAGGCCAGGGTGCCAAACCCTGTCGAAAGCCTTGGAGATATCCAGAGCAACCGCGCGAGCCTCGTCAGACTCATCAAGGGCCTGTAGCATGTACTCCGTTACAGTTGTTAGCAGGTCGGCTGTGGACCTGTCAAATCGGAATCCATATTGCCTGTCGGAGAACAGTTTGTGGGCGGTGAGATGATGAACTATTTCAGCATTGATTATAGCCTCGAACACTTTCCCGAATATCGGTAGAAGACTGATAGGGCGATAGTTGGATGGGTCCGAGGGTTCACCACAGTTCTTAAAGACAGGAACGACTGAAGAGAATTTCCAGCATGCAGGAAAGCAGGAAGCAGAAAGGCAGTAGTTAAACAGTTTAGAGAGGACAGGGGAAAGTTCAGGGGCACACCTCTTAAGGACTATCACCGGGATTCCATCGTCTCCACACGCCTTATGGGGGTCGAGTTTATGGGGGGGGGGGGGTAGATATCTAAAGGCTATCACCATGTGCTTAGTAAAATAAAAGAAGGTAAAGCAGGTGTTGGGTATTACCTATTTATTATTCATTAATATTTCGAGATCAGAATCTCATCTTCAGAATGATAGGAGAGCTTGTGGACCGTGCCTTTAAACGGATGATCATCTTTCGCTGTTACTGCTGTCGTTAATTGTAGTGAGTATGTTTGTGTGTGTACTAAGTGCATCAGTGTGTGTGGGTATGTTTATGGTTTATAGAAGTGCGTGATAGTAGGATTTGGCTTTTTCGCATCTTTGTTAAAGTGATAGTTTTACGATTTGATGATATATCTGTCTACTTTAATTTATGGTTTAATATGTGCGCGCTGGTCTCTGGCAGGGTTTGGCATTTTCGCATCTCTATCAGAATGGTAGTAGGTACCGTTTTACGACCTGATATTATGTCTATTTTCATTTTATTTTTTAACTTTTTACTTATTTTTTTTTTATTCGTTTAAAGGCACGGTCCACCAGTGAACGTGAAATCAAGCTCTCCTGTCATTCTGAAGATGTGGTTCTGATCTCGAAATATTGATGAATAATAAATATGTAATACCCAACACCTTCTTTACCTTCCTTTATTTTACTAAACGCATTGTGATAGCCTTCAAATACCTACCCATACACCTTATATATCCAATGTTTCAAGCAAATTACAAAACTCTTCGAGATATATATATATATATATATATATATATATATATATATGATGAGCTGTGATACAGCGAAACAGATATGTCTGCAGATGACTGCGCTCTCACTCCCTGATTGAGCACTCTAGATGAATGGTAGACTTTGAAAAACAGTAGCTACTCTAGCATCTACGCATCGTTCATTCAGCAATGAATTAGAACACTCTCAGCTATTGGGCGTGTATAATGGTAATATACACGCTAAAAAGTCTGTCTCCTTCTACCGAGCGCCCGTAGCTTAGAGGTAGAATCGTCGCCTGACCACAATTCGGTCGGGTTTCAATCCTGGATAAAAAGCAATCGGATGTCTAACCGTACTGATGAGCTCTGATACAGCGTAGCAGATCTGGCTGCGGATGACTGTATGTATAGAAGAGATTTGTAATTTGCTTGAAACATAGTATATATATATATATATATATATATATTTGTACTTTCGAACGCTTAATGATAATACCTTGTCTGTCATTTTTAATTAAACCTGTATAAATGAGAGATTGTTGCCGAAATACACAATATATATATATATATATATATATATATATATATATATATATATAACGTGTGTGCGTATGTGTGATCCCTTTCCGTTCTGTTTTCCAATTCATTTTCCCGTCTTTCTGATAACGTCTTCCTTCAAAACTGTTATAAGATAGCAATTTAAAGGCCTTTCCCAACGGCAGAAGATACTTCGAAACGACACCCACCAAAAGAGACACAACTAAAACGAGAAAATAATGAATGGATTGATTCGCTTGTTTTTCTCTTCATTTTATCCTGACTGCATTTTTTTGTCAAGAGATTCTGCCTCGATTTAAGCCCCACTTGCATGTCTTTGAAAAACAGACATTTTCATTACTGATGTTTAACTTTGCGTTAGAATCATCTAAATCATTGCTTCTCAAACTATCTGTTGTGGCAGACCAGTAGTTTTTTTTTTCAATGTACCAGGGACCGGCAAGCAAAGCAAGCCGATCCAGCTGAGTAAGAGGCGGGGACTGTGAATCCCGGAATTGTTTTTTTTTTTTTTTTTTGTGTTATATTTCAGGGACATTTTGAGACTATCTGTAATAAACATGAAGACATGATAAGGACATTCATCATTGACGTAACAAGTCTTCCCAGTGTGCCATTGACCGGTACCATATTTGTGTTATATTAGTTATGGCCACTGGTTTCGAGGGTATATATTTTTAAAAATCCAGAAAAAATATTTAAAGTTAATATTAATACTTCGTAAGCAATTTGAATTTAATAAAAGGCATTAATCTTCCAAAAAATAGACAAACAATGAAAATGTTAAAAAAAAACAAAACCCGAAAACGAGTCAAATATCCTGGCAGTCTCTCGTGGCATAGAGTTTTACTATTGTAAATTATTTTCTATTCTGGAAACTCTGCGCGTACCGGCAGACGATGGTTCGCGTACCGGCGACGGTACGCGTACTACAATTTGAGTAGCACTGATCTAAATGTTTAAGTAACAAAACGATTTATATAGATGTATGTTTCTGTGCATTTGTCTGTGTCGGAAAAATTTATTTACTTGTGTTGTTTCTGCATTAGATTGTTTTTCTTTTATGATTTAAGTCAGTGAATGCTGGACAATATCATCGAAAATGAGGACAAAACTTGAAGCAGCAGAAATGTGGTTCTACAGAAGGATGCTGCGGATATCGTGGACTTAGCATGCAAGCAACAATGAAGTGTTGGAAAGAATGGTAGCAAAAAGGAAATTAATACTGAGCATCAGGAAGAGACAACTGAAGTTCCTGGAACATTCAACGAGGAAGGAGGGCTTGGAGAATTTGATACTAACAGGCCAGATAGAAGAAAAAAGAGACAGAGGAAGGCAGCGGATAACATATTTGCAGGGCCTGATCAGGTGGATGACGGAACGGTGGTTGCGAGTTGTAACAGGAGCAAACATACTAGGAGCCACAAGGGATAGGGAGACGTGGAGAACCATGATCTCCTACGTCCTGAAGGGACAGGGCACATAGAAGGAGAACATTTTTATTGGTGCATGTGTATTTCTAATTTTTGCGACATTCCCGGTCTGATCGCTACATTTTAAGGCTAAGCTGTTGACCCTTCATCTAACATCATTATTTTGTGTCCGAAAAAACCTATTTTTTAAAACATTCTGAAGTAAATTTGATGTTTCGGAACTGACGAGACCGACGCTTAGTCGCCTTTCGAAATAAATGCAGATTTATAATCGCTTTAATTATGTGTTTAGTCTTTTTTTCTGTATATCATATTGCTCTCGAAAAAAATCTACTGGGCTCTCTTTTTATCTATTTAATATTTCATATTAATTAGATAAACATTTTGTATTATTCTCTCCGTTTTACGTATCTGAGATTATTTCCTTTTATATATACTAGCATCATAGCCCGGCGTTGCCAGTGCAAGTCAGAACATTTTAGTAGTCGGCGAAGATGCCAATGAGAAGAGTAGATAGAAATCATTTACAGACAATTGATTTCCTGCATGAAATATTTAGCAAAAAAAAGGGCTTTATTTTTTTAAATTTTATTTTATGAAGTATGAAATATTAAATCTGAAAATTTTTTTATTCTATTTACTTTGTCTTTTACTTCATTAGCAACATCCGCAGCCAGTTTTCTTGGGTCTTCATCCAGTAATCATCTGATATAATGAATAGGCGTTGGTGTCAGATTATTTTTGCTTTATGCAATCTAACCTTGTTGATCCAGCACCCTTTAGGACCAGGCTACTGACAGATGACTGAAATCACCTCTAAGAAGACCTTAATGAAAACTGTCTTACCAGCTAATTCCACATTATATATATATATACTAGCATCATAGCCCGGCATTGGCCGTGCCACTTAGAACATCTTAGTAGGAGAAGATGCCAATGAGGGGACTAGATGGAAATCATTTACAGACAGTTGATTTCCTGCATGAAATATTTAGCGGGGGGTGGGGGAAGAAGCTTTTTTTTAAAAAAAAATTTTTCTGAAGGATGAATTATTAAATCTAAATAAAAAACAAAACTTAATTAAATTAACCATTGGCACTTTTTTTACATACTTTGTTTTTGTTTGAAAAAAAAAAATTTTTTTTTTAATTATTTCATTTGTCTCAAAATTACGGGGAAAAATATTCACATTTTTTTTGTTGACCAAATGAATTTTTAAAACGTTAGAATAAAATATTTTAAAACGTTAGAATAAAAAAAAATTTAAAACGTTAGAATAAAAATTAAATATGAAGGCTCATATTTATAAAAATAAAAACTATCTTAGTCGCGTTTGGCACGTGTGATTTGATTTTTGTGACGTAATTCAGCAACCATCTTAGATTTTAGATGCTTTACGGAAATAAAACGTCGGAATAAAAAATTAAATTAAAAGGACTCATTCTTTTTTAATAACAAAATATTTTAGCCGCTTTTGACACGTGTGATTTGATTTCTGTGACGTAATTCAGCATACATCTTAGTTCTTAGATGTTTTACGGAGAAAATGTAAACCATCGCCTCCATTGGCCAAAAAATGCGAAAGGGAAAATTGCTGAACTTAAAACTAAAAAAAAGTTCGAATGGCGTAGCTTAAAAAATGTAGGCGTGCATAGGGAACAGTCACACACAGACTCACAGATTGCCTTTTATATATATACTAGCATCATAGCCCGGCGTTGCCCATGCAACTCAAAACATTTTAGTTGTAGGAGAAGATGCCAATGGGAGAAAAAAAGCTTTATTTTTTTTAATTTTATTTTCTGAATATGAAATATTAATCTGAAAAAAAAACAAAAAACATTTAATTAAATTAACTATGAGCACTTTTTAAAAATATATTTTGTTTTTTTTGAAAAAACACTTTTAAAAAAAAATATTTCTTTTGTTTCCAAATTACGGTGAAAAATGTTCACATTTTTTTGTTGACGAAATAAATTTTTAAAAAGTCGGAATAAAAGTTAAATATAAAGGCTCGTTTATTTAAATAAAAAATACTTTTTAGTCGCTTTTGACACGTTTGATTTGATTTCTCTGACGTAATTCCGCAATCATTTTAGATCTTAGATGTTTTACGAAGCAAATGTAAACAATCGGCTCCATTGGCCATAAAGTGCGAAAGCGAAAATTGCTGAACTTAAACTCAAAAAGTATGTGTTGAACTGGCTTCCCTGTAGATATGTGCCCCTAGAAAGTTTGAATGGCGTAGCTTAAAAACGTAGGCGTGCATAGGAAACAGTCACACACAGACTCACAGATTGCCTTTTATATATATATAGATATATATATTAGAAAGGAATAATTGAATTTTTGATGACATACTAAAAACGAACACAAAAAACAACCGGTTTCGCCCAGAGCTTATAAAGTTTTTAATTTCTGGGATTTTTCTAAATCGTGATTAAAAATTGGGGGAAAAATTCTAGGAAAACTAGAGCCCAATCACACTCAGACCCAAAAGGTATTCTCTCTACTTACAAAGAAAAGGCCTTCAGGATCTGATGTATATGGACTCTTTAGATGAAAGAGAGAGAGAGAGTGGGACCTAAACGGTCACGACAGTTAGGAGAGGCGGTTTGCTAACATATCTAAAATGTAACCAACTTTAAATCAACCCGGAAATAAGGCCAGGTTGCACCTTGTTAAGTTTCTCTTTCTTCTTATCTCTTTCAAAATTACTGCTACAAACATTTTCTACGAACTCTTGACACCTTCACTTTTTCATTGAACATTTCCACGAACTCTTGATACCTTCACTTTTTCATTGAACATTTCTACGAACTCTTGAAACCTTCATTTTTCATTGAACATTTCCACGAACTTTTGATACCTTCAGTTTTTCATTGAACATTTCTACGATTTCTTGATACCTTCATTTTTTTCATTGAACATTTCTACGAACTCTTGATACCTTCACTTTTTCATTGAACATTTCTACGAACTCTTGATACCTTCACTTTTCATTGAACATTTCTACGAATTCTTGATACTTTCATTTTTTTCATTGAACATTTCTACGAATTCTTGATACCTTCACTTTTTCATTGAACATTTCTACGAACTCTTGATACCTTCACTTTTTCATTGAACATTTCTACGAACTCTTGATACCTTCACTTTTCATTGAACATTTCTACGAATTCTTGATACTTTCATTTTTTTCATTGAACATTTCTACGAATTCTTGATACCTTCACTTTTTCATTGAACGTTTCTACGAATTCTTGATACTTTCATTTTTTTCATTGAACATTTCTACGAATTCTTGATACCTTCACTTTTTCATTGAACATTTCTACGAACTCTTGATACTTTCACTTTTTCATTGAACATTTCTACGAACTCTTGATACCTTCACTTTTTCATTGAACATTTCTACGAATACTTGATACTTTCATTTTTTTAATTGAACATTTCTACGAACTCTTGATACCTTCACTTTTTCATTGAACATTTCTACGAACTCTTGATACCTTCACTTTTTCATTGAACATTTCTACGAATACTTGATACTTTCATTTTTTTCATTGAACATTTCTACGAATTCTTGATACCTTCACTTTTTCATTGAACATTTCTATGAATTCTTGATACCTTCACTTTTTCATTGAACATTTCTACGAATTCTTGATACCTTCACTTTTTCATTGAACATTTCTACGAATTCTTGATACCTTCATTTTTTTCATTGAACATTTCTACGAATTCTTGATACCTTCATTTTTTTCATTGAACATTTCTACGAATTCTTGATACCTTCATTTTTTTCATTGAACATTTCTACGAATTCTTGATACCTTCACTTTTTCATTGAACATTTCTACGAACTCTTGATACCTTCACTTTTTCATTGAACATTTCTACGAACTCTTGATACCTTCACTTTTTCATTGAACATTTCTACGAATTCTTGATACCTTCACTTTTTCATTGAACATTTCTACGAATTCTTGTTATTCCTTCCTATAATAAATTTCTATTTTAACATTAAAAATGCAGATTTTATTATTCCACTCTAATACACGTATTCCATCCTGCCGACAACCAACCTTCTGATGATGATGATAATTCTCCATAAATCCTGTAAGCTGTAGGGTGTCCGGTTAAGTCTGACACAAGGCTAAATCAAAGAAACATTAACCAGCTCCCTATACGCTTCAAATTAACCCATAGAGGTGTTGATATGCTACTAAATAAAACCAGCTAAGCAACCAATATAAAAGAACACGTTCATGCCTTTAGTCCATATAATATCCTGCAAGTTTTAAAATCAAACTCTATTCCAAAATATTTGCAGTAATCAGGTTTATATGCACCTGATGATTGCGTAGTGCATGAGAAATCCGAGTCGTGTAACGTATATATATATATATATATATATATATATATATATATATATATATATATATATATATCGTCATGCCTATCTTCTTACGAAAGGGTTTCCAACCAGACGTTATACGACGTCTTATTTAATGTTTGTTGTTTAATGCTTGTGGTCTAATATTAGCAAATTGAGATAAAGTATTGTATTCCTGGACATATTCCAGTTCTTCATCTTTTAATGACCGTTGCAATTGAACATTATTTTTATATACTTATGCTAAAACTTAAATTGAACTTTTCCTCATATATTTTAGTATTTCTGGTAGATAATTCGATAGTTTTGATATTAATGAACTGCTCTTAGCAAATCGTAGATAATTCAAATATTTTCCATTTATGCTTACTTCAGTTACTTTTTCCATACATTTTGCGGAATATGCTTTAAAAACATTATGCAAATAATTTAGCTGAGTTGGTAAATATTTGTTAAAATCTTTTTCAATGTTTTAGTGTTCATCTTACTCATATCTTCGTGCAGTTTAATTATTTCAGTACCGTTTTCACATATAGCCGTAAAGAGTTTTACGTAATGTCGATAACTCGTCATAAGTTCAAAACTGCTGAGTATTCCTGTAGGGATAGCAAATGAAGAATTAAAATCAACTCTCTTCTTCACTTTTACAAAAATTCACAATGACGTGTGAAATCCTGGTTTTTCCCAAATATAAAAAAAAGATTGTTCATGTGCTTAAAAAACATGTCGAAACCGGATTTCGTAAGTAGGTGTTAAATTGATTTTCTGACCAATGGGAGCAAATTGCAAGACCCAGATTTAGCGATCCAGTAAGAAAATCTAAATTACAATAAAAGGCTCTGACAAGCGCCAGTCAGTCAGTCAGATGTGAGCAACGAGAAAGACAAAACTAAAATGTAACTTCAACTTCAAATTGACCCTTAGATAAGGTCAGGTCGCACCTTGTTCTCTTCTCCTGATTTCTCGTGTGCTGATTCCTTTTACTTCTTCTTCTCCATTCAAAGATCCAAATAAGAAACAAACGCTCATACATACATACGTATATACGTACATACGTACGCATATACTCTTTCAACAAATTACTACTACGAACATTTTCTACAAATCTTGATACTCTTAACTTTCTACGAGTTCTTGTTATCCTTTTCTTTTAATCGATTTTTATTTTAAGAAAAATGTATATTTTATTTTTACATTATTCCACTATTCCACACTAATTCACACAAATTCCAACCTTCTGCTGACAACCAACCTTCTGATAATTCTGAATAAAACTTGTATCCTGCAGGGAGTTTGGTTAAGTATGACACAAGGCCGAATCAAAGAAGCATTAACCAGCTCCCTACGGCTTCATTCTACTAATTGAAAAGCTTTTCTAAGTCAACAAAAGTAAAACAAAATAGTTTCTTATATTCTTCTGTGGTTTTAATATCAGTGTATGTAGATGTCGCATGTTGTTTTCGTTGACTAACAGTTATATTATATGTGTTGTGATAGGATGTGCATTGTGGTGCAGTGGATATCGACTCGGAACAACAAATCGGGGTGCCGATTTCGAATTCCAGTTGAATTCCTTGAATTCACTTACGCACAAATAAACTTAAGAAAGGTATTAATCCGTCTCATCCCTCCAGTTATGGGTTAAATAACAGGACAAATTGGGTTCTATAGCCTTGGCTGGTAATCAGTCTACCACAGAAAGCAATGACAACCTACTGCGGGATAATCTTCTGCCCAGTCAGTGATGTCTCTTTCGAGACATGACTGCCCAAGCGTGTATCACGTATGGCACTTAACTGACTGACTGAATGTAATAGTTGAAAACATGATTAAGGCTTCTACTGGGCATAAAGTAGGGGATCAGTTCTATATTTTTATGAAGCAATGAACTGATCCCCCACTAATTACTACTTAATAATATAATAAATCTCTTCTCCCTCTAGCTATCAGTCAAATAACAGGACAGATTGGGTTCTATAGCCTTGGCTGGCAACCAGTCTACTGCAGAAATCAATGGCAACCTACTGCGTGATAAATATTCTACCCAGTCTGTGATGTCTCTTTCGAGACATGATTGCCCAAAGAGTGTATCACGTATGGTACTAGTAGCTGATTTTACAAGCTAGTGATTGCATCTGGGAGTTTGTATAACTTAAAAAACTTGCTGCAATTTATACAAATAAATTTTCCTGTGTACCTGTTATGAAATTTTACGAAGAAAGTATAATCGACTTTTTTCTTTCAGTTTTTTTGACAGCAGAGGACAATGAACATGAGCAAAAATATGTTAAATATGAGTAATTTTAGAAAACATCTGTAGAGAAAATAAAAATTTCATGTATTATAAAAAGTTGATATTATTATTGTCGCAGTTATTATTATTATTATTATTATGTCATTTTTCATCATATTTCGATTTCTGCTTTGGTCTCACTACCAACCAAGTCTGCGGGGAGACCTAAGGCAGGTAGTGGCGTGTTGTTATGGCTCCATTTCATGTTTTTCTATCTTCCCTATCATCCCCAGCATTACATAGATAAAGTTTTCCTTAGTGTGTGGGCTGTACTTAATAAGACAATTTTTTGTATATCTCTTAATCTGGGGTTTCCAGGGATTCTTTCAATGTGTTGTTTTGTTCCATTTTTTATCATTCCAAGTGCACCTACTATCACTGGCACAACTCTTGTTTTCAATTTCCACATTTTTTCTATTTCAATTTCCAGGTCTTTATATTTTGACAGTTTTTCAAATTCCTTGATTGCTATGTTACAATCCGCTGGACAAGCCATATCAATTAATAGACAAGTTTTCTCTTTCTGGTTTTTAACAATAATGTCTGGCCTGTTTGCTTCAATAATGTCTGGCCTGTTTGCTTGTTTATTATTATTATTATTATTATTATTATTGTTGTTGTTGTTGTGAAGAAAGAAAAATGAGAAGCTTATTATTCAGCGAAGAGATAAGGTGAGATCACTGGTCAAGGTGGTGAAATTCTCATGTAAAATCATCTGGACAATTCTAGTCTTTTGTTCCAAGTTTCAATATTGAGTAAAGCGCTAAGCTGTTGAGAGGATTTGTCTTTCTACGCCGAGGAGTGTCCGATCGCATTCGGCCCCTTTGGGCTAGAGAGTCGGGTTCAGGCAATACACGAGTTTGACGCATGATGTTGAATGACAAATCTTTTCGGTTCTCATATCTTTTGGGGCTAAATAGTAAAAAATAATTTTTTTCAGGCACTTATAAAAGACAAATAAAGAAGTAACTTCTCCTTCTCTCGCAGACGAATAAAGAAGAAGAGAGGTATGGGGAGGAGAAGGAATAGAAGGAAGACGAAGAAGATAAGGAGGAGAAGAAGCGGAAGAATAAGAAGGAGGAGGGGTGGAAGAAGAAAAGAAGGAACGGGAAGAAGAAGAAGAAGAGAAGGGGGACGGAGAAGAAACGGAGGAGAAGGAGGGGAAGAAGAAGAAGGGGAGGGGTGGAAGAAGGAACGGGAAGAAGAAAAAGGAGGAGGAACAGGAAAGGGGGGAGGAGGAAAAGAGTAGGGGACGAAGAAGAAAAGAAGGAGAAGGAGGGGAAGAAGAAGGAGAAGGAGGGGAGGAAGAAGGGGAGGGTTGAAGAAGGAATGAGGAAAAGGGAGGCGGAAGAAGAGAAGAGGGACGAAGAAAAAGAGGAGAAGGTGAGGAAAAAGAAGAAGGAGGAGGAGGTGGATAATGAATAGAAAAAGGAGCGAGAAGAAGAAGAAGAAGAAGAAGAAGAAGAAGAAGAATGTAACAGAGACCAGTAGAAAGAGTAGAATTACTTAAGTAAAAGAAAAGTAACTACAAAGTTTTTAACGAAAAGGAAGAAAGGAAAGTAGTTCCCCCCTATTGTCCAGGGGGTCGTGCACACACACACACACACACACACACACACACACACACACACACACACACACACACAAAAACACAAAATTTGAAAAATAAAAGTTTTTCAATCTACTTACTCTGTGGATTCTGGTTGAGAAACTACACAAAATAACAAACAACAAAACAGATATAGAGATAGAAAATATACGTTATATTGAACAAAAATATACAAACTGGAACACGGGTTAGTCAATTCAGGAATACTAGGAATACTGTTAGTAGGAATTAATATACATAGTCTTGTAGTGAAGAAGTATGTCCGGGTAATGAGTCTATATCCAAAACAACTCCAACTTAATATGCATCAACTTACTGACCAACTAAGCGGCTGTACAACTACTCAACTCAACTCAACCTCTACTCTCTGTATAGGCAGGATTATATGTACACATCGGCGAGTCCATACTTGTATAAAAAAAGTTAACAACTTATAAAGTAAAAAAGCGAATATGAAGAAAAAAGTGAAAGAAATGCGGGAAAGAAGAGAATAAAAACAAACGAAAGGAAAATGAGATTGTATTGACTGGGATCCGCACGAAAAAAGCAAAAGACGGAAGAAGAAAAAAAAAAGGTGAATGCAGAAGAATGACAAAAAAAAACAAAACAAAAAAAAAAACGGAAGGAACTAAGACTTTGGGGGTCTACTTGATCCACTTTGACCTTAAGGATGACAACGCAGTTCCATATTCGATTCAGACAGCTAGGCGGCATATCTCCTTTAGGTAATTGTCATTCTTAATACTGCACTTTTTTATTCCGACCAGGGATTGAATCACAATTATTTTTCCACAAAATTTATGAAAACTCGCTTCAGAACAATACTGAAGCTAAAATATTTAAATTTAAATCTAATATGATTTTTTCTTTCACAGCGGCTGCTGTGGCAGCCTTACTGTGAAACTTGACCCTCTACGCCAACTCCTACGTAAAAAAAGAACTCGATATTTTTTTTTATTTCAGTTTCTATTGTAAAATTATTTTGTTGACTCCAGATATACGTGGAATATTGGTAGGAATACGATCACCTTTTCGTCTTGATTAACGTGAGTTTTCACGGTATCACTGTATGATAAAAACTGCAAATTAATCGACGTGAAAGTTGTGCGGGAAGTGCAACAGTTATCGGCTGTGAAAGTAAAATCAGTGAACCGAGTTCAAATTTCAGCCTAGCCTGTTGCGTTCACTTTCCTTTTAAAAGAAAAGGCATGAATCCATATCTTATACACCCCCCAATTATGGGTTAAATATTAGAATAGATTGAGATTTCTAGCTTTGGAGGGCAGACAGATTAGGAGAAGGACTCATTTGAATTAAAAACCGTGAAGAAGCCAACGGGAAACTATTTCTCTGTCATTTTCATGAAAATTTGTTTAACGGCATATTAACTTCTTTATAGTTTATTCAAGACTGAAATTTTTTTGAGGAGGGAGATTTGAAATATAAGACTATGATATACTATGATATACGTTGTTCTGCTTTCACAATTGAAGGCATGGTAGATGATACTCAGCTTTTGTGCCTATACATGTTTGTGTAGACATAATTACTAGAGGTTGTGATATGTGTGTTTTATGTTGCAGTTTTATAAAATCTAACTTGCTGTTAAAAAAATATTGTCTGTACAGTTGAATAATGTATGTTCCTAGTATATATCTTTAGTCAGTTAAGTGCTATACATGAAACACGTTTGGGCGATCATACCTCGAAAGAGACATGACTGACTGGACAGAAGATTATCCCGCAGTAGGTTGCCATTGCTTTCTGCGGTAGACTGGTTGCCAGCCAAGGCTATAGAACCCAATCTGTCCTGTTATTTAATCCATAACTGGAAGGAAGAGACGGATTAATACCTTTCCCAAGGGTATTTGGGCGTAAGTGAATGCAATGAATTCAACAGGAATTCGAACTCGGCTCCCCGATTTCTTGTTCCGAGCCGATATCCACTGCACTACAAACCCAGACAAAAAAGGTGTCATATTATAGCATAAAGCAACAATGTTCTCTACGCGACCTAAATGTGCAACTCCATAGTTCAACCTAATTCTCACTTTTGATTGAGTAATACTGACACACCCACAATCATATTACTTAACTTCCTCCAACTCTCCCTCCTTAATTTTCTGAATGAACATAAATTCATTTAATATTTTCTAAAAGAGATCATTTTCCCCATTTATTTTTAAAATATCCTCTGAAGCAAAACATATTGTTCTGAAACTTGAAAATTTTGTGTAGTGATATAATGTTTTTATAAACCACTGTAATAAGAAAATTACAATATATATATATATATATATATATATATATATATATTGTACCAAAGTTGTGGAACTCGTAGTTTTTTAATATATATATATATATATATATATATATATATAGTGCAAAAGAGATACAAGAATCAATATTGCATGGTGAATATCAATTTCACCCCTCAATGTGATATTTAAACTGATACTGAGCACTCTTCTCTATATGTATAGTCTCTTCATATCTATCTATCTATCTATCTATCTATCTATCTATCTATCTATATGTATATGTTTTTTTTTTATCTATATATCATTGTTGAACACTTTTTTGGGTGTTAAGGAATATATTAAATGTATTTTTTGTCTCCAATTACAGATCGATAAAAAAGAAAAAAAATTTCAGATCAAAGATGATTGTTTGTAATCAGATTAAACGCAGAAAAATACCGACAAATCGAAAAGTGTTCTCATCGAACTTCGGAGTTGGTTTTATTTTTTTATTCACTAAGAAACACAACTGAGTCTCACATCTTCATGTTATTTGACACAAGATGCCGTATGGCACGTAAAAATATTGTGCTTAAGAATAATGAAGTACGCCCAAAAATATATTCCGGGTCTGTGATTACTTAACTGTTGTATAAAGAAACGTTTTCTTTTTATTTTGAACTTTTGAAAAATAATCTTGAAATATGATTTGTCTGTTGTTCCGGAACGCACCGGCTATCTAACAAAGGATAGAAGGATCATTATACAGTATAGGACCCACACTAGTAAAAACCCAATTTAGGGTTTTAAATCGAATGCAATTCTAATAAAGAAATCGAATTTGATATCAAGAAGAGGAGTTGATCTAAGGTGACCCCAATATTTTTTTTTTTTAATCATTTCACCCCGAGCAAGGCAGAAACGCCACTGATGTGCAGGGGGTTACATAAATGTAAAAAGATTAATTAGAAAAGAGTGAGGAGTACAAGCTAGTTAGAAAGGAACAATAGAAAGCTGAGAAAGCAGGTGCAATGACAGATACATAGGTGGAGAGAAAGGGAAGGTTATACAGGGGAGGGGAGAGAGCTAGAGTCCAGTGGTTAGTAGATGAGTATTGACTTTGCATTTAAATTTCTGGAGGTTGTAGCCGTCAGGAAAGCAAGAATACGGGAGTGAGTTCCACAGGCGGGAAGTGCGAGAGAGGAAGCTGCAGGAGTAGAATTGTCGTCTGCATTTGGTTAACCTGACTGTGAATGGGTGGGACCCAGTTGCCAGTCTGGTTGCACGGGTAAACACCTGTTGAGGAAGCATCAGTGACTTAAGCTCATCCGAGCAGAAGCCATGAAAGTATTTATAGAAGAGACAGAGGGAGGCCACATTTCAACGATGAGAAAGTGGCTGCAGTCGAGTCGCCAGATCAGTACCTATCACATTACAGACTCTCCTTTGGAGCTTGTCAAGAACACTGAGGAGAACGGCAGGGGCACCTGGTAAGGAGATACAAAACTTTTGTGTGCGAGGTAAGGGGGTAGGAACAATGGGGAATCAGAAAAGGGGTGTTAGGGAAATGAAAAATAATAAATAATGAATAAAAGAAGGAAAACGTTTACCAATATAAAGAACCGAATTTTCCATCTCCCTTCAAAAATAGCGTTTACTACCTGATGAGACATTGTCCTTTCAATGTCCAAGCAAAATGTACACTTTGTAGTAGATTGTAATTTGAACAAGTTCTAAAGTATAATTTAAAATAATGTACACCATTATTATTAATATTATCATTTGATAATATTAATAATAATGGTGTACATCAAAATAAACATAACACTATTAACTTATACTATTGCAACCAAATACATAATAATTACAAACAAGATTAAAAAAAACTCTCAAAAACATAATACGTAGAAATGTTAAACCAGTGGATAGTAATAATCAAATTAAACTCATCATATATTATAAAAAATTCAAAACAAATAAATCCTCTACAAAAAACCAATGTAGTGTATCAATGTTTATGCCCGTTCAGAGATTGTATCTCTGGTACTATTAATAAACCCACCACATATATTGGTTTTACTACAACCACGCTCTCTCGTAGACTTACCTGTCACCTTTATGATCAGAGTACAATTAAACAACATTTCTCAGAAAAACATAACCATGTAAGTAATATCAGACAGATTTTAGTCAACAATACAATAATCCTCACTCATATACATGAAATCCAAACAAACCACAATAAATAATATCACGTTTAAATCTGGTCACAGCACATTACATTGCATCTAAATATATGGTTCCGTTATCATTTCGAGCTCTCACGCAGTGAGACGTCATAGAACCGCATTACAAATTTGCGAACTGCGTTTGCTGTTTTTGGTAACTGTTGCCGTTGCTTAGCGGAGTTTTATGTCAACACAAGATAAAATCGTCGCTGATGGTGGATGTTTTTGTGTTAACGTCCTTGTAACCTCTCTGAAGATGGCTCATGTGAGCCGAAAGCTTAGAACCAACTTAATAAAAAATTATCCATATGTTGGAGAAGTTTTGTCTTTATTTTCAACTGAAATTAAAGTCA
The DNA here is from genome assembly GCA_037127315.1 of Ascarosepion bandense. Classification (NCBI taxonomy): domain Eukaryota; kingdom Metazoa; phylum Mollusca; class Cephalopoda; order Sepiida; family Sepiidae; genus Ascarosepion; species Ascarosepion bandense. The sequence goes on from JBBBDQ010029934.1 coordinate 162,750, forward strand.
AAGTACGATGTTTAGAACGGCGCATGATGAAACATAATAGACATTTATTGTCTCTTATAGTTAACAGTATATGTTTAGAAACATATATATATAGATTTTTTAATTAAACAGTATTATATATTTATATCTACGGTGCTGATTATTTACGATAAACTTTTATTACGAAAGTGTGTGTTATCAGGCAGTGATTCGAACCAGCGACCCCTCTCCACATAGGGGAAGCTACCATTTGATCTAGCAACGTCTTAGACCGCACGACCACAAATGTCCTCCAGTCTAAACAAGCTTTTAATCAAGCCTATATAACACAGTTTTCGATTTATCGCAACAAACATATTTGCTCTGAAATGTATCGTAATGTCAACAAATATAATCACGTTACGAAAATTAACGAAGATTAACGAAACTTGGTTATAAACTACCGACAATTTGAAATGATTTGTCTGAACATTTTTGATCGATACTCGTATTTAAGTAGATATTCTGTTTATAATCAAACAGTATTATATATTCATTTCTACCGGCCTGATTACGATAATCATGTTACGGAAATTAACGGAGATTTGGACAGCGTCTTGAGTGGCGTAATAGTACAATCTTTGCAATACACACTCAAGTATGGCAGGCGAAGGTGGAATAGGGAAGGAAGGTCTCAGATTTATCTCTCTGCTTCCGGCGTAGTCTTCTGATCTCCAACATCCGACAAATTTATGTCACTGGTGTCCCCGCCACTAGCATTTACTCGTGCAATCAGACTGGCAACAAGGTCCCACCCATTCACAGTTAGATCAACCAAATGCGGCCGACAATTCTACTCCATCAGCTTCTTTTTTCGCACTTCCCGCCTGTGGGACCCCCTTCCATATACTTGCTTTCCTGGCCGCTACAACCCCTAGGAATTTAAATGCAAAGTCAATACCCATTTCTTATCCACGTGACTCCAGTTCTTTCTACATCACCCTGTATATCTTGTTCTTTTCCTTTCTCTCACTACCTTTGCAAATGTCTTCACACCTGTTTTCCCATCCTTATCTTTCCCTTTCTGTGAATTTAAATGCAATGTCAATACACGTCTCTTATCCACTTGATTCCCGTTCTTTCTGCATCACCCTGTATATCTTGTTCTTTTACTTTCTCTCTCTACCTTTGCAACTATCATCACACCTGTATTCCCATCCTTCTCTTGTCCTTACTCTGAATTTAAATGCAATGTCAATACCCATCTCTTATCCGCGTGACTCCAGTTCTTTCTACATCATCCTGTATATCTTGTTCTTTTCCTTTCTCTCTCTACCTTCACAACTGTCTACACACCTGTGTTCCCACCTTTCTCTTGCCCTTGCTCTGACACCCCCTGTAACTGATCCGTCTTTCTTTTTACTCTCCTCTTGTCTAAACTTTTGCTCTTATATAGTCTCTGCGCATCAGTGGCGGTACCGCTTGCTTGGGGTGAAACGATTTTAAAAAATGGTTTCGTTTGTTCTTGCCCTTCATGACTCACTGAATAGCATGACGCCAGCCGCTGCGATTGCCTGGTAGCTGCCTGTGACTTTTAGTTTCAGGCTTTATCTTTCAGACGGTCCTTGAAATGTAATGTAGAGCGGTCTACCGGACGGTTCCCTTGGCCAGCTCACCGTCCATTAAGTCCTTTTGGTAGAGGGCATTCATTAATTCGGTTTACATGACCGAGACATCGAAGATGACGTGGGCAAAGAAGAAGGTACATACTTCAAGAGGCTGTCTGTCTGTCTGTCTGTCTGTCTCTGTCTCTCTGTCTGTCTCTGTCTCTCTCTCTCTGTCTCTGTCTCTCTCTCTCTCTATATATATATATATATATACGAGATAATAACTATACTCATGTCGAAAAACCTTCCACGCATCTCCGAAAAAGGGAAAAATGGTTTTAAAAAAGAAAGAACATCATTCAAAAGAGCTCAGACCGAGTCAGCACGTAACCCAAAGATAAAACCCCGACACGAGCAATCAACTAACAAAAAAGCGCTCAATACTTAGGTAGAGCGGAATAAATAAAGAATACCTCGAGAGCCAGACAACCTACCTAGGTTTCACCTAAACGGATCGTCAGGGAAAGCTGGCTAACAAAGAAAGAAACAAACGATAATTATAAAGGAAATTCAATCAACCCACGTGACCAAGAAAGAAGACACCAAACACAAATAGGGGAGAACTTTATTAAGAAAACAAATTTCATATATATTAAATTTTTGAAAAGATTAGTGATTGCAAATACGAAAAAAAAACAAAAAACAAAAAAAACGAACTTACCATAAGCAAATTTAATTCAAAAGCCAAGGCTTTCTATGCCTACATTTATTTAATATTTCGTTTTAGAATTTAATAAATTATTGGCGTGTTTATACGAAGCTGTAGCAAGCTTTTCCTCCACACAGAACCTACAAAATTTCTGGCCGGCTTTATATTTAGCACATTTATTGGAGTAGATAGACTAAACTATCACCCGGTTCACACTCCACCCACGTCTATTGAACAGGTGAAGAGGCTCATCCCTTGTTTCCTGTTTAGGATGTGGTTTCCGGCTTTCTCTTTTTCAATCTTTTTACTCTTACGTAGCCCCCTGCGCATCAGTGGCGTTACCGCCTTGCTCGGGGTGATATGATTAAAAAAAATCTCTTTAATACTTCCCATTTCAAAATAGGGTCTATATTAATCCCGTGTTTAATGGATCACACATAAGTGGATAGGGTGGTGCTATGTTTATACTTTTCATTATTAAAGCTGCTAGTATGATTGTAATATTTTTTTTTGAAAATATCTTGGGTAGCACCTAAGTATATTTTGGGTTCAGTGTCTTCAGCGTTTTTATAAATTTTAACACGATAGACGACGCCATCTTGCTGACATTTACCTTGCAAGGAACAATTATTCTTAATCCTATAATTACAACTACATATGCTAGTAAGCGTATTATCCTTAACTTTTTTCTTGTTTAATCCACTAATAATTTTCTCCAAATTGGGCAGACAACAATAACTTAGTTTTACGTTATTTTTGTTAAATATTTTATACAACTTATTGTCTTTACCGAAATTTTGCACTAATAAATTGAAAAATATTTTCCCGATTTTGGTTTTTACTGCTAAATCGAACGGGGTGTTAAACCATAAGATGTTCCTACTCCTATTCTTTCGTTTGCTTTTCTTAGTGTTCGTATATACTAGTTTATCTCTATGACCACATTTAATGAGTGCATCTTGGTACACGTTCCCTGACGATCCGTGTAGGTGAAACTTAGTTAGGTTGTCTGGCTCTCTAGGTATTCTTTATATTTATATATATATATATATATATATATATATATATATATATATATATATATATATATATATAGGGGTGGCTGTGTGAGTGTGTTGGTTACAATCCAATAGAAATTACTGCAAAAACGTAACCCCCCTAATGTAAAGACAAACAGAGATGCATGCTGGGATTTTTTCCGAAAAAATTAAATGGAACATTTCTCAGTCTTATTCTTCATATTCTTGCAAGTTATGTCTTCTTTTAAAACACTTCATCAATTCAGTTTTTGAAATTGAAGAATAAAGAAAAAGTTTATTGACAATACATTTTATGTGTAAAAGAAGCTGAAGAAATATATGGGGGGGGGGGTGCTCAAAATATCATGTTGAGAAATTAGACAAGGTAGAAGAAAAGTTTTTAAGGAAATAAAAACTTTCCGTAGTAGCAAAAGTTATAAAGATGTGTATGTGTGTGTGTGTGTGTGTGTGTGCGAGAGAGAGAGAGAGAGAGAGAGAGAGCAAATATCATGAAGTAATCTTTTAAGAGAGTACGTGTAGCTATCAATTTTTGCTGGACTTTTAGCGAGAGCGTATGTTTGATGAAAGGAAGGAATTGCCAAGTGATTGGCGTTCATAGAAAACTTTTGAAGCTGTACTGACTTGTAGATTTCCAATCGAAGAGAATGTATTCTTGTTATTAGGCAAACCTTTGCTGAGGTTGGGCGTTTGTTTCAAACAACATGCTTAATTTGATCTGCTTTTAAATTTTTGTATTCTGTCCCATTTTTTTTACGGATTACATGTATCTCAGAACTAAGTGACCTCTGTTCTCAAAACACTGCTAAGGTTACTTGCTCTCGTGACTTACTCCCATTCACCCATACACTCTTTTACGAATAAAATAACAACTAATAGTTCTTAGACTGGCCGTCGGGTTTCCTTTTAACTGTTTCGACAGGCCAAGTAAAACTACCTTTCAAAATTGCCCCAAGTTCAACATTCCGTCATTTTGACTAGTTAGAAATAATCTTTGGAATAAAATCTCTGCCCCCAATTTTTTCCGAACATTTACCCTTTTTATTGCCTTTACCAGATCTTGGGTTGCCATAATCAGACCCAGAAGCAAAGCTTATCACAAAGTTCCTTTCGAACATCTCATTGGTTGAAAATGTCTTCGTTCTAGATTGTGAAAAGTGTCAGTTGTTTTTTCTATTTTCCCTGGAAACTTTTACGAAAAAATAACTTAAATTACCATAAAGAAACGCACACCTTTGATGTGTCCATATCCAGACTCCCTTCCATCAATTTAAAAATATATCGCAAACACAAATATGTCGAAATTTACAAGAAATACTATTTGTTGAGTTGCAAAATATATTTTTATTTACTTGTACTACCTCAGGTTGTTAAGTTCGGAAATTGGCTGCTAGACATCAACCGTATTTGTAACAAGTTTCTCATTTCCCATGTTTAAAAAATGAAAGCAACAGACGATAGACAAATTACTTTTTGTGCAGTGGATGGATAAGAACGTGTAAGTAAGCACTTGCCAATCACACACTGTACCGCTTTACATTTCCATGTTCATTAAATTAATACGCTTATATTGTACTAAGTAATAGAACACTAATTCACGCAAATTAAAATTTACTTTCACTCTATCTTTCTCTCTCTCTGTCTACATACATACATACATACATACATACATACATTTATATATATATATATATATATATATATATATATATATATGGGGTGCGATGGGTAAATTATCGCCATTTTATATTTATAACTTTTCTCGTGCTCATTGTTTTTGATTTTATCGACTTGCAAATTGTAGTAGGGTCAGTTGGGTACACTCCGTGAGAAATAAAAGCAGTCTGATGCAATTCACTCTGCCAGAAATTTTGAAACGGCATAATGTACTACTTGGCATTTGCACCAGATCCTTCGATACGAACATTTCAGAGTGGAGGTCGTGTTGAAGGAAATGGTGACTTTTATTGAATAAATTTACTCTTCATTATTTAAAGATATTTTTGTGTAATTTTGATAAATATATCTGCTAAAATGAGACGTTAGAGTTACTTTAATTTTGGCTTAATTTAGACAACAATTTATTCATCGCACCATGTACATATACCCAGATAGATAGATAGATAGATAGATAGATATAAACAGGATGATAGATAGATAGATAGATAGATAGATAGATAGACAGACAGATAGATAGATAGATAGATAGATAGATAGATAGATAGATATAAACAGGATGTGATAGATAGATAGATAGATAGATAGATAGATATAAACAGGATGTGATAGATAGATAGATAGATAGATAGATAGATAGATAGATAGATAGATAGATATGAACAGAATGATGATAGATAGATAGATAGATAGATAGATAGATAGATAGATATGAACAGAATGAGATAGATAGATAGATAGATAGATAGATAGATAATGAAGAGACTGAGATAGATAGATAGATAGATAGATATGAACAGAATGAGATAGATAGATAGATAGATAGATAGATAGATAGATATGAACAGAATGAGATAGATAGATAGATAGATAGATAGATAGATAGATAGATAGATAATGAAGAGACTGAGATAGATAGATAGATAGATAGATAGATAGATAGATATGAACAGAATGAGATAGATAGATAGATAGATAGATAGATATAAACAGGATGTAGATAGATAGATAGATAGATAGATAGATAGATAGACAGACAGACAGAAGATAGATAGATAGATAGATAGATAGATAGATAGACAGACAGACAGACAGATAGATAGATAGATAGATAGATAGATAGATAGATAGATAGATATAAACAGGTGATAGATAGATAGATAGATAGATAGATAGATAGATAGATAGATAGATAGATAGATAGATATAAACAGGATGTGATAGATAGATAGATAGATAGATAGATAGATAGATATGAAGAGAATGAGATAGATAGATAGATAGATAGATAGATAGATAGATAGATAGATAGATAGATAGATAATGAAGAGACTGAGATAGATAGATAGATAGATAGATAGATAGATAGATAGATATGAACAGACTGAGATAGATAGATAGATAGATAGATAGATAGATAGATAGATAGATAGATAGATATGGATAGTGTGGATATAAGAATCAACACTGCATGGTGACTCTCAGTTTCACGTTTGAATGTGAATTTTTGGCGAAATGCCCATAATTCTTTTGCAGGCTGTACGTATATCTAGTTTTACGTTTACATCTCTAGCGGATTAAGGAAATTGGAGAATAGGAAACCAACCCTTTTAGACTACTATCATGAAAGAGATTACTTATTTATGCTGGTTAGGTGGCTGGAGAATATCTGTATCTAAAATAGCGTAGGTTTATTTATAACTATGACTTCCAAAATGCTCATGCATATATTTATTCAGAAATTATAACATGAATATGTTATAATATCACTACAAAAGTAGCTATTTTGTTTCAACATTTCTTGTGTCTTGTCAAGTGATGAGGTTTATTTCAAGATGAAGGGTTTTAAAAGGTTAAAAACAAGCAAAACGCATTTAATCAGGGAGGTATTGTTGTATGTACAATGTGGACCAATCAAAATAAAGCAACTTCTAAACAACTTCTGAACAGACTTAAAAATAATTTTGAGGGGCATTAGTATTAATATTTGATTAAATTGAGATCAGCATTATTAATTGACTATTAGATCTATTTATTATCATTTCGAAATTTTAAAATAATTTTTTTAAAGTTTAACAATTTATTAGATTTAGAAAGTTATTCATAAATTAAACGAGGAAGAAAAAGAAGGCACACATAAATAAACTTACAAACACCCACACATGGAAAAATAGACGTGTACATACACATACACAGGCAAACAGAGACATATAAAGATTAATATACGCACGCATATATACATGTACAGATTTCAAAATTTTGTTTTTATCGACTTGTCAATTTGTCTGTTAAATTTTAAAGCTCTGAATTGTCACAATATTAGATACAGTCAAAGCGGATTCGTAACATGACTAGCCTTGAATAAATGAGGTCATGGCAGACACAATCATATTTCAGTGCATGAACATATAAATATAATTAGATATACACTTTCGCAAACACAAGCTAAAAATAAAAACCTACACGACTAAAAACTCCACAGATCATAAAAAAGTATATAACCACATAGATGGAAATAAACAAAACCACTGGTATCAAACTCGGTAGATACACTATACACCAATCAAATGTGTATGCATGTACAAAACGTCACACACACACACACACACACACACACACACACACACATATATATATATATATATATATGCTAAGCCCCATATATATATATATATATATATATATATATATATATATATATATATATTTCCAGGTAAAGAGGACCCAAGGTTTTACGATTTTCAGTTTCCTGTTTCCTGGCATTTATTTTTTGTAAACAGTGATCAATACCATAAATATTGTAGAGCATAATATAATCATATAATTATGAATTAAAAGTATAAAAGAATAACGGTCTTTGTCGTAACACACTTCTCACATATAAGAAAAGAAAAAACAACAACCGAATTCCCATGGTCTTTAACCACAACCAACATTCCCAATTCCCACACACTTATCAAAAATTTAAAAAATGAGTACAAGAACCTCCAATCAAACAAAAAAATCAAAGACATTTTTGATAAACCACCCATGAATGCAATGAAACAAACACCCAACCTATCAGCTATCCTCACTTCTAACAAATATTTAAATAATACAAACCTATCAGGGAATTTAAAATGTCGGAAACCACGCTGTTTAATTTGTAAACATTTGGTAACCGACACATTCTCTGTACCCAACACCAAAATCAAATTGCACCCACCAAGCCTCACTTGTGACAGCGAAAACATCATATATTTTATCTTCTGCTCAATATGTCCCAATAGTGGATATATTGGCGAATCTGGTTATAGCTTTAGATTTCGCTTCAATAATCACAAACTTCAATTTTAGTTCTACACACACACACACGCAGAAAGAAAGAAAAATACTGGATTTTAAAATTAAATACACACAAGCTAGGGTTAAATAGGGACTTAGGTGTTTTGAATCTTTACAAATATTCAATAGCTAAAAAATTTTTCAGACATTCCAAAAAATTTTTTATCTAAAACAAATTTATAAGTATTATTAAATATAGATTTACGTTTACTAATATAATCTTTTTAATAAAGCCTGTCGCTTTCAGCGTAACTTGGTGTAAAACAAACTCTGTCAACAGACACGTTACGTGGTGTAAACAAACGCATCACGTGTTGTAAACAGAAAATCCACAGACGCTCTCGCGAAATACGTTTCTAATTCAAATTTAAAAATCACTTGTTTCTGATGAAGGACCGAGGGCGGTCTGAAATATAAAATACAATAATAAAAATAAACAAATACTGTCCAAAAATACATTTTTAAATTCAAAACTTTTTAATATTCTTTCCTATATATATCCATATCTATCTATCTATCTATCTATCTATCTATCTATCTATCTATCTATCTATCTATCTATCTATCTATAACGGTCTTTATATTGTAATAGAGAGGAAGAAATGATGAATAACATTACCCCGCCTTAGCTTCGAAGTGAAGAACGATAAATAATTTGTTTACAAAAAAGCAAGAAAATTAAATTTCTCTCAAGTTCAAGAATTAATAAAAGAATTCAAATACCAAAAATAAAGTAAGCATTCTTCGAATAAGAAATTAATAATATGCCTTAAAGAATGGAATCCTCTCTGAAAACATCTTCACTTCAGGTTTTTTGGAAAACGGTTATGTTTTCATTTTTAGAATATGTTATATACTATTATTTGTAGTTTTGGCAAATATTTTCTCTAGCACATAAGAGATTGTAACTAAATTGTTCGGCTTTTTGGCATTAAAAACGCGTGAAAACCTTTCTTTTAATAAGAGAAATGAAGAGAAAAACGAGTAATTTTCCTAGTTTTTTCTCCCTTCGCATTGAGGGGAGAAAGTGTAAGAAAATAACATGATATCATGGAACCACGTTTTAATCTCTTTTCGACGCTGAATGTTAAATTTCCCGCATTCGTAGCCGTAAAAAATGACGCAATTATCAATCGCTATCAGAAATTAAATTACACAAACATATCGATTACAATGCAAAATTATAAAGTGCACTTAAACGCATTATTTTCAACACAAATTGATTTCATTTTTATACGTTTTCATATCCACAGTAGTTAAAAGTTGAACATAATTAGTCCTAAAATTGAGCTGTTCGACTTAAAGAATACAGTTTTGATTAAAAAGAGAAGTAATTATTTTAGGCCAACAATAAAAGGTAACCACAATACGAAGAGACAGAAAAATCTGGTTGGAAATATAGGAAAAAGTGCTGGGATACTATGTGATATCTGCCCTTCTATATGGTAGAGAGTATTGAGTTTGAGTTTTCTTTAACGGCATATCAACCTCTGTGGGTTATAAAGAGGGCTCGGTGATGCCCACAATTTAAATTTCAGATGTTTGTGGTGCAGTGGATATCGGCTCGGAACGAGAAGCCGGGAAGCCGAGTTCGAATTCCAGTTGAATCCATTGTATTCACTTACGCGCAAATATCCTTGGGAAAGGTATTAATCCGTCTCTTCCTTCCAGTTATGGGTTAAATAGCAGTACAGATTGGGTTCTATAGCCTTGGTCTGCAACCAGTCTATCGCAGAAAGCAATGACAACCTACTGTAGGATAATCTTCTGCTCAGTCAGTCATGTCTCTTTCGAGACATGATCATCCAAAGCGTGTATCACGTATGGCACTTAACTGACTGAGGTTGATGTTGAAATGTGAAAGGATAAAATATTTCGTGTGTTCATTAAAGCAAAGATTTATTTACAGAATAACAAAAAGTGTAAGAAGGAAAATTTAAGTGAAATTTTGTTTACTGAACATTATAATATATTTGTGAAAAGAAAAATGTTCGTTGAGAAAATGCATGCAGCTTTGTAGTTAAAATTATTCGTAGAGAAATGTAGGTATTAAAAATGTCCGCAAAAGTTTAGAATTCATGGTTGTGTAGTAGCGGAATGTAAAGTCTTTGTTCCTTCCTCTTTTTAGTAGGTCGCGACAGGTTGAGTGAAAAAGAAGGCAAAACAAAAAAAGAAGTTGTACTTAACACGTGTCCATTTTGTCGTTGTGTTGTTCTCTTTAGCAGCGTGTTGTAAAAGTGAAGAAAAGGACGTTAGAAGAAGAGGTCAAAGGAAGCTGTGGCGCGCCCTACGTCCGGGTTGACGTGGAGTGAAAAAGAAGATAAGAAAATTGGCATTGAGGGCGAGTCAGCTTGAAGTTTCTTCGTTACATGTTTAGATGCTGTCATCTACAGCTTCCATCTGACTGACTTTTAACAGGTTAGCATCATTGTTTAAATAGTGAAACTTCTCATGATGCCGACTCCAACGAGCCTTTTCACATCTAGGCGTGAAAATACGTCATATATGAATTATAGTCGTTTGAATTTGATTTTGCGGGTGTGCAATTTATTCTGTGCTTTTCTAGATGGTTGTTGGATGATAAAGGATACAAATTGACACAATTTAATGCCAAAAAAGTGGGGTTTCAAGGAATTTCTTTTAATGATCAGTTATAGTGATTTAATAAGATTTTGATTTTTTATGTTAGAAAACTGAAGATAACTTATAGTTTTGTATTAAAAAATGTATTGCTGGTGATAACTTTTTCCTTCAAAAAAGTATAATGGTGATAATTGTTTTTTTTCCCTTCGAAATATATTATGGGAATAATTTTTTCTCAAAAAAGGCATTGATGGTAATATTTTTCCTTCAAAAATGTATATCTAAACTTATTTATCAATAGAACTTTGTCTGTGTGTGTGTGTCTGTATGTGTATGTCTGTTACCTATAGACTCCGAAACGGCTGAACCGATTTTCTTGAAAATTCACACAGTCGTACTATGAGCGTCTGCGAGTGTTCTTAGATAGGTTTTGTGTCGAGGTACCCCTGATAAATATCGAAAATCGATAAGACATAATAAACAAAGACATAATAAACAATAGACAATAATAGACAAAGACATAATAAACGATATTCAGAGGTTTCAAGGTTGCAGTTCATGCAATAGAGCAGAAAATCGATAATATATATATATATAAGGTAAGATGTTTGTGTGTATGTCAGTTTATCTGCCTGTATGTCTGTATTTTTTTCAGCCCTTTTATTTTAGTTTTTGCTTCGGGTTTGGCTCTAAGTAGGTATAATTGTAGTTCTTAGTCTCAGCGATGATACCATTTACTCAGAGGACTTATTTAGCCTTCAAAATTCAGTTTACGACGAAAAAAACTTATTTGATATCGATAGCAGGAAATCAAAATTTGACTTACATCGATTCATTTTTCTTTCAGTCTACGGTTTCGCTTTAACTGGAAACAACTATTGCTTTTTAGTCTTTCGTACCAACGTCCAAAAAGTTTGAGCTCCAGGACCATGGATTAGGTTTAAAGCTTTTATTACACCCGAGCAACGCCGGGCTATACTGCTAGTTTTTCTATAAAAGTTTATTTTTATATATATATTTCTATAAAAGTGTATTATTATTTTTTCATAGTGTTTTGACCCCTGTTTGGGGATGAACTATTTACCCATAGTTGGGACCCTAACAGGCACTACCACCCCGTGTCAGGGTGGACCTGGTAGCAACAGCAGTTAATAGGTGGTTCTATGCTCTTCAAAACCTCCCAATCAGAGACCTTAGTGCCAGATGCAGTTTACCGTCATACCCAGGACCTATGGTAGCGAATATTAGATGATCAAGCATGAAGGAGAGGCTCGAAGCAGCAGAAATGTGATTCTACAGAAGGATGCTGATGATAGTGTGGACCGATTACTTGAGCATCGACATACTTAACTTCAGAAAGAGACAAATGAGCTTCTTGGGACACGTAATGAGGAAGAAGGGTCTGGAGAATCTAATACTCACAGGACGGATAGAGGGAAATAGAGACAGGGGAAGGCAGCGCGAGACATATTCGATAGGCCTGAGCAAATGGGTGGCAGAGTGGGGCTTGGCAGAGATACTAAGAAGAAATATATTAAGAGCGACAAGAGATAGAGACAAATGAAAGTCCATGATCGCCTATGTTCTGAATGGACACGGTACATGAAGAAGAAGGCTGATATTCAGCATCATCTACGATATCCTGTATCTCTATATAACCGACTATCTAAAAGCATTCGACAAAGTACTTTAAAAAGACTTGAGACGCTCGACAGCCCTGAGATATTGGGGAAAAACATTAGAGTAATCAAAGAACCTCTCCTGGCAGCAAACCACTTGCAGAGGAACAGGAAACGAGTTCAGCAGATATACAAAGATAGAAAGGGGTGTAAGACAAGGATGTGTCTTCTCACCGGATCGATTCAAAGAAATATTTACCATGGCAAATATACGATTTAAAAATGGACAATTGCTTCGAAAATGATCTTAGAGAAAGAAAAGTTGACAAAGAAATTTAAAATACAGAGATACAACTTGTTTTCACGAATTCCATCACACACACACACACACACACAAAGATATATTTTTGACTGCTTTTTTTTCTAGATAATGTCTTAATCAATACTGCAGTTTTCCATGTCTAAGGCTCACAGGAAGTAGACCTGAAAGTAAGAAAATTGTGTTTTATTATTATTATGTTGTCATTTTTCTTCATATTTCTATTTCTGCTATGGTCGCACTACCTACCAAGTCTGCGGGAAGACCTAAGGCAGGTCGTGGTGTGTTGTTATGGCTCCATTTCATGTTTTTTTTATTTTTTTATCTCCCCTAAAATCCCTAGCGTTACATAGACAAAGTTCTCCTTAGTGTGTGGGCTGTACTTAACAAGATTATTATAATATTATTATTATAATTATTTATTCAATAGAAAACACGATAAATCTTTTAGACTGTGCTGATTTTTCTCTCAATTTTCGGCGGGTTCATACAGCGAGAATTCTAAGAGACATAGAAGTCCTGTCAGGATTTGTGGCCACAATCTGAACTATATATGATAAGCAAGTGATACAGTACTGATAGCAGACACGTAAAGGAAACTACAAAACCTCCTACAGAAAGTAGCTGAAGAAAGCGGAAAGAAAGGACTACATGTAAACTACAAGAAAACTGAATGCATGGTCATCAGTACAAAGAGGAGCCCAAAATGCCAACTACAGGCTGGGGATGCTCAAATCAAAAAGGGACATAAGTTTAAATACCTGGGAAGAGTTCTAACAAAGGACGGAAAGTGCGATACTGAGACACTAAGGCGTATTGACAAGGTCAAGGATGCATTCCAAAAGCAGAGTAGAATATTGAGAGACAGGAAAATTTCGTTGGCAAGAAAGAATAGAGTACGAGACTGTTATGTGATATCTGTCTATATTACTGTGATATCTGTCCGTCAATATATCAAAGTGTTGTGAGACCTCCCCTTTTTCTATGATAATGGAGTATACATATACTCCTTCCATAGAGAGAACCGAAGAGATCCGTAAGATACCGAGAGATACCGAAGTTACACAGAGAATACCGCGTCAGTAGTCATAGTAGCTCTGAGCTCCATTCAGCCAGAATAGTATTACACGGTTATACTATTTCCATCACGGCTTCACTTCAAAGACTTGTATATATATATATATATATTCCTTACTAATCGTATTCCTGGATTACTAACCTGCGTTCCAGTTGTATCATTGCGTTTAATATAACCTATTTTTCTATCCCAATATCTGTTTTGTTGTTCATTATTTTGTGCGGGTCCTCACTCGGAATCCACAACACAGAGAATGTTGGAAAATCTCATCAAAGATGAAGGAAAAACTTGAAGCAGCCGAAATGTGGTTCTACAGAAGGATACTGAGAATATCATAGACCGAACATGTGAGCAACGAAAAAGAAACTGATACTAAACACCAAAAAAAAAGACAGCTGAAGTTTCTGGGACAAGTAATGAAGAAGGAGGGCTTGGAGAATCTGATACTCACAGGAAAGAGAGACAAGGGAAAGCAACGCGTGATATACTTGAGCCAATAAATGGCAGAGCAGGGTTTGGGAGGGATAACAAGAAAAAGGGTATTAAGAGCTACAAGGTAAAGAGAGAGTGAAAGGGGCCATGATCGCCTATGACCTGAAGAGACACGTCACATAGAAGAAGACCGTATAGTATATCACTTTTTCAAACAAACAACCGTTGATACAATGTCAGATATTTTAAAAACAGTAACGAACAAATAACAATAAAAGCAAAAAGAGTTTAAAATCAGATTGAAGTAGGCTAATTAAAACATTTATACACACTTCTTCTTTTATGTGCCATGTCCTTTCAGGACGTAGGCGATCATGGCTTTCCACGTCTCCCTATCACTGGTGGCTCTTAGCACACTTTCTCCTGTTGTACCATGCAAACCTCGTTCCGTCATACACTTGATCAGGTCCTTCAAATATATTATCTGCTGCTTTCCTCTGTCTCTTTCCCCCTCTATTTGGCCTGTTAGTATCAGGTTCTCCAAGCCCTCTTTCCTCATTGCATGCCCCGGGAACTTTAGTTGTCTCTTCCTGATGCTCAGTATTAATTTCCTTTTCGTTTCTATCCTTTCCAAGACCTCGTAATTGCTCGCATGCTCGGTCCATGATATCCACAGCATCCTTCTGTAGAACCACATTTCAGCTACACTGAATGTAAAATAAAAAAATTTAAAGACGAGCATCGCCGTATTATTAATGTTTTGATGTAAGCTCTAACCATCGTTTGGGTTGCGTTTACTTTCCCACCATTTTATATTTAAGACTGATTCCATCAATAAAACCATTACTATCCTGAAGAAGTTATTTCACTGAATGAAACGCGTCACTTTTTTTGTTGTCCATTTTGTCATTGTTGATGCTTACTCGTTTTAAAGAAAATCAGTGTTATAGTTGGAAAAAAATGTACTACTGCAGAAATTGGTATCAAAATGTTACATGATTTAATCCCGTGGAGACAGTCACACTCAATGATTTAAACCTGTGACGACAGTCACATTTAATGATTTAAACGTGTAACGACAGTCACATTTAATGATTTAAACGTGTAACGACAGTTACATTCAATAATTTAAACCCGTCACAACAGTGACATTCAATGATTTAAACTCATGACGACATCTTAATCTGTCTTTTTCTTTAGCCCTCAATATTCCGAAGATTTTCCCTTTGATCCAATTTGTGGTAATTGGCGTTTGTTCTTGACCTTTGACCTAAATTAAGGTGCAACTTTTAATTAACTATTCAAGATATAATTTTGTATTTAGTTGTGATTACCCCATTAGAGAAAATGCTTTTCTTGTCATTTGCAAAGTGTCGTGGATTATCGGAACCTCACCTTTTTCAAACTCACCCCATCTGTTCTTAATTTGAATTGATGTTTTGTTCCCTTTTATCAATTATTAGAAAATATAATGTTGAAAATGACAATTTAACTGAAATATTCCCCCATTAAATGCACCTTTTCATCTAAAATCAAGAATATACACACTTTAAAGAAAATGATCGCCGTGGTTGAAGCTGACGTTAAGAGAGGATTTGGGAGAATTAATATGTTTTTTGAATTAAAACGTATTGCTGGTCCCCAAACATGTAATGGTCCTCTTTACGTAGAAATAACGCGCGCGCGCACACACACACAGACGTTATATTTCGTGACTAATGATGTACATGTATATATTTTTTGCATTTGTATAAGTAGTTTCTCTGAACTTAATGAATCTAAAATTGTCTAAGGTATTGTTAATTCCTACAGCTTTCGGCAAAATTATTTACCAATTTAAATTTTTTCCCTTTGTATGTAAAAGTTTAGTATATATCGACTTCAAGCAACCTCTATACTGGCTGCAGTAGTATTTACACACCATTCATTACAGAAGAAAAAATAATCATTGAAAATGGCTAGCACTTTAACCGAAAGCGCTTGGAACCAACACAATTTTGAACAATTTTCTTGGATTAAGTCTAGAAAATAAAACATTTGTGCGGATACTAGAAAAAACAAAACAAAACGAAACAAAACAAAAAAACTAAACAAATTTATGTTGTCATTTTTTGTTCAACAAATCGTACTTTAAACATGAATTGACTCCGAAATGGCTGAACCGATTTTCTTGAAAATTTACACAGTTGTACTATAAGCGTCTACGAGTGTTCTTAGATAGGTTTTGTGTTGAGGTACCCCTGATAAATATCGAAAATCGATAATCGAAAAAATCGGGTTGTAGAAAGAGTGGTCCGATTTTAATCAAATTTGATACACTCATAGACAAAGACATAAGAAACGATATTCAGAAGTTTCAAGGTTGCAGTTCATGCAATAGAGCAGAAAATCTATGATATATATATATATAAAAGGTAAGATGTTTGTGTGTATGTCAGTTTATCTGCCTGTATGTCTGTATTTTTTTCAGATCTTTTATTTTAGTTTTTGCTTCGGGTTTGGCTCTAAGTAGGTATAATTGTAGTTCTTAGTCTCAGCGATGATACCATTTACTCAGTGGACTTATTTAGCCTTAAAAATTCAGTTTACGACGAAAAAAACTTATTTGATATCGATAGCAGGAAATCAAAATTTGACTTACATCCATTCATTTTTCTTTCAGTCTACGGTTTCGCTTTAACTGGAAACAGCTATTGCTTTTTAGTCTTTCGTGCCAACGTCCAAAGAGTTTCAGCTCCAGGACCATGGATTAGCTTTAAAGCTTTCATTACACCCGAGCAACGCCGGGCTATACTCCTAGTATATATATATCAGTAATAAATCCAGGAGAATATTTGGTAAATAATCTCAATGGATCCTAGTAATATTTGGTTAAATATTAAAAATGATCCGACTGAGAGCTTAATGTAAATTTAATTTACAGAGCAGATATTTATTTATTTCATATGTAAATTTAATTTTTCGGGAATAGCCATTTCAATATGTTCTTAGAACACTCTTTATAAAATAAAGAAATTCCAGTGAGACGGGAAAAGAAGGTTGGTTAAGAAGAAAAAGAGGGAAGGAAGGTTGGTTGCTAAGAAGAGAGATAGATAGATAGATAGATAGAGAGATAGAGAGAGAGAGAGAGAGAGAGAGAGAGAGAGAGAGAATAGTAGCACGCTAAACACAATTGAAGGGAAGCAACTTGCCCGAGAGATCAAGAGTAGCCGGAAGAAACAAACTCAAGGATATCACGTGTACAAATTTACATTCTAACCGGTATCAATAAATTTAGGCTAAAAATTAATATAACGATTAAATTGAAAGGAAAGGAATAGTTAATACATTTTTAATGTAGTTTAAATCTACTTTTATGACAACACTTGCTAATTAACTTATTACGTCGGTTAAGAAGTAAGCTTTAATTATGATATCTTAATATCATTATAAAAATAATGCGAAGCACAGATTACATTTACCACTCAAACTATTTGGAGTACGTATATAATTTACATTGTTCGGACTGTTGTTGTCATCTTTATTGTTATATTTACGAAGCTTCGGCTGTTGTACACCCCGGCCTTCTTAAGGTACTACGAATTTTGAACCAAAACCTTGATTTTGATCACTAGGGTATATCATTCTCATTCCATGTGCGATGCCACTTCCGGTAGTCATGTAGTTATCTCTCTTTAACTCAACTCTAAGTTATTTGTTCTATGGCCAGCTTAACAGCTGAAGAAGGCCAGAGCTTACAACTTTCGAAACGTTGTAAACATGAAAATAAAGATGAGGACAACAGTCCAAACAATGTAAATAATAAAAATACTACCTCATCTCAGAAGCATAGACAAATATATATATATATATATATATATATATATATATATATATATATATATATGTTTCGTTAAAAACGACCGACAAGGAAGATTTTATTAATTTTTTTAAAATTTAATTTTTAGTATTCTTACATCTTTACTTTTTGCTAGAGACGTAAAAATGTTCCATAATTTTTTATTTTCCAAGCGCTTTCAGCCACTTCACTGGCTATTTTCAAGGATATTAATTTTTTGCTGTTGCTGTTTTGCCCTCATGATTTGACTTTAACGTATTTTTTTGTATTTTTGAAAAGGAACTTCTTTAAAGCTATCACGTGACGCGCGCGGCTAGACATTGGGTGAATGTCTGTCTATTAAAAAAAAATTTGAGAACTCCATTCGATAACTCCCCATCTTGTACCGAGGAAACTAACAATAAGAAACCAAAAATGAAAACAAAGTCCGGTAGAACGGTTAAATGGAAGAAAGAAAACACATATTATTATTCCTAACAAAAAAAAACAAAAAACAAAAAAACAAAAAAAAAACAAACAACAAAAAACAACAACAGAAAAACAAAAAGGAAACAGCAAACTACTATTTGAGAAGAGAAAAAAAAAAGAGAAGCGACAACAGATACCAAAAAAACAACTCCGTTTACTGGGGCGAAAGTTATATGGTGATACCGACCGAGCAAAAGCGAGGGACTGGATGTTTGCACTCTCACGACCAAAAAGCCAATGACCAAAAGTCGTCGGTGCGCACTCAGGCTTCGCGCAGATGTTCCGGTAGAAAACTAAAAATGAATTAAATATTAAATTTCCAGTTCGCGAGCTTACGCGAATTTTATTTATCGGCCAATGGGAAGCCCAGAATCAAATACAAGTGTGAAGTCCCAAGTGATCTGCTGCGATCCAAAAAGAAGATATAAAAAGCCGATACAGAAAGCATCGCCAGACAGACAGACCGACACAGACACACACAGACAGACTCGAGAGAGACGAGAATAATTAGTTATCTCCCTTGACCAAGTCAAACGGCTTACTACGCTCGCATTCCTTACCTATCTTCTCCTTCTTCGCTGTCTCAAAACTACTTACTGACCTAAGCAGCGGATACTTCAAAGACATTCCTTACTTACAACGCTTCCACATTCCTAAGCATTAATTCTCTTTTCAGCATTTTATTGCCATGCACATTTTAACGTCCGTTGGACCCACATTTAAAGGATTACTTTAATTGTAAAAACCTTAATTGATATGTTTATATATAAAATATTATTTATCAACTCAATTTGCTTTTCTTGATTTATAATCTTTTTATGACTTATAGTGGGCTATCTACAACGAGGCCTAAATTCCGTTAATCTGCAACAATATAGAACTACCCTTCAAAAAAACGCCTACTCACTATAAAATAATGTAAAGTTGATGGCAGGAGAAACGTGTTTGATATATAGTGGTTCTTTTAAAGCGATGTGCGTTTGATATTGTGATTTAAATAGTATTTTTGTATTTACAACCCAAATTATTCTTAAGGATTCTTGCAAATTAGGGGTTAATATATGTTTTTTTTTTGTCGTCTTTGTCGGTCGTTTTTAATGAAACACGTTTAAAAGAAAGATTGAAACATGCATTAATATATATATATATATATATATATATATTGTAATGGTTGTTACAATGGTTTATAAAAGCATAGTATCACTACTCAAAAATCTTCGCGTTTCGGAGCTACGTGTGCACCTCTTCTGGCGATAAGTTGAAATGAAAAATAAATAGCGAAAACGATTTATTTTTGGTAATATGATATGTAAGTGAATGTGGGATGAGAGTATGATTTAGCCGGCAGTTTGTAGCCATAGAGATAGAGCCTTGGGTTAGGAGAGGGATGCGGAGTAGCTTAGTTTTGGACAGGTCACTTTTTAGTTTTGTCTGGATAATTCTTATATTGGGATGTAAGGTTTTTTAAGAAAGGGTAGATACTTTTTATTTTACTACAATCTATGAGTGGATGGAATAAAGTTGCTATTAATGTTGAGTTTATTTTCTTTTATTTATACGATGTTCGTTTTTTATTTTGAGGATTAAACATGGGTATTAATATATATATATATATATATATATATATATATATATATATATATATTATTGTAATATATATATATATTATTATATATTATTGTAATATAATTAACTCAATTGGAGTAGATAGATCTGTCTATCGCCCAGTTCACACTCCACCCACGTCTATTGAACAGGTTAAGAGGCTCATCCCTTGTTCCCTGTTTAGGATGTGGTTTCCGGCTTTCTCTTTTCCAATCTTCTCAATTTGTTTTTTGTTTTTTCAATTGGAGTAGATAGATCTATCTATCGCCCGGTTTACACTTCACTCACGTCTATTGAACAGGTTAAGAGGCTCATCCCTTGTTCCCTGTTTAGGATGTGGTTTCCGGCTTTCTCTTTTCCAATCTTCTCAATTTGTTTTTTGTTTTTTCAATTGGAGTAGATAGATCTATCTATCGCCCGGTTTACACTTCACTCACATCTATTGAACAGGTTAAGAGGCTCATCCCTTGTTCCCTGTTTAGGATGTGGTTTCCGGCTCTCTCTTTTCCAATCTTTTCACTATTATGTAGCCCTCTGTACATCAGTGGCATTACCGCCTTGCTCGGGGTGATACGATTAAAAAAAAAAATTCAATATTTTCGTGACACCGAATTTCTCAGGTTTCGGAATCATATTTTACTGTGTCTTCATCTTCAAGCGATCATTTTTTGGGTTGAGTAATGGAATTTTTTTTTTACAAGAGTCTCTCACTCGTTATATATATATATATGGAAAGAAAGAGAAAAAAGGAAAAATGTAATTAGTCAACAAATTTTCGTCCTGTGAGGGACTTTATCAGGGTAATGTTTTTTTTAATATTGTTTTTGATTGTGATTAGATTGTTATTGTATGATATAGATGTCCGTGTTGTACATATTAAAAAGTTGAAATGATGGATTTAAAAAAATGAAAATATTTTAAAATTAAAAACTCACTTTACTTTTTTGGACATATTGCGCCCTCCTCATGTTATAAATGACCTTTCAACCACCTGATGAACATTTATAAACTTTCTTAAATTTATAAACATAACAAACCAATGACATCCTCACCTTTGTATGTAAACACGTGCAGTAAAACAATTCCTATATTGGCTTGATAAAGTCCCTCAGAGAACGAAACATGTCAACTATGAATAATTTTTCTTCTTGTTTATACTGTTGAAATGATTTAAATGTAACCACTTCTTTTACTCTAAGTTATTTACATTTGCTTGCTTCTCTGATAGCTACAATCTTCAAAAGATTAAATGCAACGTTAATTGCCATCTTTTATCTACTTGATTCCCATCCATCTCTTATCATTTCTTCGACATCCCAATTGCTACAATCTCCAAAAGTTTAAATGCAACGTTAATTGCCATCTTTTATTTCCTTGATTCCCATCCATCGCATCTTTTCTTCAACATCCCAATAGCTACAATCTTCAAAAGTTCATATGCAACGACAATTGCCATCTTTTATCTCCTTGATTCCCATCCATCTCTTATCTTTTCTTCAACATCCCAATAGCTACAATCTTCAAAAGTTTAAATGCAACGTCAATTGCCATCTTTTATCTCCTTGATTCCCATCCATCTCTTATCTTTTCTTCAACATCCCAATAGCTACAATCTTCAAAAGTTTAAATGCAACGTCAATTGCCATCTTTTATCTCCTTGATTCCCATCCATCTCTTATCTTTTCTTCAACATCTCTTGTACATTTTTATTCTCTCACTTTAACCCCCTCTCTACACACCAGTAGCATTTTTGCCTCACTTGGGGGTGAAATGATTAGGAAAAAATCCATTACTTCATACCTTTGAATATGTACAACACATCCATCCATCTCATACCATCCCAATTTAAACAATATTCTTTGAAAAAAATTACTCGCTCATTTTGCCAGACTTTGAATTATGAAACTGTGTCTACCACAGTTTTTGATTGACTTTTTAACCACCTGATGAACATTTATGAACTTTCTCAAATTTATAAAGCTTGATAAATCAATGACATCCTCACCTTTGTATATAAACACGTGCAGTAAAATAAATCCTACATTGTCTTGGTAAAGTTCCCCAGTGAACGAAACACGTACAGTTTTTCCTTTTCTTTCTTTTTTTTATCCATTTTTGCTTTCTACAGATACACCTCATCTGACAATATTTACAGCCTGTAGGGGACTCAGTTGTTCTTGGTAAATTGGCCTTGTGCCAAACACGTCCGAATTTTCCACTATTTGAATATCAGAAGGTTGGAAGTTGAAATGTGAAAGAATAAAATATTTCGTTTCTGGATTAAAGAAAAGATTTATTAACAGAATGGCAAAATTGTAAGAAGAAAAATATCAGTGAAATTTCGTTAACTGAACACGATAACACATTTGTGAGAAGAAAAATATTCATTGAGATAATGCATGCAGCTTTGTAGTTGAAATTATTCAAAGAGAAATGTAAGTACTTAAAATGTCCACAGAAATTTAGGGTTCGTGGTTTGATAGTAGCAGAATGTAAAGTCTTATGTTCCTTTCCCTTTTTTGGTAAATTTTCGACAGAGTGAGAAAGAAGAAATAAAGGAACAGTACTTATCGCAGACAGTGTGTCCTGTGGTTGTTGTTGTTGTTGCTGCTGCTGCTGCTGCTGCTGCTGCTGTTGTTGTTGTTGTTGTTGTATGGATGGCTCGAAAAAGCGGAAAGATTGTGTGTTTAAAAGCACTATTCGGGCTTCGTCCAACCGGGACGTTCTACGTTGTCAAGCGGTTAAGACATGTCGGATCTAAAGACGGTTTACCCTAGAGAACGCAGGTTCGAATCCTGTAGGAAGACCCGTATTTTTCTAACAAGATTTCTCGATTATTAAGGCTGGTAGACATAGATAAATATGTTGTTTAATAATATTAATAAAACAGATCATCTACTACTTTTTCCTATTAAAAGATAATGTTTAAACATATAAATTAAAAAATGTGGATTTAATCCATTTCATAACGGATTTCGTAAATATATATATAATTTTTTTGGGATGAGAAGTTATCATTATTTTAAATTCGGTCTATTTTTCTTATCTGATACTGATGAAGTCCGGGGGTACAATGGCAGAAACTTTGTGATAACAACAACATAGATGAGGGCAATAGTCCGAATGTAATTAGTGTAAATATAATATTTTATATATTTATAAAATAAATGCAGTAATTACACAATAATTGCATTTCGCATTAATATTAAAATTGAAACGAATCTTCTTGATAATAATTGCAATCATATAAACGGGGAAAAAATTCATGATACTGATATAATAAATGACAACAGTCATCAAATTATGTCAAAAAATGTTTTAAACTCTAAAATCTTTACCTCACAAGTCTTAGCCTAACCCGTTGGGCTTCAAGTTTGTAGAGTATAGATAATTACGCGGATCGTATTATTGGCAATAACACTTTCATTGGATGTTAAATCTAATTCTTCTGCATTTGAGAGTCGTAACCGGATGTTGACAAGCTCGGGTTACTTCCGCTCTTGAGGAAGTAATATTCAAGTCAAATCGTGTTTCGAATGTTGTAAGAAATCCTGAGTCGTGACTGGCACGTTTCGAGATGAAGGCAAGAACGGAAATTCTTCTCGCATTGCCCTCCTCTTTATTGTTGATATTTCAGCAGATTTTGTAGAGATTTTCATGCCATTTTCCCATTTATCGGTTCCGCTGCCATTACATGGTTCATTGTATTTCAGCAATCAAAATGGCTGTGATTGGTTTTGGGCGTGCACCATCCCAATTAAACCAATGATAGTCACTCACAAATTTTAGAACCTCAAATGAATGATTTTTTTCCATTCCTTGCTGATGATAAAACATCCTGATTTAGTTTCGGAGAAACATTGGGAGTTTATTTTATTTTATCTGATACATTTTTTTTTTTTTTTTTTTTTTTTTTTAATCGTATCACCCCGAGCAAGGCAGTAACGCCACTGATGTGCAGGGGGCTACGGAATAGTGAAAAGATTGGAAAAGAGAAAGCCGGAAACCACATCCTAAACAGGAAACAAGGGATGAGCCTCTTCACCTGTTCAATAGATGTGGGTGGAGTGTGAACCGGGCGATAGTTTAGTCTATCTACTCCAATTAGTCTAGTCATTTAGCTTATTCATTCGATATCTGTCTATATATACAATCATTCATTTTATTCATAGAGAGCTGTATTCTTCAAGACCGCAATGAATGTTGGACAATATCATCGAAGACGAAGGAAAAACTTGAAGCAGCGGAAATGTGGTTTTACAGAAGGATGCTGCGGATATCATGGACCGAGCATGTGAGCAATGATGAGGTTTTGAAAAGAATGGCATCGAAAAGAAAACTAATAGTGAGCATCAGGAAGAGACAACTAAAGTTCCTAGGACATGCAATGAGGAAGGAAGGCTTGGAGAACCTGATACTGACAGGCCAGATTGGGGGAAAAAGAGACAGAGGAAGGCAGCGGATAACATACTTAATGGGCTTGAGCAGGTGGATGACGGTACGGGGATTGAGTGAGGTAGACGTGGAAGGCCATGATCGCCTACGTTCTGAAAGGATAGGGCACATAGAAGAAGATGAAGATAGGAGATGAAAGCGAAGTTTCCTTTTTGTAAATGGAATTACTCAGTCAGTTAAGTGCCATACGTGAAACACGCTTGGGCAATCATGTCTCGAAAGAGTCATGACTGACTGGGCAGAAGATTATCCCGCAGTAGGTTGCCATCTGCTTTCTGCGGTAGATTGGTTGCCAGCCAAGGCTATAGAACCCAATCTGTCCTGTTATTTAACCCATAACTGGAAGGAAGAGACGGATTAATACCTTTCCCAAGGGTAATTGCGCGTAAGTGAATGCAATGAATTCAACTGGAATTTGAACTCGGCTCCCCGATTTCTCGTTCCGAGCCGATATCCACTGCACCACAACACACATTTCTTCACTCAGATCGTTTAAAAAAAAAACAGTATTTTATTTTTTTTTCTTATAAATTTTTTTTTCCAATATGCGTTTTCTCTAAAGTTCACCTTTGAGGACAAGCTAGAATATTTTTTGTTTGTTGGTCTCCAACGCGTTCAAATCTTTCCTAGAGTTCCCAAAAGCTTAAAGCTAAACCAGATTGTCATCTGAATGGAAAATAAAATAAAATAAAATAAAATAAAAACAGAAAAATGAAAAATAAAGAAGAAAACGAGAATGAAGGAAAAAATGTTCAAAGTTGTTGAAGTTGGCACTTAGTGGAGATCCTGGCACTGGGCAAAGTCTCAGAGTTGAACAAATTTGTGGCGATAAAAAAAAAAAAATCTTTGAATGAGGAATTAAATAACAAACAAATCAAATGCTAGCTGATGACTGCTCGACTACAACGGAACGACACACTGAAAGGCTTTCTTTAAGCTTTTCGGGGGGCGCCGAAGAGGAAGAAAATGTATTAATCCGATGAAATTTACGACAAAATGTTCGGCTAGTGGTAGTGAGATTTGAAAGACTTAAAAGTTAAAAAGAAAAATATGCTTGTTACTTGGACTTGCATTAGACAAAATGTCGGTGTGTATCTTGTAGAATATATATATATACATATATATATATATATATTCTACATATATATACAGATCTGTTTCGCTGTATCACAGCTCATCAGTACGGTTAGACTCCGATTGCTTTTTAACCCAGGATTGAAACCCGACCGAATTAGCGTCAGTCGGCGATTCTACCTCTGGGCTATGGGCGCTCGGTAGAAGCGGGCAGACTTCTTAGCGTGTATATTCTCATTATACGCGCCCAATAGCCAGAGTGCTCTAATTCATTTTACTGAATGAGCGATGCTTATATATATATATATATATATATATATATAGTATATCGAGGCAGCAAGTAATTTTATAAACATATGCTGTTAAATATAAGAGACAATGAATGTCTATTATATTTAACCATGAGCCGTTCTAAACGTCGTATTTTTGCTTTAATTTCAGTTGAAAATAAAAACAAAAATTCTCCAACATTTGGATAATTATTTATTGGTTTTCTTCTAAGCTTTGTGAAAAAGATACAGATATAATCTCTCATCATTTTTTAATCTGTTTGTTATTAAGAAATCTCCGAAAAAAATGTACTATTAAATATCAGAGTACTATTAAACAACATTTCTCTGAAAAACATAAACATGTAGGTAATATCAGACAGATTTTGGTCAACAATACGGTGATCCTTACTCATACACACAGTAAGAGGAACCTGCAGATATTGGAGGCTATGTACATCAAATCAAAACAACCAACACTCAATAAAATCAACTTTAAAACAGGAAATAACATATTACATTGCATTTGACTAGATGGTTTTGTTGTCATTTCGCGCCATCCCGCGGTGTAACGTCATAAAACCGCATCGCAAACTTAAGAACTGCGTTTATTATTTTTGGTAACTATTGCCGTTGCCAAGCGGAGTTTTATGTCAACACACAAAATACAATCGTCGGTGATGGTGGATTTTATGATATTTCAGTTTAAACAACCTCTCTGAAGATGGCTCATGTGAGCCGAAAGCTTAGAAGAAAACCAATAAATAATTATCCAAATGTTGGAGAATTTTTGTCTTTATTTTCAACTGAAATTAAAGCAAAAATACGACGTTTAGAACGGCTCATGATTAAAATAATAGACATTCATTGTCTCTTATATTTAACAGCATATGTTTAGAATATATATATATATATATATATATATATATATATATATATATATATATATAGGAAAAACTAGAAAAAGTTGTAAGTTTAAAAATGTATTTTTTGACTGTATTTATTTATTTCTTTTATTATATATATATATTTGATATTTCAGACCGGCCTCGGCCTTTCATCAGAAAGAAATGATTTTAAAATTTAAACTAGAAGCGTTCGTCGTGAGGAGCGTCTGTCGCGAGATGTTTACATCACGTGATTCAGAAAGCGATAGAGTTTTTTGAATATTTTTAAACGTAAATCTAACTGTAATAATA
>JBBBDQ010029934.1:192500-202500 GCA_037127315.1 Ascarosepion bandense
CACGTAGAAGTCTACAATATCAACCTAAAATCTTACATTAAGATAATCTGGATAAAACGTATTATCCCATCGTTTCAAAAGACTGCGTTGCTTGATACTATAAATATTCTGTGAAAAGTGCTCTCTGTCAGAGTTCGAACTGACGGAAAGCACACATAATGCAAAACCAACGAGTGAAGGCGATGCAAATGAAGAGAAACCAACAATAATATCAATAATATATATTGATATTGGTTACATACTTTTTTGGTTCGGCCTAACTCCAAGTAGCCGTTTTGCAGTTGACCTCAATTTGAATTTATTCGACTTTCAGCTATGTAAGCAATGTAGGATGTAGTCAATCTAATCTTGTTTATTACACAGGGAATACTCGGGTCTTGATAAGGATTAAGACAGTCGAATGTACGTGTATAAAGCATAAGAAAAAGATAATTTTTAAAATATTTAAAAGATAATCGTCAATTTGCATCTTATTTGTATTTATTCTTCTATGTGCACTGTCCCTTCAGGACGTAGGCGATCATGGCTTTCCACGTCTCCCTATCCCTGGTGGCTCTTAGCACGCTATCTCTTGCTCTGCCAGCCACTAGCTCAAGCCATAAATCTAGAATATAAATGTATAGAAACTAGCATGACCACAAAATGAGGGGTCAGTTTACATATTGATTATAATATGGAATTGACCCCCCACATTTTATATCCACATTATAATTTCTTATAAACAGTTGGCATATATCTTCTTCTTCTATGTGACTTGTCCCTTCAGGACGTAGGCGACCATGGCTTTCCACGTCTCCCTATCCCTGGTGGCTCTTAGCACGCTTTCTCCTGTTACACCATCAACCCTCGTTCCATCATCCACCTGATCAGGTCCTTCAAATATGTTATCCGCTGCTTTCCCATCTCTTTTTCCCATTATCTGGCCTGTTAGTATCAGGTTCTCCAAACCCTCTTTCCTCATTGCATGTCCCAGCAACTTCAGCTGTCTCTTCCTGATGCTCAGTATTAATTTCCTTTTCGTTGCCATCATTTCCAAAACCTCATCAAAGCTTAAATTAATATAAGACTAAATTTGGGAAGAACTGGAATATTTTCTTGCACAAATACGCTATGACTTTGGTGCCTTAAGCCTATAGAAGACAGAGAACATTGATTTTAGAACAGGATTGAAATTCCCTATTTTTTTAGTCAAGAAGCTAACCCAATATTAAATTTGAATTGTTAGAAATTCTCCAAATTACACCTTTCAGAAATGTTAACGGTTGTCAATTTGGAAAAAAATTATGTTACACGAAAGTGTTTGCTATTATCAACGTCGGCTTTGGTTTCCAAGTTCGAATTGCGGTTCATTTTATTTGTGTAATTTGGTGTAATCTCGGCATTATTCCCTTGCTAAGGTTTCTACCAAATTTATTCTC
Source organism: Ascarosepion bandense (assembly GCA_037127315.1). Lineage (NCBI taxonomy): Eukaryota > Metazoa > Mollusca > Cephalopoda > Sepiida > Sepiidae > Ascarosepion > Ascarosepion bandense. The sequence goes on from JBBBDQ010029934.1 coordinate 193,919, forward strand.
CGATTTTAGAAGAACATTAAATGCAGAACCAAAATTATCCTTATTTTTTTTTAAGCTAACACATTCTTTTCTTTTTTTTTCTACTGCGACGTTCTCTCTTTCTTTTTTTTTTGAGTGAAATTTCTTTATCTTTTTACAGTGACATTCTTTCTTCTTTTTTTCTCATTTTCGAGAAATGTCTTTTTTCTTTTTTATATGCGACATTTTTTTGTTCTTTCTTTCTTTCTTTCTTTCTTTTTTTTTAGTGAAATTTCTTTTTCTTTTTACTGTGACATTCTTTTTTCTTTTTTTCTTATTTTCGAGACACGTCTTTTTTCTTTTTCAAATGCGACATTCTTTTCTTTCTTTCTTTCTTTCTTAGTGAGACTTCTATTTTTTCTCTCTTTCCTTTTCGCGTGTGACATTCTTTCTTTTTCATATATGTGATATTTCTTTCTTTCTTTTTTCTGTTTCTACGGTGATATTCATTTTTTTTCTTTTTTTCTCCTTTTCGTGGAACGTCTTTATCTATTTTTTTTGATGCGATATTTGTTTTTATTTTCATATTTTTGTTTCCTTTTTCTTTTTCTATTGTGACATTCTTTTTTCTTTCTTTCCTTCTTTCTTTCTTTCTTTCTTTCTTTTTCACTTTCGTGAGACTCTTTCTTTTTCTCTGCGACTCTTTTTCTTTCTTTCTCCATTTAGCGTATTTTCTTGATCGTTAATACATTCCTTTTAACCTGCTTCTAGAATTTTCTCTTTTCCTGTTTATATTTGTGTGTGTGTGTGTGTGTGTGTGTGTGTGTGTGTGTGTGTATCAACGTAATTAAAATGGCGCCGAGGCAAATGTCCGAAGATCACTTAGTAATCATTAATTTTGCCGTCAATGTATGACAAGCAAAAGGAACGTTTCTCCATAAATCTCTATACACGCTGGCAAAGTTCCAAGCAAAGTAAAAAGCAATGAATATCAGAAACGAAAAGGTCTTTGAGAATCATTCCTTTCTTCGTTCCCTGCTACTCATTCGTTGTAACATTTCTTTTTTGGTTGTGTTAATCTTATAGAACTGCAGGAGCGACAACCAACACATAATTATCTCCCTTTTAGTTTCTAAATGTCGGCTTTCTCTTTTTGCATTTTATTTTACCGGCTTTCTTTTTACCTTTTACGATGTAAGAATGGATTTTATTAAACACATTTATTTGTTCTCGTTCGTGAGTCATATCACTTGCAAGAACATGAGTCAATATGTTACTGATTGGCACCTACGGGTGGTGTAATGTCTGAACAGGGTTAGGGTTAGCTGAAATTGTTTTGTCTTCAAGCAGGAAAATTGTTAGTATCAAGAAGAGTGCAAGAAAAAAAGGCTGCCTCTGGCAGAAAAACTCGAAAATAAATTGGTAGCTTTGTAATTTACAGCTGATTGGTTTCACTAGAAGAATAAAACAAATCGGAAGAAATAAAAAAAGAAAAAATAAAGATAACGAATATGGGAAAAGGACCAAAAGTTAGGACGGGTGTTAGTTAGCGAGACAACACAGACGTACAGTAGATCCTAGCATAATATTGTTGCTAAGACTTCAGACACGAGACTTTACGTGAGACGATGTAAATCGAGAGACATTTAATTACAGGATCAATAAAATAACCAAAAGATACATTCCTGTGGTAGATTCTTCGCAAGGAAAGACTTTTTAACTTCTGTTTGTGTTCATAGACAGCATCAGTACCAAATGTGCCTTTTTAGCCGTTATTTTAGTAGGAATTGAGCAAAAATTGTAAGGAGCTTCTATTATCATTACTCAGCAAATATCATATAAGTGATCTGAACAGCATTTTAAAATATTTCTGAGACGAGGTATTGTAACTATGTACACTATTTACATTGTTCGGACTGTTGTGCAATATTCACTCCTTCAATATCTATCTATATTTCTGAGATGAGGTATTGTAACTATGTACACTATTTACATTGTTCGGACTGTTGTGCCATATTCACTCCTTCAATATCTATCTATATTTCATAGATGAGGTATTGTAACTATTTACATTGTTCGGACTGTTGTCCTCACCTTTATTGCCTTACTCACTCCTTCAACATATATCTATATTTCTCTGATGAAACATTGTAACTGTTTAACCTATTTACATTGTTTGGACTATTGTCCTCATCTTTATTACCACATTCACGATGTTTCGGTCATTGCTCTTATGGATATATTCGTTAGACTTTCGAGCGGAACCCTTTATTTAGTGCACGGGGCTAAATTGTTCTAATTCCACTTTCCATGCCTTTTGCACATATAAGTTTTAGTTAATTCCCGTGATAATTCTCCAAGTTTTTGTCCTCTCTGCTGTTGCCAGGGATTGAACTCACAAGTTTTTGGGTCAAGTCGCTATTTTTGGATCAATCAACTAAGGCTTTTGTCCACTGGTTCATTTCTTGAAATAGTGTAAAAAGCCTGTTAAAATATCTAAAAGTATTTAATGAATAATTATAACATGAAAAAAGCTGCTCCATACCAGCCTGCAAAAGACATGGTAAGTCAAGCATTGCAGTACTAATCCAAGACTTTAGAAACATTAAGAAGAATCTGATCAGTAGAAATGAGACGCCACAGGACCTCCAAGACATATCCTACAACAGTGATTCTCATATCTTTTTAAAACTACACATAAATATGAACTTAGTTCATTTCAATGTTTTTATTCAATTATTTGTGCAGCTTACTTAGCGTAGGATGTGCGTTGTAGTGCAGTGGATATCGACTCGGAACGACAAGTCGGGGTGCTGAGTTCGAATTCCAGTTGAATTCATTACATTCACATGCGCACAAATACCCTTGGGAAAGGTATTAATCCGTCTCTTTTCTCCATTTATGGGTTTTGCCCACTTAGTCATGCCTCTTTCAAGACATGATCGCCAAAAGCGTGTATCACATTTGGCACTTAACTGACTATTTAGTGTGAAACCTGTGTCTGTTGCTTTTTCGCCATTTCTTCAATAGTTGGGCAATAAGTAGATCGTCATGACTTCTTCATTTCTCGCTTCTAATTTTTTATTTATTTACGATTGAGAAGATGAATTCTCATAAATCAATCAGTTAAGTGCCATCTGTGATATACGCTTGGGCAATCATGTCTCGAAAGAGACATAACTGACTGGGCAGAAAGATTTTTTCGCAGTAGGTTGCCATTACTTTCTGTAGTAGACTGGTTGCCAGCCAAGGCTAGAGAACCCAATCTGTTCTGTTATTTGACTTATAGCTAGAGGGGGAAGAGATGTATTATATTATTAAGTAGTATTTAGTAGGGGATCAGTTTATCACTTAATAACAATATAAAACGGATCCCCCACTTTATGCCCAGTAGAAGCCTTAATCTTGTTTCCAAATATTATATTCAGTCATTCAGTTAAGTGCTATAGGTGATACACATGTGGGTGATCATGTCTCAAAAGAGACATCACTGACTGGGCAGGAAGATTTTTTCCGCAGTAGGTTGCCATTACTTTCTGTGGTAGACTAGTTGCCAAGTGAATAGTGAAAAGTATTATTTGAAAAAGAAGTTTAATGCTTATTAATTTATTCAAATACTAATGTTGTACCATTTCTGTTTCCACACGTGCATATCCATGCATCACGTGGCTATATTTCGCGGCTTACTTAAGAGAATTGCGCGGCACACTAGTGAGAATCACTGCCCTATGTAGATAATATTGTAAATGGCTCAATACGATGCAAACCAAGTTAAGAATTAGGCCTGTTGGAAAACCTTATCGTCTTTTATGTCCCGTGTCCCTTTAAAGGGTAAGCGATCCTGACGCGGTACATATTTCTGTTCCTTGCAGCTCTTAATATATTTCGTCTTGTTATTTCTACTAATCACTGCTCTGTGATCCACGCGGTGTTTTCCTCTGTCTCTCTTTCATTCTATAACCGCCTTGGATGTATTAGATTCCCCAAGCCCCTCTTCCTCATTAGGTGCCCCAGAAACTTCAACTGCCTCTTCTTGATCTTTATATGTTTTTTGTTTCCATTCTGTCCAAAACCTCGTTGTTGCTTACATGATCGGCCCATGGTATTCTCAGCATCCTTCTGTAGAACCACATTTCTGTTGGTACGAGTCTCTCCTTCATTATTGAGGAGATTACCTAGCATTCGCTGCTATCTTATAGCCACTTTTACAAAGAGGAATTTGAGATGATCTGACGGGTACTGCATAATAATCTTCTCGATTAGTGGAGTACAGAGCTACTATGAATTACTGTGTACTGACTGCTAATCTCTCTCTGGACTCTCGTATTCTCCGGTTACCTCTCTGTGAAAATGCGGTATTCAGTATTTATTTCCCCTCCTCCCACTAGAGCAAAATGTAGCACAAGGACTTTTTAACGTGGGTTTTCCAGGCCATATAGCCCGGCCCAAAAATTCTGTCTAATTTTACCCAGTCGCGGCGTTCTCTCGTTTCGCTTCTATAGCAGTAGTATAAGTATACTCTGGTCGAGTCCATCTTTATGACAAGGGAGAACCCCAAAACAATATATATATATATATATATATATATATATATATATATGTATATGGGATTAATGTTTATCATTTAATTGAACAGAATCATGCCGACCTTGAAGTTTCGTGGAGGCACCACTAAAAGGCATTGTGAGTGAGAACATCATCATGCTGCGCTCACGAAACTTCGAAGTCTACATGACTCTGCTCAGTTAATCAAGACATTTCTTCGCATTAATCCTATTAACGCTTATCTCTTTCTCGATATCGAGCACTTTAAGACAAAGAACCTGCTTGCCAAAATATCTTTTTATCAGTAAACCACTGAAAAAATAGCAACGATCTTGGCACTAAGCATCATGATAACTCAACAATATATATATGATAACTCAACAATATATATATATATATATATATACAAAGGTGACTAGAAGATAATTTTAGCATACTAAGGAGGTAACCCTGAACCAAAATCATTCATCTGTTTATTTATTTATCTGTTTATACATTTATACACGTGCTGATGTGAGAAAACACAGACTATTCAACACACCAACATTTGATTTGTTTTATCTTATTTTATTTTACTGATTTGATTTATTTTCTTATTTTTTCTACTTACTTACTTATTTATAAAACAATTTGGCCATCACAAACAAAAGGAACTCGATACGTAAAGTCAGAAATTTATTCGCCTGAAGAGGGTCAATCTTAGACTCGAAACACGTGGAGTGTCACAAATATTATTATGGACACTTAAAGTATCATAAAATGTATAATAACAATAACAATAAATATACACTTTAAACAAAACGTTCACGGCCTCTCACACATTTTATTCTATCTATCTATCTATCTATATACACGTATAGATGTAAATAAGCATATGTATATACGCGCAGATACACATCAGTATATAAATAGTTATCACGCGTTAATAGAACAGTGCTCAATGTGGTATAACTGCAAAAGTATATATTAATAAATATACATATTATCTGATGTGCCTTGTGGTGCAGTGGATATCGGCTCGGAACGAGAAATCGGGGAGCCGAGTTCGAATTCAAGTTGAATTCATTGCATTAACTTGCGCGCAAATACCCTTGGGAAAGGTATTAATCCGTCTCTTCCTTCCAGTTATGGGTTAAATAACAGGACAGATTGGGTTCTATATCCTTGGTCGGCAACCAGTCTACCACAGAAAGCAATGGCAACCTACTGCGGGATAATCTTCTGCCTAGTCAGTCATGTCTCTTTCGAGACATGATCGCCCAAGCGTGTTTCACGTGTGGCACTTAACTGACATATTATCCTACGTTTTAGGCACGACTTGAAGTTTTATGAATTATGCAATCATCAGGTGCATATTATAAATTGACCGTTTCTCGATTTGAATTATTAATAATTCAAAACGAAAAGCGGCCATTTACTGATAGAAAAATTCAGAAATTTTATTACCAAAATGAAGGACGTTTATTGGCAAAAGTGACGGAAAGAAAAAGAATCTAAATTAAACTGGATAGATGAAAAAAATGTAATTAAATATTCCAAGCAAACCTTATTCGTGTGTAGGTGAAGTCGCACTAACATGACTGAAGAACGAAACGCCTCACAAGAAAAGTATTTCCACTTTGTCATACATTTTCCTAAATATTATATATATATATATATATATATATATATATATATATATATATATATATATGTACTTATTTATAAATGGAACTTTGTGTATGTGTATGTGTGTGTGTGTCTGTGTGTGTTCGTTACCTATAGACTCCAAAACGGCTGAACCGATTTTCTTGAAAATTCACACAGTTGTACTATAAGCGTCTGCGAGTGTTCTTAGCTAGGTTTTGTGTCGAGGTATCTCCGATAAATATCGAAAATCGAAAAAATCGGGTTATAGAAGGAGTGGTCCGATTTTAATCAAATTTCATACACTCATAGACAAAGACATAAGAAACGATATTCAGAAGTTTCAAGATTGCAGTTCTTACAATAGTGTAGAAAATTCATAATATATATATATATAAGGCAAGATGTTTGTGTATGTGTCTCTGTTTATCTTACTGTATGTCTGTATTTTTTCAGCCCTTTTATTTTAGTTTTTGCTTCGGGTTTGGCTCTAAGTAGGTATAATTGTAGTTCTTAGTCTCAGCCATGATACCATTTACTCAAAGGATTTATTTAGCCTTCAAAATTCAGTTTACGACGAAAAAAACTTATTTGATATCGATAGCAGGAAATCAAAACTTGACTTACATTCATTCATTTTTCTTTCTGTCTACGGTTTCGCTTTAACTGGAAACAGCTATTGCATTTTAGTCTTTCGTGTCAACGTCCAAAGAGTCTGAGCTCCAGGACCATGGATTAGTTTTAAAGCTTTCATTACACCAGAGCAACGCCGTGTTATACTGCTAGTATATATATATATATATATATATATATATATATATATATATATATAGATAGATAGATAGATAGATAGCAAGGAAGTGAACACAGGGATACATGTGCAGATAGATTTTTAAAATCAATGATCAGCAAGATAGATAGATAGATAGATAGATAGATAGATAGATAGATAGATAGATAGATAGATAGTGAATACTAAGATAGATATATTGATAGGTAGAAACAATGAAATAGAAAGATAGATAGAAACAATCAAACAAATAGATAGAAAGAAAGTGAACATTGAGATATATACAGGATGCGATGGATAAATCGTCTAATGTACGCCCAACAACGCTGACATCTCATTTTAACAGATATATTTATCAAAATTGCACAAAATATCTTGAAATACTAAAGAGTAAATTTATTCACGGAACTCGACACTGGCTTCAACCACGGCCACCAGACGACTTCGGAACCTTCTGAGTCTTTTCTGGATGGTCTCCTTGTTTAAGTTGGTGAATGCTCTTTGTCTATAATTCTGAGTTGAGGTAGTATTTACATTATTCACATTGTTTTCACTGTTGCCATGTTTACAACGTTTCGGCCGTTGTACACTCTGGCCTTCTTCAGGTGCTAAGAATTTCGAACCAAACTCTTTATCTCGATCACTGGGATGTATCATTCTCATGTGCGATACCACTTCCGGATGACATGTAGTTATCTCCCTTTAGCTCAATTCTCTAAGTTCACCTCTGCTGTAGCCAGGTATTGAACTCACAACCATTTTGGTCAAGTCGCTGGAACTAAGAAACGCTTATATCCACTATATATGTCATCGAGTTCAATACCTGGCTACAGCAGTAGTGAACAGATAACTTAGAGAGTTAATATCGATTCACTTAAACATAGTTTTTCCACATAATTCTCTTGCCTTCAATCTACCCTCCGTGTGCTAAATTCTCCAAGCACTCTTTCCTTTTCAGCTATATCTTTTTTGATTGTTAGTATCAGTTCTGTATGCAATTTCTTTTTTTTTCTTAAAACATCGTCGTTACTCAGACATTGTTTCGTGCATTTTCAGTCTTCTCTCTCTGTCTCTTCAATTCTCTTCTTCATCTTTAGATTGTCCAACCATCATTAACATATCGGAAATTCAATATTAACTGGCAGTTCATCACAATTTCTAATGGAGTTTTCCTACCTCCTAATGCTTTGCTTTGTTTCGGAAAGACTTCTTTCATTATTACGTTTGATTTCACTGCTTCTCTTACTAAACAAACCATATCGGAAATTCAATATTACATGGCAGCACACACTTTTTGTACTCAGTTCTAACGACGTTTTCTTTCTCCTAATGCTTTGCTTTGTTTCGGAAAGACAACTTTCATTATGACGTTTGATTTCCTTGCTTCTCTTACTAAGCAAACCAGAGATTCAAATAAGTGCATTAACACGATTTCAACGGCTACAATGCATCTTGGCGTGTCTCTTTCGTTGACAGCTATGCCTTCTGTCTGTATCCAATTAAAAACCCTTTCTTTTTATTGTTTCTAATACTTTTCTCTAAGTGTTATTGCAATCATTTCTAGGCATGATGCCATTTTTTATTTGTATATTTATTCATAGCCTCGTTAGTAAAGTAATTTTCTGGTTGTACATGACATATAATCCGCCTTCATTTAAATGCA
>JBBBDQ010029934.1:205000-224186 GCA_037127315.1 Ascarosepion bandense
TCTGTTCTATCTATCTATCTATCTATCTATCTATCTATCTATCTATCTATCTATCTATCTAGCTCCATAGCCCGGCGTTGCTCGGATTGTTTAGTGGTTATGTTGAAATGTTAAAGTCAAATGCTGATTTAAAAAGCTACAATCTGAAGTTACCGTGTAACTGCCAGGACCAACAAGTTATCTCATAGAAAATTTTTAATAAAAATAAGACCCCTTACAATATCGCTCCCATAAAGGAAATATGCTACTTAGAATATTCTAAAGATACAGGAGCAGTTAAACCCCAAAATAGAAAAAGTAGAGTATGGTTAAACCCCACTTTCTGTCAATTATTAATATCGGTTTTCTGAAATTGATCGACAAACCTTTATAACTAGAACAACCTACTAAGTAAGATTTTTAATAGAAGCATATTAAAAATTAGCTACTCTTGCACTAACAACATTAATAGCATCATCAACTCACATCATAATAGTATACTAAATAAACTTTGGATGTGCGTTGTGGTGCATTGGATATCGGCTCAGAACGAGAATTCGGGGAGCCGAGTTCGAATTCCAGCTGAATTCATTGCATTCACTTATGCTCAAATACCCTTGGGAAAGGTATTCATCCGTCTCAGCCCTCCAGTTATGGGTTAAACAACAGGACAGATTAGGTTCTATAGCCTTGGTTGGCAACCAGTCTACCGCAGAAATCAATGGCAACCTACTGCGGGATAATATTCTGCCCAGTCAGTCATGTCTCTTTCAAGACATGATCACCCAAACGTGTATCGCGTATGGCACTTAACTGACTGAAATAATCTTTATAGAGTATCGTTTTGGCACAGCAAATAGATAGTACACCCTCCTGTAACTGTCAAGTAAAATCAAATGCCCAGATGGAGGTATACGCAAATCTGAAAAAGTCATATACCAAGCAACCATCTTTGCGTGTATGACACAGAAATCTTATGTGTATAACACAGAAATGAGAAAAAAGCTATATATAAGAAAGTTTTGCTGGCTTCAGCTAACAGTATCTCCATAACTATAATCAACCTTTCTCTAAACCCCACCTAAAATATCAAACCGCAATTTACAAACATTTCATGGAATTAAAAAACAAAAAACTCTCCCCACAGATTGAATGAAAGATCATAGGTAAATCTTAAGTCTCCAACAGCTTTAGAAATAGATGCAATTTATGCTTAGACAAAAAAATTAGAATTATCAAATTCAGAGAAACTAGCCAATTATTGAACCAAAGAAATTGAATCATTTTCCACTGCTGTCATAAAATTAAATTTAAATTACCTATGAAATAGAAGCTTATATTTACCCGATTCCGTCATGTTTGCACGTTCATTCCCATCTTGTGTTGATCATTCGTTAGAGGCATTTACTTATTGAAGAAATGAAAGTGTAAATCTGTTATATAATAAGTATATATGTCAGTATATGTGTACAACTACATTGTATTATGCATAGAATTGAAAGTATTCTTTTTTGTTGATCTATATACTTATGAATATATATGTTGACAATCGAATTCAAATAATCCACTATATCACAATGGCCTCGCTTCCTTATCTGTGTAAACTATCCTTTGATAATTTTTTTCTTGTTAAAGAAATCTGGGTTAAGGTTGATGGAATTGTTTTGGATACATGTATACTGGGCAGACCCCCATGGGCTAACCTTTTTTATAGTTCGCCAATAGAAGGCTTAACAAATCAGGAAGCTCAAGATATTCAATGCGACGTGTATAAAAGGCGGCAATATTTTTCCGAGTATTGACGATTTAATCCGATTCAGGAGAGTATCTGATTCAGGAGTGTTAATCTTTGATATTGTTTCATTGAACAGACTACGTGCCAAAAGGATACTCTATATCCATAAATTATGGCGGACATTATTAACAAAGGTCTCCTATGTATCTATCTAAACGTATTTATAAATGGAACCGTGTCTCTGTGTGTGTGTGTGTGTGTGTGTGTCTGTGTGTGTGTGTATCCGTTACCTATAGACTCCGAAACGGCTGAACCGATTGTCTTGAAAATTTACACAGTTGTACAATAATCGTCTGTGAGTGTTCTTAGCTAGGTTTTGTGTCGAGGTACCCCCCGATAAATATCGAAAATCGAAAAAATCGGGTTATAGAAGGAGTGGTCCGATTTTAATCAAATTTGATATACTCATAGACAAAGACATGAGAAACGATATTCAGAAGTTTCAAGGTTGCCGTTGTTACAATAGTGCAGAAAATCGATAATATATACCGGGTCTGATCAAAATCAGTTTTTCAGCTCTTTTATTTTAGTTTTTGCTTCGGGTTTGGCTCTAAGTAGATATAATTGTAGTTCTTAGTCTCAGCCATGATACCATTTACTCAAATGATTTATTTAGCCTTCAAAATTCAGTTTACGATGAAAAAAACTTATTTGATATCGATACCAGGAAATCAAAATTTGACTTACATCCATTCATTTTTCTTTCAGTCTCCGGTTTCACTTTAACTGGAAACATGTATTGCTTTTTAGTCTTTCGTGCCAACGTTCAAAGAGTGAGCTCCAGGAACATGGATTAGTTTTAAAGCTTTCATTACACCCGAGCAATGCCGGGCTATACTGCTAGTTTAATATAGATGCCTGTATATGTGTATAACTACTTTGTATTATGTATGTAATTTAATATAGGGCCCTTTTTTGTGTGTATATGTGTACACTTGTATTATGTATGTTAACATTAATTTTGTATTATGGATGTAATTGATTGTATCCTTCTTTATTGATAAGTATACCCATGTATTGATATCGGAATCCAAATGATATATGCCGGTATAAGTGTATAACTATTTTGTATTATGTGTGTAATTTAGTATAGGCTCCACTCTTTGCGTGTGTATCTGTGGACATTAGTGTATGTGTATGTTGACATTATTCTTATATATGCGCGTGTGAATTTGGTCTTCATTAGGTGAATGTGGAATTTTGGTCTTTATAGGTGAACGTGGAATTTTGGTTTTCATAGGTGAACGTGGAATTTTGGTCTTCATAGGTGAACGTGGAATTTTGGTCTTCATAGGTGAACGTGGAATTTTGGTCTTCATAGGTGAACGTGGAATTTTGGTCTTCATAGGTGAACGTGGAATTTTGGTCTTCATAGGTGAACGTGGAATTTTGGTCTTCATAGGTGAACGTGGAATTTTGGTCTTCATAGGTGAACGTGAGAAGTGTGTTATGATTTATGTGGATGGTTTTATTTAGTGCTTCTTTTATTATTTTTATTTGGGTATTTACATTTTATAAATTGCTTTGTTAGGTTGTTAATGTTGTATAGAAAATCTAGATGGTCTGAGCAAATGCGTTTCAGTCTTAGAAATGAGCTGTATACGATAGATTTTTTTTAATTTAAGGGGATGACAACTGTTAAAGTGTAGGAATTTATGTCGGTTTGTGGGTTTGTTGCATAGACTGGTGGAAAGTGTATGTTTGTTTAATTTTATCATGACGTCTAAGAAAGGGACGGATGTATATGAGTACTCCATGGTAAATTTAATTGTATTGTAGAAGTTGTTGCAGAAAGTAAAAAAAAATTTAATTTTTTTAATCCAAGAGTCCATAATAAGAAAATGTCATCAATGTATCTAAAATAATGTGATGGTTTATATTCTGAATTGTCAAGTATCTTCCTTTCTAGAATGTGCATAAAGATATTGGCATAACTAGGTGCTATTTTCGTGCCCATTGCTGTGCCACTAATCTGTAAACTGTGTTTGTTGTTGAATTTAAAATTATTATGTGTTAAAATGAAATTTATTAATTGGCATATATCTGTAATTTGGTTGTTAGGTAATTTGCTGTTACTAAGGAATTCATGGCAAGTTGATACTCCTTCAACATGTGGAATGTTCGTGTACAGAGACGTAACATCCATCGTTACTAGGATATTATCATCGTGGACTAAGTTAATGTTTTGTAATTTGTTGAGAAAGTCAGTGGTAAATTTTAAAATCATTTGTTTCTGATGAAAGGCCGAGGCCGGTCTGAAATATCAAATATATAATAATATATAATAATAGAAATATATAAATACTGTCAAAAAATACATTTTTAAACTTATATATATATATATATATATATATATATATATATATATATATACCCTCGTCTATTGAACAGGTGAAGAGGCTCATCCCTTGTTCCCTGTTTAGGATGCGGTTTCCGGTTTTCTCTTTTCTAATCTCTTCACTCCTATGTAGCCTCCTGCACATCAGTGGCGTTACCGCCTTACTCGGGGTGATATGATTAAAAAAAAAAAAATATATGTATATATTCCATTTTTAAACGAGTTATTTCGCTACCCAGGTTTCTACCATGAGTGGTGTCTTCAGGCAATTTTTAATAACTGATTTTACCTTTTGCCGTTTTTCTTTTTAAGAACACTTTTGTAACGGTGTTTTATTTGAACGTTCAAGTGGCAGGGAATTTATGAACGCGCAATGTTTAAATTCAAACGAATTATGACGTTTTCATCCATGGTTGTATGAACCTAAGAGGTATTTCTTAGTGTGGATGCATTTAGTAATAATTTATGTTCTTTCATTTTACAGTTCGTCTTTATTTGTGTATGTTATAATTTCCAATTTTTCTTCTTGGCACAGTCTACATACCCATTTAATCAATATATATATAATTATGAATTAAAAGTACATTGTAACACGGAAATTTCTATGTTTCGAGATAGAATCTCGTCATCAGGCAATGTTGGATGTTGGTTGTGAAAATGATTTATATTTAAATAAAAGAAACCATCTGTTTGCTATTTGTGTATGTGGGAAGATATAAGATTTATGTGTGTGTTCCTTTTAACCAATCAGAATAAAGATTCACTTTGAAATTTAGTCAGTAGTTTCTAGGGAATATATACTTACTTTTTTTCTTTCTGTTTTTTTTCTTCCTAACGGTCAAAGTGTCAACCTACATTTAACCTAATTCTATTTTTCTTTTTTCATTTTCTTTTTATTGCTTCTCCTCATATCGTATTACCATTAATGTATCTATTCTAGCACCAAAAATGTCCTTTCTGCTTTCTCCATATCTTGACCTCTTTTTATAGAAAACTGGATATATATATATATATATCTCCATCCGCAGACAGACCTGTTTCGCTGTATCACAGCTCATCAGTACGGTTAAACTCCGATTGCTTTTTAACCCAGGATTGAAACCCGACTGAATTGGCGTCAGTCGGCGATTCTACCTCTGAGCTACGAACGCTCGGTAGAATTAGGCAGACTTTTTAGCGTGTATATTATCATTATACACACCCAATGGCTGAAAGTGTTCTAATTCATTGCTGAATGAATGATGTGTAGATGCCAGAGTTGCTATTGTTTTTCAAAGTCTACCATTCTTCCAGAGTGCTCAATCAGGGTGTGAGAGAGTAAATATATATATATATATATATATATATATATATATATATATATACTGCATGTTTCATTGAATAATACAGACACATTGTGTCTAACAATTCTTTCCAGTTCTCTAATTATCTTGATGTTAATTTAAAATTCATCAAGGGTGTGTGTGTGTGTGTGTGTGCGTGTGTGTGTTGTATCTAACCATAGTCGATTGATCAGGATCTGACTTTGTAAATCGTACCACGTGCTGACTCGAGGCTTACGAGTGAATTGGTGTAGGTGGGATTGTTCGTCAATGCCTGTTCTAGCCCGAAGTCGCAAGTCATTGTCACCGAGATCTTGAGCGTACTGGCCTTCTTCAAACTTTTCTCTCTCAGTAACTGCAAGCAAAGTCCGCTCTGATTACATTATCAACCGCATATCGGCTGTGTGTGCGTCTGAGATGGCATCTGCGCTAGATATTGTGTTGCTGTCCAAGCAGATAGACCGCCTCGGAAAGTAGCGGCCAGCCATTATATCAGTGGAAACTGATCATCGCAGTTGCGGTCACAGCGCTCTATGAACTAAAATCATCAATGTGTATGAAATTCAGATTCAGAAACGTGGACATGTCGCCATACGAACCGTTGATCGTAAGTTAAGACCCGAGCGCCTTTCTCATAAAACATTGCATAAAATATTGCTTTCTTTCAGGATTTATGGAGTATAATTTATGTGCATATTTGGCTTAGTTGTGATAAATCATTGTCTTCTAACAGTCTTTTGGCGTTTGTCCATACACAGACACAGGCTAGATCTTGCAAGAGAAAGGTTGTCTCCAAAGTAATGTTTAAAGGCAAGAAAAAAACAAAACAAAAAAAAAACTAATATCGTTTCAAACACAAAGCATCTAAAAAATAAAAAATTTAAATTTAATTTTCTCGTTCTTATGCAATTCTTTTCCCGTCCATAGTGAATCACTCATCACAACAATTTCTGACCTGTTTGTCTCTTTAATCTCCTCAGACACCATCGGTGAAATTTGGCTTGGGTAGAGAGGGCAGGGGTTACATGCTGGCAGCTAAAGGAAATGGTACGATAGGTTAAAAAGAGCTTAGATAATTCTAGTAAAAAATGTTTTCTGCTTGAAAGTAGTCAAAGAAAAGGCATGAACTGAAGCGTATTGATATCGCTGGTAAGGGTATCATAACTTTTCAGGGGCATATATTCTCATGTTTCTTAGATTTTATTCCTGTTTTTCAAGTTACAATGTTATTGTTCCTCATTTATCCTTCGTCTCGTTCTTAAAACTAGTATCGAATCATAAATATAAATTTGTTAGAGAATTTTGAAGGTGTTACGATCCTGAAAGTTAAGCAACGTCGAGCCTGTTCAGTACCTTTATGGGTGACCGTTTGGGAGTACCAAATAATTTAATGTGGATGTGTGGTTGGTGTAATGGAAAAACAGCTTGGACATACAAACCTAAGTGCCGAGTTCTAATTCCAGTCGGGATCGTTGTATTCATTTACGCGAAAATACTCTTAGGAAAGATATGAATTTACCTCTTTTCTTTCTCACCGGCAATGGGTTAATTAGTAGAAATTGCATCGGCAAGTCATTGTTGTCAAATCATTCAATAGACTACATTATGCAAAGATTAGTGACTATTTCAATGGCTGATGGAATGTAGTCAGATACTAGACTTTATGTGAAACATTATCCCATTGGTTAAAAAATGAGGTCATATATTTAAGAGGAAAAATACAGCCTGAACATATTTTTTAGTTTTTTTTTTTGTTTTTAATCATATCACCCCAAGGAAGGCGATAAAGCCACTGATGCGCAGGGGGCTACGTAAGAGTGAAAAGATTGGAAAAGAGAAAAACCGGAAACCACATCCTAAACAGGAAACAAGGGATGAGCCTCTTCACCTGTTCAATAGATGTGGGTGGAGTGTGAACCGGGCGATAGTTTAGTCTATCTACTCCAATTATTTCGAAGCAAATTAATTCAAGGTGGTTAGACGCGAGGTTTATTGCGTAAATAACATAAAATTTCGTTACTTATTTCATTTATAGGATAAGACATTATTGATACCACCAAAATTCACTGACGTCACTACCTTTCTGGTGATCTTTCTAGCACCCAAGTTAATATGGTGATTTTCTAAACATAGCTTAGATGTGGCACAAGGCCGAAAGTAAGGGGCACCAAGTGAGAATTGAACTCACGACTCAATTGTAAGGATTCTAGTGAGACAAGCTTGCTATTACACTATCACGAGTACCCACCCGAGTTAATATTTTTTGTTCTTCAGAGCATGTATAGTTTTCTCCTTGCAGACTCAGCCAGCCTTTATGTCATCGTTTTTGCCTTTAATTCTTATGGATATTACTTCGACTGGGCGTTTTCTTCAGAAAAAAGAAAACATTTCGCAACAACTGAAGACTTGCATTCGTTCGTATCTTTTCTAAATATTCGTGGAGTATTTTGTTAATTATCCTTATAAATTCTTATATTTTACGGCCTGCTTCAGTTATGTAATTCGTTCTAGGATGTGCGTTGTGATACAGTGGTTATCGGCTCGGATCCAGAAATCGGGGAGCCTAGTTCGAATTCCAGTTGAATTCCTTGCATTTACTTACGTACAAATACTCTTGAGAAAGGTATTAATCCGACTCTTTCCTCCAGTTATGGATTAAATAACAAGACAGATTGGGTTCTATAGCCTTGGCTGGCAACCACTCTACGACTGAAAGCAATGACAACCTACTGCGGGATAATCTTCTGCCCAATCAGTCATGTCTCTTTCGAGACATGATCGCCCAAAGCATGTATCACGTATGGCACTCAACTGACTGACTGAATATAATAGTTGGAAACATGATAAAGTTTTCTACTGGGCATAAAGTGGAGGATTAGTTTTATACTCTTCTTCTTCTTCTTCTTCTTCTTCTTCTTCTTCTTCTTCTTCTTCTTCTATGTGCCTTATCCTTTCAGGACGTAGGCGATCATGGTTCTCCACGTCTCCCTATCCCTGGTGGCTCTTAGTATGTTTCTCCTGTTACACCACACAACCCCCGTTCCGTCATCCACTTGATCAGGCCATTCAAATATGTTATCCGCTGCCTTCCTCTGTCTCTTTTTCCTCTATCTGGCCTGTCAGTATCAGGTTCTCCAAGCCCTCCTTCCTCATTGCATGTCCCAGGAACTTCTGCTGTCACTTCCTGATACTCAATATAAATTTCCTTTTCGTTTCCAGCCTTTCCAAAACCTCTTCATTGCTCACATGCTCGATCCATGATATCCTCAGCATCCTTCTGTAGAACCACATTTCAGTTGCTTCAAGTTTTTTCTTAAATTTTGATGATATTGTCCAGCATTCACTGCCGTATTGAAGAACTGACATAACATAGCAATCCAGTACTTTCTTCTTTGTTTCTAGTGAAATTTTCCTGTATCTTAATACTTTACTCAGCTTCTGGAACGCGTCCTTTGCCATGCCAATTCGCCTTCGGATCTCTGTGTCGCGCTTTACATCTCCTTTTAGAACACTTCCTAGGTATTTAGATTTTTTTACTTGCTTGATTCTAGTATCTCCCCCCCCCCCCCCTGTATTTGGCATTTTGGGTTGCTCTTGTTGCTGATGACCATGCATTCCGTTTTCTTTAAGTTTATTTGTAGTCCTTTTTTGTCACTTTCCTCAGCTACCTTCTGTAGGGGGTCTTGTAGTTTTCTTATGTTATTCAAATTGTGGCCTTCGATAACAAATCCTGGCGTAGCATCTAAGGTCCTCAAAATATTCTTGCTGTACAAGTTGAACAGATCCGATGAAAAGACACATCCTTGTCTTACGCCCCTTTATATCTTTGTAAATCTGCTGAAACTGTTACCTATTCGTATGCAGACAGTTTGCTGCCAGTAGAGATTCTTGATTACTTTGATGTCTTTCCCCAAAATGTCGAGGCTGCTGAGCATCTTCATCAATTTTTGTGTCGTATTTTGTCGAATGCTTTCGCATAATCATTAAAACATAGGTGCAACTCCTTCTTCATTTGTATTTCCCTTTCAGAGAGCATCCTAATCATAAATATAGCGTTCCTTGTTCCAGTGTCTTTGACGAACCCACACTGTTCCTGTCCTATCTCTGGCTCTATTCATCACAATTCTGACAATCAGTTTTGTAATGTGACTCATTAAGCTGATTGTTCGGTGTAGTTCGCACTCGTTTGCACTTGGCTTCTTTGGCAGTGCTATAAAAATCGACTTGCATAGGTCGTCTGGTATTATTCCACTATTATAAATTTCGTTAATTATTTCTGTAATTTTCTCTATGCCGAATTCTTCTAAGGCTATCAGCATCTCTATTACAATGCTGTTTGGGCCAGCTGCTTTGTTTCTATTCAGTTTGGCCATTGCAGTTTCCACTTCGGACATTAATATTTCCGGTCCGTCCTCGTCCTTGTGGATCCACGGTTGCTCTCTCCTGTCACGGAAAAGATCCTTTGTATACTCTTCCCTTCGTTGGAGTATTTCCTCTTTCTCCAATATTATCGTTCCATTCTTGGGTTTTATGCATCCTGTTGAAGAGCAGGTTTTTTTTTTGGCCTGTCAGTTCTCTTATCTCTTTTATGCATCTCTGCTTTATTGGTCCTGCTTGGTCTCTCTACCTCTGCGCCATTGTTGTTAAGCCATTCCTCTTTAGCCTGTCTGCACTTGTTCCTTATCTCTCTTTGTAGTTTCTTGTATTCCCTTCCATGTCTTGGCGTTATTTTTGTCTCCTTTGCATCATATCGAGAATCTCTTCAGTCATTCACTCGTTTTTTTCTTCTGCGTCTGATTTCTTTTATGGTAATATTGATGTGACCATCGCTTTCTTGAGTGAGTTCCATTTCAAGTGTCCTTTTCCACTTTGTTTTTTATATTTCTTTCTCACGCTGTTAGTGTATTCTTTCTTCAGGTTGAAGTCATTCACGAGCGTGTTGTATTTCAGTCTTGGTGCTGTGTTAGGCTTCTTCATTCTCCTCAGTTTTATCCTTAGTTTGCAGATGACTAGGACATGGTCGCTTCCGTAGTCGGCACCTGGATAGGTTTTGCATTGAACCACGGCGTTCCTGAATCTCTTGTTTATAGTTATGTAGTCTATTTGGTTCTTGGTGTTGCCTCCTGGTGTTCCCCATGTCCATATTCGTCGTGGATGTTCTTGAAACCAGGTGTTAGTTATTAACTGTTCATTTGTTGTGCACCATTGGACCCATTTTTCTCCTTGTTTGTTGCGAACTCCTAGTCCGAAGTTGCCGGTTGTGTCTCCTTCCCTCTCTTTACCTACCTTGGCATTCAAGTCCACCATTATGACCCTAATTTCTTGGCTTTTGCACTGTGCCTTGGCATTGTCCTGTATGGAGTAGAATGATATATTTTTTCCTCAGTGCTTTGAGTTTTTGGTGCATTACTATGATAGCTATGTTGAAGGGTCTTCCTCTCAGTTTAACCATGAGGACTCTCTCTGAAAGCTGACAGTATCCCAGAACGCATTTCTTCATTTCTTTGTCTAGTATTAAGCCGACCCCTTTTTCGTTGTTTTTGCCTCCTGCATAAACTATCTTGTGGCGTCACTGCTGAGGTCTCTATTGTTAGGCCATCTGGTTTCGCATAAGCCCAGAATATTGATCTTCAGTCTGTCCATCTCCTGCTTGACATTTCTAGTTGTCCGCAGTTGTTAAGCGTCCTGACATTCCATGTACCAAAGGTAATTCTTTCTTTGTTGTGCACAGTCGAAGGTAACTGTTCAGAGACACCTGTTGCTCATGTCGTTCCTTCCCAGGCGAGGGACAAGCTGTGGAGTAAAATGTCCCCTTTACGCCGTTGGTGCTATTGGTGCTAACAGTCGCTGGATAACGATCAGGTGACACCTGTTGCTCATGCCGATCCTTACTGAGCGAGGAGTTGATTCCAAAGGAAGCAACCTCCTTCACGCTGTTGGGTTTCATATATTTGTCGTGAAAAACCATGATTAAGCGGTGGGGGTAAATAGTGGAGTGGTATCCCGTTGCATTCTGCACGGTGATTTATTGAGACACCACCTCTAGTTAGCTGGCCGTTGGCTCCTTCAGAGTTCTTCCGCTCTTTGTCGGTTTAATTTTATACCACAGGGATGCTAACACACCCCCACCCAAAAAGGGGGTGGGTGGAACAGTAAATATTAAGTATGTACTTAGTATAAGTTAAATTGACTAGTCTTTCGGAGGAATATAATGGCCCTTCCTCAGAGTAGTACCAAAGAACATGAGCGTCTGCAAAATTTAAGATTAGCATTGGTTATCATTAGGGAAAAACTTGAAATTAAGGATTTGTCAGGGAAAGGATGCGAGTCAAGGAGATAAGAGATGGCAGTTGACATTGCATTTAAATTCTTGGAGATTGTAGCTGTCAAGGAAGCAATGATAAGGAAGGGAATTTCACGGGCGGAAAGTGCGATCAAAGAATCTGGTGGAGTAGAAATTGCGGTTACATTTGAACGATTTCACTGTAGAATGGTGGGAACTAGTCGCTAGTTTAGTAGCTAGATTAAATTCATGCTGACGAGGCATCAGTGAGATAAGCCCTTCGGAGCAGAAGCCGTGAAAGTATTTGTAGAATAGACAGAGGGAAGCCACATTATGTCGGTGAGAAAGAGACTAGAGTTGTGTTATCAGGTCAGAGTCAATTACATTGCAGATCCTTCGTTAGATTTTGTCAAGAACCCCGAGATGAATAACAGGGACACCGGATATTCTTTAAAGATGGAGGAAATATTGGCTTCAGTGGAAAAAAAATAGCGACAATAGCAACAGCCACAGCATCATTGGTTGGAACTCTAGAAACAACAACAAAAGTTCCCGAAAATGGTACGGAAGAAATCAGAAAATTATTCAAGTTCTTCAATACCGACGCTGTGTCAAATGCCATAGCTGCATTTATATACAACTAGCAGTATAGCCCGGCGTTGTTTGGGTGTAATGAAAGCTTTAAAACTAATCCATGGTCCTGGAGCTCAGACTCTTTGGACGTTGGCACAAAAAACTAAAAAGCAATAGTTGCTTCCAGTTAAAGCGAAACCGTAGACTGAAAGAAAAATGAATGGATGTAAGTCAAATTTTGATTTCCTGGTATCGATATCAAATAAGTGTTTTTCGTCATAAACTGAATTTTGAAGGCTGAATAAGTCCTCTGAGTAAATGGTATCATGGCTGAGACTAAGAACTTTTTGTGATATATATATATGTCACAAGATATATATGCAAGAATTGCCAAATTAATATTTTTACTTGCAAAAAAACAATGAGCTTCGTAAAAGTCTTGTCAATCACTGAGGTGAGGTTATGGAAAGACTCTTATTGAAAATTTCGAATGTGTCAATAATTTGCTCTTTTTTCTTAAAAATAACAAACATATTGACGCTTAAACTTTGTTTTTATTAATTTTAGGGCCTATTAATATCATGGTAACTATACTGTCTTTTTCAGTGAATGACTGGAGGAATCTAGAATAAATGTACTTTTTATTTTGCAAAATGTTTATTTGCTCTGACGGTTTTGTTTCCTAATTATTATATTCATGTAAAAATTTATAAAGGAGTAAATAAATAAACACCTTCAAAATGAAAAATCTTTAAAAATTCTTAATTGCAAATGTTACATACGCAAAAAATAGCTTTTGAGATATCCAATTAAATTAACAAAAAATAAATCTATTTTTGGCTTTTTTTATCGGGGTGAGCGCGAACGCAGACCCCACACTTAGAAATAGCGCACCCGAGTCGCCCACATTTGGGGCGATCGCAAAGGTCAACCCAACCGTTGTGCAATGGAAGGGCCTCGCTCTGGGAGAACGGCCTGGCTGATCACCGTTAACTCCTGTACCAGGTAAGTATAAAGTTTTTTCGGTGAAAGTTACTCGCTTTATGTACTTCCCGAAAGATGTCACTGCCTCCAGTGGTTTTCCACAAGTAAAAGACGCTTCAAATAAATTGTCACAGAATAAAAATCAAGCTAAACTCCCTCTTCACAATAGCTAAATTGATAACAAATCCGTTCACGTTTTTATCATTGACGAAAGCTATCATTTAATCAGTTAATTCCTTGCCATTTGGATTTGCGCACTAATTCAAAAGGTCAAGGTCTTTGAATCAAGAGGAAGTAACTCGTTTAGAAATAGGTTCGATCTCAAAGAAAAGACCGATGTTTTTAGTTTTTTGACAAATCATTTATTCGAAATTTTGCTTTAGAAAACGGGAAAAAAATCATCATTTCTTTTTTCACTGAAATATTTTTAGAAATTCCAACCGAAACGCAAATTTATGAACTCTAAAAGTAAAATAGCCATAATTACGTCCCCTTTTACGACTTGAACAAAACATTTCATCTCAATTTCAGACATCCCTCATCATAGAGACTACCAACAATTTTTCTAAGTGTCATTCAGTCTCACTCTCCCTCTCAGTCTCTCTCTCAAGCGCCCCACTGAAAACTTGCACACTACTATGTCAAAAGTTAAAGTTTTGCATTTAAAATGCAACAATGTAAACATTTTTCTTTCTGAAGAAGAAAAAAAAGTAAATTTTTTATTTTTATTTGTTCCCCGAAGGCCTTTTTACCTCTTCAAATCTTTCCAAAACAATAAACATTAAACATTCTTATTTCCGTGCAAATGTATAATGGCATATGCTAAAACTCAGATCGATAATTGTTTATTCAAGAAACCTACCTTAATTTTATCTTAACGACCAGAAAAAAAAAAAAAAAAAAAAAAATCAAACTATATCTCACCTCTTACTATGGTTCTCATATCTGATTTAGTGCAGAATGACTTTAGGCGTAGGATTTTTATTTCGGCCTATTTACTTCCTCTGTGCAATTAGAACGTGATTTGTTTTTTTGCTTCGGAACTCAATTTGTATCTTGCTTGCATTTTTCCAAAATTTGTTTTGATCGATCAATGTACGGCTACTTTAGAGAGTGTGATGGACGAATTAACAGATGTCGCAGAACTTTATAGATCTATATGGTGATAAATTTTCTTTACTAATTCTATAAAATTTAAAATCAGTACCCTCGAATGTAAACAGTTCGAAATTTGTCTCAAACCCATAAAATGCTGGTTTTCTCGGCAGGGTTAGGGTGAGGGTTAGGGTTGGGGTTAGGGTTAGGGTTATGGTGAGGGTGAGGGTTAGGGTTAGGGTTAGGGTTAGGGGTTAGGGTTAGGGTTAGGGCTAGAGCTAGGGCTAGGGTTAAGGTTAGGGTTAGGGCTAGGGTTAGGTTTAGGGTATATATATATATTAGGTTATATATATATATATATATATATATAATATCGATTTCTGCACTATTGTAAGAACTGCAGCCTTGAAAATTCTGAATATCGTTTCTTATGTCTTTGTCTATGAGTGTACCAAATTTGATTAAAATCGGACCACTCCTTCTATAACCCGATTTTTTCGATTATCGATTTTCGATATTTATCGGGGGTACCTCGATACAAAACCTAACTAAGAACACTCGCAGACGCTTACAGTACAACTGTGTAAATTTTCAAGACAATCGGTTCAGCCGTTTCGGAGTCTATAGGTAACGGACACACACACACACACACACACACACACACAGAGACAAAGTTCCATTTATAAATAAGGTTAAATCCGGGTAATGTAATTACCTTTTTTGCTTCTTTTCGAAGATACGAACAAATTTTCAGAGAAAAATCTAGCGACTGAGAAAACGAGAAAAAAAAACAAAAACAAAAAACAAAACAAAAAAAAAACGAGACTTTTGTTGAGAAAATTATTACCGGCAGAACATGAAAAATACTGTAACTATAGATTATCGAGAAAAACAGGCGAAATTTGTTTTGAAGAAACAGTAAACATTTTGAAAAAAAAATAGCGACGAAAGCTCTTTAGTCTCGCTGGAAATGTATAAATCTGATGAAAAAAAAAAGAAGGCGAAGATTTTGTCGTTAAAGAGGAAGGTGAAAAATTCCGATTAAATGAACTGACTTCGGACATGTTTAAAGCTTTAATTTTCGTTCACTGGTTAACGGTGAAAAAAGATGCCGAAATACGGGCGAGAATGCTAACGAAACTTGAAATGAATAATAAAGTTATACGACAGGAAATATTGGACAAATATCAGACAAGGCGGAATCTGAAAGTCGATGCAGAAAGAATTGAGGAAAAAACGTGCATGCATAGAAGCGAAAGAAAGTGTGCAAAAAGAAGAATAAATGTTTCAGTTGTGGAAGTTTACATACCGGAAATGACGGTCCCTTTAAGAATTCGAAATGCTACAAGTGTAGTAAAGTAGGACATATAAAACCAGACAGTACAAGTCAATCAAGGGGAAGTTCTCACAGAAAAAAATTATACACAGCGTTTCGAAGAAAAAAAACTCTAACTATGGTCATCATCCGGAATTGCGTGTATAGTCGGTTTATGAAACTGAGTTTAGCTAAACTTCTCGTTCCTTCTATAAATATATACAGGCTATCCCAAAAGTTACCTTAGAATTTAAAAATATTATAATTTCTAGATTATTTAGTATACAAAAATAGATTTAAAAGAATGAAAATTAAAACGTAAGAAATATATTTCCATTTAATTATGAAAAATGATATTGGTGTAAATATCCTCCTTCATTTTAGACTTCACACAGACGCGATCTTTTGCAATTAATAACTCTGGCTATAGCTCTTGAATTTCTGCACAAATATTATTCTTGAGCTGTTGAATTGTTTGGGTTTTTTTCATGTATAGATGCTCCTTCAAGATTCCCCAAATAAAATAATTGGGACATTTAGGTCTGGAGAACGAGGTGGACAAAATATTTCGGAATTTCACGAAATTATTCTTTGATTAAAAACTCCATAGTTTCCCAGGCCGTGTGAGCATTAGCTCTATCTTGTTAAAACCACATCTTAGGTTTGTGCTGCCCTGCTTGATACAAAAATGTCTAGATTATGATATCATTGTATTGCTATTTTCACTTAAAAAGTGCAATGATCCTTTCTGATATTATACAACACCAGTCGGTACATTTGAAAGGGGGTTCTGGGCATGACGGTAAACTGCATCCGGCAGCAAAGCCTCTGATTGGGAGGTTGTGAGGAGCCTGGAACTACTTCTTAATTGCTGTTGTTCTCAGGTCCATCCTGACCCAGAGTGGTAGCATCTGTTAGGGTCCCAGCTATGGCAAATAGTTACCCCCCCACAAACTGGGGTCAAAACACTATAAAAGTATAAAAAGTACACTTTTATAAAAATATATACATAAAAATAGACTTTTTTTGAGGAAAAAATTATTCCCATAACACATTTTTGAAGGAAAAAAATATTCTCAGCAAAACATTTTTGAATACAAAACTGGAAGACATTTTCAGTTTTCTAAAATAAAAAAGTATAAAGACAAAAGTTTTTCATTAAAATCTGACTAAATCAACCCTTTCACTATAATGGAACATTAAAATATACCTTAAATTCCCCCACCTTTTTGGCATTAAATAACCCACAGAGGTGTTGATATGCCGTTGAACGAAACTCAAAAGTCAAACATTTGAAAGGATGCAATTTACGTGGATGGATATGGCGACGATTCTCAAATCTCCAGATCTGACGTTTGTGCTGATTCCGAAAAGCGTCTAAATGATGACAAACTCCGTCAATCAGCTTCATTAACACATTCGTTATCCTCGGCAACCGGCATCTAAAGATAAACCGAGCGATTTAATCGCCTGTGATGATCTTACGTTGGCGAGATTTCATTTTTTATGACTATAGGTGCAAATCGTATCTTGGTATGCAAGGGCGTAGTCGATTTATTAAACTGGTCAGAGCGCCTTCGAATCGATGTCCCTGTATTTTGTTCAACGCCCTCTCGCGCAAGTTCACGATTCATCACTTACTGAACTTCTTCTTCTTCTTCTATGTGCCTTGTCCCTTCAGGACGTAGGCGATCATGGATCTCCACGTCTCCCTATCCCTTGTGGCTCTTAGTATGTTTGCTCCTGTTGCTCCTGGCAACCCCCGTTCCGTCATCCACCTGATCAGGCCCTGCAAATATGTTATCCGCTGCCTTCCTCTGTCTCTCCTTCCTTCTATCTGACCAGTCAGTATCAGGTTCTCCAGGCTCTCCTTCCTCATTGCATGTCCCAGGAACTTCAGTTGTCTCTTCCTGATGCTCAGCATCAATTTCCTTTTTGTTGCCATTCTTTCTAACACTTCGTCGTTGCTTGTATGCTCAGTCCACGATATCCGTAGCATCCTTCTGTAGAACCACATTTCGGCCGCTTCCAGTTTTGTCCTCATTTTCGATGATATTGTCCAGCATTCACAGCCGTACTGAAGAACTGACATCACGTAGCAGTCTAGCACTCTTTTCTTCGTTTCTATTGAGATCTTCCTGTGTGTTAGTATTTTGCTCATCTTCTGGAACGCGTCCTTTGCCATGCCAATTCGCCTTCGGATCTCCGTGTCGCACTTTACTGAACTACATTACCTAAAACGTTGAATCAACCGACGAATCAGGAAATCCGATGAAGGTTTTCTGGCATTAAAGCGTCGGCCGTATTCTCTTTCTGTTTGGATGTTGGATTGGTTAAATCTAAAATACAATTCCATGATTTTGACTCATTGTTTAGTTGTAAAGCTTTCCATGGGTAATTTTATCGTGCTAATCTAAGTTGTAAAAAAGCAACAAAATGTATGAAAAATCTAACATCTTATGATATTTTTTAGTCCGTAAATAACTTTTTGAACAGCATATATACCGAGCGCCCATAGCTCAGAGGTAGAATCGCCGACTGATGCCAATTCGGTCGGTTTTCAATTCTGGGTTAAAAGCAATCGGAGTCTAACTGTACTGATGATCGGTCTGCGGATAACTATCTCTCTGGAGAAGAAAATTTTAAAAGCAGTTTCCACTTCGGCTATAATGGGTGACTCTTCAGAAATGAATTGAGTTCTCTCGGTGACTGGCGTCTGTATACACTGCTTGCATACAAAACGTTAAAATTTCCCTTCTCTGACCCCGATGGCTTAGGGAGTAGAGACTCCGACTGACACCAAATCGGTCGAGTTTCGATCTCGGCCAGAAGCAAGTGGATATGATAAGCTGTGATACAGCGAAACGGGCTTGTATGTGGATGACTAATATATATATTACGCTCTCACACCCTGATTGAGCACTCTGGAAGAATGGTAGACTTTGAAAAACAGTAGCTACTCTAGCATTTACGTATTGTTCATTCAGCAATGAATTAGAACACTCTCAGCTATTGGGCATGTAAAATGATAATATACACGCTAAAAAGTCTGCCTTCTTCTACCGAGCGTCTATAGCTCAGAGGTAGAATCGCCGACTGACGCTAATTCGGTCGGTTTTCAATCCTGGGTTAAAAGCAATTGGACTCTAACCGTACTGATGAGCTGTGATACAGCGAAACAGATCTTTTTGCGGATGACTATATATATATATATATATATATATATATAAGTAAATTAACCTAGTGAGCCAACAAACCTACGAAAGTTAATTTACTTATTGTGCAGTGCTTACGTATTGAGCGCTTTTTTTGTTATTGTTTACTCGTCTCGGGTTTTTCTTTGGGCTACATACTGGCTTGGTCCAAATCGTTTTGGCTGATGTTCATGTGCTTAGCTCTATCTTTTTTTGCAACCATTTTCCCTTCCGTATATATATACGCGGAGGGTTTTTTGAAAAGAGTATAGTGATAAGTTTGCATTTATATATATATATATATATAT
>JBBBDQ010029937.1:0-180601 GCA_037127315.1 Ascarosepion bandense
TATATATATATATATATATATAAAAGAAAACTCAACATATAATTAAAAGTTATAAATCCAGAATTTATTTTGGCAGTTGCAGAAACAAGCTGCCTCATTAGACCTAGAAAACTAAATAGTTAAATTTAACTCAACCTAAATTTTAAAAAAATATTTTAACACAGAGAGGAAATATTGAGGTACTGTAAAGTGTAGAGGAGTATACAGTTTAGCATTGAAGTAGTGACCATACCAGTCAGTCAGTTAAGTGCCATATGTGAAACACACTTGGGCGATCATGTCTCGAAAGAGACATGACTGACTGGGCAGAAGATTATCCCGCAGTAGGTTGTAATTGCTTTCTGCAGTAGACTGGTTGCCAGCCAAGGCTATAGAACCCAATCTGTCCTGATATTTAACCCATAACTGGAAGGAAGAGATGGATTAATACCTTTCCCAAGGGTATTTGCGTGAAAGTGATTGCAATGAATTCAACTGGAATTCGAACTCGGCACCCCGATTTCTCGTTCCGAGCCGATATCCACTGCACAACAATGCACATACCAGAAATATCCCAAAAATTAAAGAACATATACACAAACCCATACATATACAAAAAGTCTTAAAGGAAAAACAATATAATGTACAAAAACAACACAAGTGCATAGATATAACCATACACAAAACAAAAACGCACAAACACACAACTCGAAGAGGCAATATAGGCATACAATAATATACACACAATATACACAACACTAAAAATAACCCAAGTAAGGAAGAAATTACAAATAGAACTTTAAAAATGAAATCTTATAGAAAATTTAAAATCTTTAAAAATGAATCTATAGAGTAGAATATAATTACAGCCATAAATAATTGACAGTCACAAATTTTTTTTTTTTAATTATATCACCCCGAGCAAGGCGGTAACGCCACTGATGTGCAGGGGGCTACGTAAGAGTGAAAAGATTTGAAAAGAGAAAGCCGGAAACCACATCCTAAATAAGGAAACAAGGGATGATCCTCTACACCTGTTCAATAGACGTGGGTGGAGTGTCAAACCGGGCGATAGTTTAGTCTATCTACTCCAAAAAGTTAAAAAATAATAATATAGAAAAATAAGAAAGATTCACAAAAACAAAACAATAATCAAGACAAAAAAAGAAAAAAAATAATAAGTACAAACATAAAAGAAAAAGGATCTATATAACTTAATATAAATTACAGTCACAAGTAATTAACAATCACAAAAAACAAAACAAAACAATAATAAGTAGTAAACTAAAAATAAGAGAGCAGATTCACAATAAAAAAATCAGCTGAATTTGCTAGAAAATTATTAGTAGGGAAAAAGTTCAATCCTAATAAACAGGTAATTTAAATTTATTTTTGTGGCAAGAATGACATAAATTTTTATATATCAAGAAAGTCTTAAAGGACAAAACAAGCGACAAAAAAATATTTTTTTGATATAGAAAAATTTATATGTCCTTTTTCCATTTATATTGTTTTTGTCAGTGTGTGTGCATAATGTAATAACAACGTTTCTGTTCTTCAGGATGAAATATATGACCCAGACGAGATACACCACGTCAATAGAGATGATTCTTATCTGTCAAGTCGGTGTCATGACAATAACTATTCAGGTTTCCCCCCAAGCCCAGAGAGCCCAGTTCCCCTCCTGGAAGCTGTATCTTCACGAGGTATCAATGTTGTGGACAAAACTTCTATCTTGAAGGACTTATTACCTGACATTGGTAAAAAACGACTTGTGAAGCGCAGCCAAAGTTTCAGCTATCATGGCCGAAGTGTGGAAGGGACCTGTGATTCCATGGATGATAGCGATGGTAAAATCTTTGACAGGACCCACCCCAGACATATCAAGGGTCGTAATGTACCTTGTCGAACCCTTAGTGAGACTGTACGACCCTCAAGTGCTGGCACACCTGATAATTCCAAGAAGAAATTTACTAAGCAGGATGGACAACAGCAAGTTGGCAGTGAAGACAATTTGGATAACAGGTAAAAATTTTAAGAACCTTCAGAATTTCTATGTATAAACAAATTATTACCTACAGAGATATAAATATAAAGTGCATTTAATGAGACAAGGCCTGAAAAAAGTTAACAAGTTTTGATTCTTTATGGCAGGCATCTTCAGGTCAGAATGTGAAACAAAAGTGAATTAGAACTTGAAGAAGTGGTTATAAATATCCTTATCAATTTTTATATATATTTATTATTGAGTATACATATTATCTTTCACCAGTAGCACAACTAGGAGTTTCATGCACAATGCAGTCTTCAGGTGCTGAGTTCTGACTGACAGTTACATAACTGAAATTTTAATCAAAATATCTGGTTACTGCATAGCTAGCGCAGTCAAATATTATATGGGGATTGCAATTTATTATGTTAAAAAATATTTGGCATCTAAAATAAATGATACATATGTATGTAAAATATATGCTTTTATTTATTTATTTTTTACATATAAATCCCATTTGTTTTAGATTTAAAAATTTTTTGGCAGAGTGAATTGCATCATGGTGCTTTTTCTCACAGACGGTGCCCAACTGACCCTACTATACTGTACAGTGTACAAACTCAAAAACAAACAACATGCTTGCATGAAGTAAAAAAATAGAAAATAGATACATTGTACCTGTATACACACACACATACACATACGCACACACACAAGCAGTCTTATAAATATAGGACATTTTAAACACATAACCACCCACAATATGTATGAAGGGTGTTGAAAATTTCTTTACCCAATCAAGATATTCTAAAAGGAATTCTAATGTTTGATCATTTTGGAAAGATTTTCAGAAGGGGGTTTTACCAAAAATCTTTTCAGCACCTCCAAGACTGTTATCTTGAACATAAAGTGGAGGATCAGCTTTCTATTGTTATTAAGTAATAAATTGGCCCAAATACTCCTTCCTCTACCAAATTACTGTCTATAAGAATGTATCATAACATTATTAGCCTGATCAAGAAGTTATTTAAATAAATTTAATGTTCAGATTTTGGAAAATGGTCGAGGCCGAGAATTTTTCAGTCCCTCTTCATACTTATGTAAATTGATAAATTTATATTTTGTTTTTTGTTTATTTATTTACTTTTTTGTAAAAATTGATCAATCAGTATTTTTTATTTTACATTTTTTATTTTACATTTTTTTTCAGACAATTATTATTAATTTTGGGTCTCCACATGCGCAACATCCAAGAACAGCATGAAGCAGAAATCCAAAGTATTCAACAAGAAAATCTGCGACGAGCGAAGACGCCTCAACCTTACTATCCTGTTGGCAAAGAGGGTTACATGGTTGGAAGACGAGCATACACTCCCCAGCCATCAAAATCCCAATTCCCCACCCCCAAAACAAATGATGGTTACTCTCATGTTCAGCCCCCAAGAAGGCGACAACTTTTTGCTGACAATGAAGAAGTTCACAAATCAGCTCGAGTGGCAAAAGGATTTGCTGAAGCTATGATGAATGATGTGACTTGTCAAGGAAGGGAGAAACTGAGTCCCCAGGAACAGATCGAGATGGAGTCATTGCCATTCTGCACTCTTGATGGTATTCCTGACACTGAAATTGCACAAAAATTGAGCATACTAAAACAAGGTGATAGTTTTTATATTCCCAAGTCATCAACCAACCAGCCAAACATCTTGAATACCAATGTGATGGATCCTAAAAAGATGTACTCTATTGGTAGATCTCTGTCCACATCTGTGCCTTCTAAAAATGATTCGGTGTTTGTTGTTCCATTGTATGAAAAAATTGATACACCTGAACATGATATTCATCAGTCTTCCATTCACGAGAGAATAGTTCCAGTCAATGAAGGCCAACAGATGTTCGCTTGTAATGCTGTTCCTGAAAGAATTTATCGGAGAACACCGCCACCATTTGGTGTAAAACCATCGTCTTCTGAAAGTATCTATTCAAAAGCAACAAAACCTGGCGATCCGTTATATGGAAAGATTACAAAGAAAGCAGATCAAAGTTCTCCAGCTAAATACGACTACAAATATATCTTGTGCCAGACACCAAAAAAGGATCCATGTTACTCGGCAAACATGACTAAAATTTCCTCCAAATCCAAACATTGTGTGAAGTCACCAGACGAATGTCTGCAGTTCTCCCCACAGAGACTCAATTATGCTGTAAAGGAATCATTCCAAGCAAAGCCATCTACATTTTATGAAAGTTCCCAGCAAGACATGCTTGATTTAAGTGTTACTCCAGAATCTTTAACTTCAGATTTTTCACCTGGGGATGATAAACAGGAACGAGGTAATATATCTGGAACTTCGACAGAGTTTTCTCCCCCTGGAAATAATCCTAACCGTAGCAATGCATCGGGGACATCTGTAGATCAATCCCCAAGTGCTTTCCAAGAAGTGAGAAAAGTGTGTGACACTCCCATTGCCCACCCCAAAATGTTGCCCACGACTCCAACTGATTCACCAACAAGTGTCAACTATGATGAACAATCTAGAAGCCATTGCGATAAATCTTTGAAAACATTACTTGTTTATTCACCAGAAGAAAACATTAACTGTGAGGATATATCTGGGAGTAAAGTTGACTTTTCTAGAAATGTCACTGGAGAATCTGCTAATTGTCCACTTCCAGACACTCACTCACAGTATTTATCTACAAGTCGTGTATACTCACCATCCAGGCATATTGTTGAAACTGATAAATATTCACCTTCTTCTCCATTGTCAGTGGGTGAAATGAGCTCTCGAGGAAATACTTCTGGTGCGTCAACTAAAATGTCTCCTTGTCGCAACTTACCCCATCCTCCTGTAGCCCAGATATTAACACCAAAGATGGCACCCACTGTTAAGGAGGCTATCATGAACAACAGGACAGCTTCTGAACCACCAAAACGAAATGCAAAGTATAACAAACGAGAAGAGTATACGAGTTCATTACGAAGCCGATCTGCCTCACTCTCTCCTCATCGAAATATTGGAGATGATTCTTTAGGACCTCGAGAGCAGCCTTATGGTCAGTATGGGCCATATAACAGAAAAATTGAGGGTTCAAATGTTTATTTGTCCCAAACGAATGAAGATCAGGATGACAATATATACAAAGGTCAGAAATGGCACCACGACATTGAGAGTCAGCCACGCAAGGACAAGCCACCACCTCCCTATCCTTCCCGTACTTCACATAATGGACCATGCTCAAAATTACATGGCGAATCACGTAAAAATCTTCTTCGGGGTAGGGGCAATTTTCGAGTGGGACCAGAAGGGGTCAGTTACCGAAGGAAAAAAATAGAAAGATTAGACATGAGTTTTGACCAGGTTGACGATTTGCCACGTTCAGAGTTGGATGTCGAGGGTGATGTGGACAGGGAAGAATTGTACCCAACACCTGAAAAAAATCGAATATTTTTAGATTATGAGTACCAAAAACACTTGGAGGACCAGCAGAATTTCTTATTACTTCGAGACAAAGGAAGTGGGAGTGATTCTGATGCAATAGAAACGATTATATAATCAGGAAAGCCGTTTTTTTAGTTGATAAAAATTGGGAAAAAAAACACCTTACGTGTTTCTGTTTGAACAATGTTTGCAGAAATGAGAGAAGTGTCTGATTTTTTTTATCTTTTTATCTCGCAGCACATATGGACGTCAATATATTCAGTCTCATGATGAAAAATAGCATTTATTTTACACAACAAATATTTATTTTCAACATAGTCTCCTTTGTCAATGCACTTAATTCAATTGTGAATATTAATCATGTAAATCAAACATTCTATAATTAAATTTTAAGATCAAAATTTAGCTACAGACTTATTGATCCCCCAATTTAGATCAACACGTGTAATCAAATGAAATCATAGAGAAAGTGCTTTTTACAACTAACACAATTATTTTGGCAAATTTGGACCTTTGTGCCTGAAAAAAAAAAAAAACTATTCTTTTAATTATCTTCACTTCCTCGGCAATATTTATTATTTAAAAAGTGATGATAGAATTTTAATAAAACCTAAACATCTTCAAATGAATTTATATATTTGCTTTGTTCTTGAGAATTTACAACCAAAATAATAAACACTTTTTATTTATCAGATTGTTTATTGGAATGATTAGCAAAGCATCGGCTGATTGTCAATTGATTCAAACTTTATAAAATAGTAAATAATAGGGATTTCATTATAGTTGGTTCATATATTTTTATAGTTTAGTAAATGTTTATAAATTTACGACCAAAAATTGTCTTTATATTTATTTCTTTATATATTGGTAAATGATAAATATTGTATTAGTTTTTAGAATGTTGTAAATATAAAATTATTCTTGTAAATAACGATCCTGGGTATAACTGTAAACTGCATTCAGCAGCAAGGCCTCTGATTGGGAGGTTGTGAGAAGCATGGAACCACCTCTTAATTGCTGTTGTTCCCAGGTTCATCCTAACCCGGAGTGGTAGCACCTGTTAGGGTTTCAGCTATGGGCAGATAGTTTATTCCCAAACTGGGGTCAAAACAGTATGAAAGTATGAAAATAGACTCTTATAGAAAAATATACATTTTTGAAGAAAAAAAAATATATTGCCATAATATGTTTTTGAAGGAAAAAAATTATTACCAGCAATACATTTTTGAATACAAAACTAGAAAACATCTTCAGTTTTCTAAAATAAAAAATTTTCATCAAAATCTGACTAAATCAACTTTCTCACTATAACCAAACATTAAATGAATACCTTAAAACCCCACATTTTTGGCATTAAATAACCCACAGAGAAGTTGATGTGCCAATAAACAAAACTCAAAAACTCTTGTAAATAAACAATCTAATAAATAAATAGCATTTATTATTTTTTTTATAAATTCTTTGAGAAAATGTATAATTCCACTTCCATATGTTTGGGCATTATTATACTTCTAATCATTGCTTTTTAAAGCAATAACCATTTCCGAGGAGTGAAGGTAGTTAAAATAATAGCAGTGTCAAAGGAAAAACCAAACATTTGACATTCCTAATTTTTGTAGGTACAAGTTTTTGATCATTTTTATCCTTATTTGTTAAGAGCAAATTGACTTTAGGTGTGATTCTAAACAGACACACAAAAAAGAAGAAATTGCAGTAAGTTCTATTTTAACTCTTCAAGATTGATTGGATAATGTTGATACTTTTTACAATGTGAACTGTTCATGTCAGTCAGCCTAGCATTTTGGAATCATTATCCACCATTGTCTATTCACTATCTAATCATTTATATTCGTAGTATTTAATGATGGTACTGATCTCATTTTCAAATAATTTAAAAATAACCATTTTTTTCTTTTGCATTTGGTGACTTATGACTTTTGTTATTTTCTTTGAATTCTGTTGCTATAAAATAGAGGAAATTTTTTGCAATCTTTAACTTTTATGCTCACAAAAAAAGGAGTGTCAAAAAGAGTTTTTTACCTTGACACAGCTATTATTCTAACTACATTCACTCCTTGACAGTGTTTATTGTTTTAAAAAGTGATGATTAGAATTTTAATAAAAACTAAACTTATGGAAGGGAATTTACAATGTAAATATTAGACACTATTTATTTATTAGATTGTTTATTAAAATAGTTGGCATAACATCAGCAAATTACTAATTGATTAAAATTTATGAAATGGTAAATAATAAAGATTTCTTTATAATTGGTTCACGTTTTAATAAATTAGGAGATGTTTATAAATTTATGAATTAAAATTGTTTTCATGTTTATTTCTTTATAAATTGGTAAATGATAAATATTGCATTAGTTTTTAAAATATTGTAAATTTAAATTATTCTTGTAAAGAAACAATTCTAATAAATTAAAAGTGTTTAATATTTTTGTTGTAAATTCTCAAGAACAAAAATGTATAAATTCATTTTCAATATATGTTTAGGCTTAATTACAAAGTTAATCATTGCTTTTTAAAACAATAAACATTGCAGAAGAGTTGAATGTACAGGACGATTGAAAAGTAACTCCTCATTTTAAAATACTTATGATTTATTTATTAACTATAATTTTAGTAAGAAATGAATATGAGAGGAAAGTGTTTAGCATTAGGTTTTATTTAAAATTTGATATAGCCACCAGATTTTTCTACTGATTTCTTAGCCACCCAGTAATCCTGTCCACTGATTCCCTCAGAAACTCTTGTGGGGTGGAAGACATAACTTTTTGTATTTGCCCTTCAAGTTTGTCCAAAATCTTGGTTTGGTATAGTAGACTTGCTTCTTTAACCAACCCCAAAGAAAAGTCACAGGGTGTTAAGTCAGAGCTCCTGGCTGGCCACTCACATAAAATAGGGTGCTACTTTTCAATCAGGCTATAAATCGCAATTTTAAGGAAAAAAAACATCCTTTGATAAACCATTTTTTGCTTTTGTAGGCACAAAGATAAAAGATTGCCAATTTTTCTTCTGAGAAGATTAATATTAATTAATATTAATCCCTAAATGTGTTTTTGCTTTATTTAGTTTGGTTGAAAATCTTCAGCTCTCACTGGATATTATATAGATATCGGCTTTGAGCACTTTGATGTGTTGTCATGGTTATTAAGCTTGTCTCACTACTGAGTAAAGAGTCTAATCCTCCCTAGGTGCTCCATATTTGGCCTTGTGCCACATCTAAGCTTTGCTTAGTAAAAAACTGGATATCATTGTCATTTTATAAAATAGATAATTTATTCTCCTTTTTTAGGGAGGTATTGACTGTAGAACCCACATTTAGGATCTGATTTAAGTGGTTTTGTATTATTTTGGGGAGGAGATCATTTGGATTAATAAGCGTATGTCTAAACCTGAATAATACCACAGAATTGTTGTTGGGGTCTATTTATGTGCCAGAAGCTATAAAATATATCAGGGGAAATTTGCCTTAAAGATGAACAGTGGTCTTTGGAAATTTGAAAATTCTGTTTTTGCACACAGCCCCTCCCACATTTAATGAAATGTTTTTTATGCCAAACAAATTGAATTTTTAAAATGAAATTTGTCAAAAACTCAGTAAAATGGACAAAGATCATTAAAATCTGAGTTCTTTGATTTCCTGTTATAAACAGATTTTTTTGATTGGAGAAAATTTCTTGTTTTAAAGAAAATGTTTCTGATCATAAAACTGCAACAAAGCTTTTTTGACAGCAAAGAAACAAAATTTTAGCAAAACAAATATTTTTCAAGAGTTATTACTATTTTCAGTAAAAAAATAAACTTATCACTATACTATTCAGAAATACTATTTTCTTTTCATTCACAAGTAATATTTCTTTTTACACTATTTATATTGTTCGGACTTGTTCTTATCTTTGTTGTCAGTATGGATCTGATATGCCAAAAATATGTAGACAATTAGAAAGTCTGGATGAAATAAAGGGTTCTGTTCAAAATTACAATCACTTAAAGAAGGCTGGAGCATACAACAGCCAAAACGGCATGAATATGACAACAAAGATGAGGACAAAAGTCCAAACAATGTAAATAGTATAAATAGTTACAATACCTCATCTCAGAAATATAGAAAGTAATATTTCCTTTCTATTATATTCTTTTGCAAGATACTTCAGCTGCAGGGGCCCTGTTGTCAGTTTCATGACAAAACTGCATGAAAATTTAAGCCCAAATGATATTTAGTCCAAGTAGCGTAAGAGAAACAAATTTTTGCTTGATAAAAGAATTTCTGAGATGAGAAGTTATTATTTAGGTTCAGACTAATATCCTCATCTTTGTCAATATTCTCACATTTCAATCATTGTGCCATTCGGCCTGTTGGTGTCTATTCGTCTATTCTGGGAATTTGAACTGAATTCTTTATTAATTAAAGATTGTATGATCAGACACTTTATTTGCCAAATGATTTTTATTAAAATATATTATGATTATTCTGTTTTATTATTGTTCTTGTTAATCTTTTATTCCCCTTACTTTTTAAATTAAACTTTACCATTGGTAATGTAAAGATAAACAAAGAAAACAGTAAAAATAACGTTTGGATTTATTTTAATATATTCTGACATCTTGAAAGATATTCTGCACACATAAGGGGAGGCTACTCGATTTTTATTCCTTTTGATACGAAATTGTTATTTGTAGAAATGAGAAAATTTGTACCAAGCAATTTTTTTAAGGTTTAATTTAATGCAATTTAGTCAAATATTTTGCTTCTTTGAAGTTATTTGAATATCTTAAGAGTTTCACTGATAAAAGTTTTTTGTGATCTGCAAAAATATCTGGACTTTGACTTAAGTACTGGCATTTAATTTAATGCGGAATCAGTAGATAAATTTCAATCTAGAAAAGTTTAACATGTTAAGACTTAGAAAAGGATTAATTAATATTTTCCAAAGGTTTACATTTCTCAATGCTTTATATATATATATATATATATAGCATTAAAATGTAGCTTACCCTTTATATATATATATATATATATATATATATATATACACTTTCATTATTTTGAGCCTTTTTACATGTGGTGGAGACTATTATATTTGTATTAAAGAGTATGTTGCATATGGACTTTGATAGAAAATTATATTATCTACTATAAAAGATTTAAACTGCTAAGCTTATCGTAAACAATAATGACTTAGCTAAGATTCAAGGAACTTACAAGATGTGTTCCTGACTAATCTGAATTCATAAATAATTACATTGGATATACTACCACATGTTTAACACAAAGACTCATATAAATACACATGGATTTCTTTTAATCTCTATCCACCACATACTTGTTGATAATACAAATATGATAGCCTCACACACATGCACACATATATAAAAACGCCCACATACATTTTTCCTTACAGAGAATATGGATTTACAATTTGTATGAGAAATTCTTTTCCTGTTACAAATTCAGAATTATTTTTCATATTTTATCTTGTATAAAAAATTTTTGTTCTGTAAATTTTTGTACTTCAAAAATTTCTAATTGAATTTTTTAAAATGTTTTTTTCTTTTTGTTTATTTCTATACAAATGTTTTCACAGATTTTTAAAAAAGTATTCATAACAAATATATATTTTTCTTCCTTATCGCATTCATCTATGACCATTCATTGTACATTCACTTTTTTTCTTTCTTTTCATGCACATTTTTTCTATCATCTTTTCTCAAATCGTAACAATAAACATATAATAACCACATTGACTAAAAATTTGTAGAACTACTTAAACCTGAAATTTTCTTATTTTATGACTCTAAGTTGTGTGTGTGTGTGTTGCAAACTGATTGTCTCATCAAAACTTTCTCAATTTGTTGAAATTCAAATTTCTTTTTTCTTTATCTTTTTTCTTTAAAATCATTTCACTCCAGACAAGTCACTAAGATGCAAGGGTTTACTGAGAATGAAAGGCAACAGAGTGAATTAAATTGAAAAATGTTGCTTCATATTTGTGCACTAAAATGGTACAGGGACAGAATTCTTTTTTATTATTATAGAATATAAAAATAACTATGATTTGTATACTAGATTATCTTTCAAAGTATGATGCTAGAAAGAGTTAGAAGATATTTGATAATTTGATTAATTTTTTCAGCAATAAACAAAAGAATGCATGTATTTTGCCTTGTTTGGGAAAAGACAAAAAAAGCTGCTGCAAACAATGAAAGCCTAGCAAGGTTTAACATGCAATACCTGCATATCTTTTCCCAATTAACACAGTAAACTTCCTCAGCAATATTTGTTTATGTTTCTGAGATGAGGTATTTATATTGTTTGGACTGTTGTCCTCTTCTCTATCGTCATTGTACGCTCTGACCGTCTTCAGGTGACTGGAATTTTGAACTAAACCCTTTATTTAGATCACTGGAGTAGATTGTTCCCATTCAATGCCACTGGCGCCAGTAATGGTGAACTAAAAGAGTTCAGTTAAATGGAGATAACTAAGACATCTGGAAGTGGCACGAATCATAGAACAAGAACAATCAAAATAAATGGTTTAGTTCAAAATTCCAGTTACCTGAACATCGGAGTGAATATGACAAAAAGATGAGGATAACAGTCTGATAGATGTAAATTCCTCAGCAATTTTTAGTATTTTAATGAAATCCAAACATATTAAACTATATTTATACATTTTCTTTTGTGAAAATTGACAAGAAAAGAATGAACACCATTTATTTTATTAGATTCTTTATTTACAAGAATAATTTTACCTTTACAATTTTTTTTAAAATATGTGAACCAACAACAGTGCAATTTTTATGGCTTCTCATTTTATAAAGAAATAACTATGAAATTTTTTATTCACAAAATTTTATTCATATTTTATTTATAAATTTTTTTATTCTTAAAATTTTTTATTCATAAATTTTTAAAAAATTTACTTATAAATTAAAAAATGTCTGAAAAAGAACAATAAAAGCTAAATAAACACATGACAACAATTAACTTTAATTCTAAATTTTGAACAAATTTATTTTCTGAGTATTTCTTTTTTATTTGATCTTGTCACATAAATTCACTAAAATTATTTGCAAGTTATTTATTCAATGGATTTTTATTTACAAAAATAATGCTTAATTCTTTTGTTGTCAATTCTTAAGAAAATATTGTGTGAATCTAATTTCCGCTATTTGGTTTTTATTAAAATTCCCAAAATAGCTTTTCAAAACAAAAAAAATTATTGAGAGTATCTTAGCAGTGTCACAAGAAAAAAGATGTGTCCTTTTGACATACTTTTTGTGTGTACATATGTTAAGCTTTTCCAAAATTATTGCAGTGAGGAATTTTATTACTGAATTTACTTGATTCCTGATACAACCAATCATTTCTCTATGAATTTCTGGGGTGAGAAGTCATCGTTGTTTATATTAATTTATATTTTGTGTATCATTCTCACTTTTGTTTCGGTCATTGTACTCTCTGGCCTTATCAGGATGTGACACAAGGTCAGTTTAATGTAGGGAGACTGAACACGTGTGTTAACTTTACCAAGTTGTCTCCCTTGGACACTCTTCACAAAAGGGAGTTAGTTTTACCACCGAAAAACGGTGTACGGCACTTTTGAATGAGAGAGCGCGAACTGTACGCACGTGTATAATAAATCCTCTTTTTACCCCACTCCAGTTGTCTGTGTTCACCACCTTTTACAACGTGCACATGAGTCAGGTCAAAAAGTAGCCCAGCTTCTGCAACCATTTGTTGTGCTGTTATTGGTATTACTACCCTTTGCCTCTAGTGCAATAAAGGAGGTAATGTCATGGGCAGCTGTTTCCAGAGATTAGTTACTAATTTCTAATGATCTCTGCTTGTTAAACCAGATAACCTTTGGGGAACTTCAAGATGAACCTTTTGTTTAATCTATGGTGGTAAATCTTGTTCTGCTAACTGTGTCTAGAGATATCTCATCTAGTCCTCATTTAGTACTGTTTGGTTATTGTTTGCCCTATTTTCACAGAGTTCAAGTTTGTAATGCCACGGGACAATAGCCTCGTTTTAAAGTATTGTTTTGTGAATTTAGTGGCTTAGTAATTGTGGGTTCAATCCCTGGGTGAAGCTGGAAATAGGATAAACAATAATTGAGTAGTACTAAATATGAACAAGCCTATAGCTGTCACATTGAAACACCGGTTCTTGTACAATTACTGAAGTTAAGCAATGTCAAACCTGGTCAATATCCAGATGGGTGACTACTTGGGAATACCAGGTACTGTAAACTTGGATGAGTTGGTGCTGTAATGAATAATAGCTCAGAATTGTTAATTGGAGAACTGAGTTCCAATTCCCGTTGGGTTTGTTGCATTCACTTAAATGCAATTATCCTTGGGAATGGTATCAATTCAGCTCTTCTTCATCTAGCTTTGGGTTAATTAGTAAGTCTTGTATCACTAAATCATTATTATCCAAAAAAGACTCTTAGAAATTAAAAAAAATATTTTCTGGCTTTAAATAATCCACAAAGGGTTGATAAGCCATAAAAAATGAATCTATCAACCAAGATATGGTCAGTGGAATGAGAACAATCTACCCTTGTAGATTAAATAAAAGGTTCAGTTTAAAATTCCTTGATTGACAACCACTTGAAGTCTAGAAGGCACATTGGATGAACATTGTGATAATAACAACAAAG
Organism: Ascarosepion bandense; assembly: GCA_037127315.1. NCBI lineage: Eukaryota > Metazoa > Mollusca > Cephalopoda > Sepiida > Sepiidae > Ascarosepion > Ascarosepion bandense. Next base: position 14,093 of record JBBBDQ010029937.1, read on the forward strand.
ATAAGAACAATAGTTTGTATGCAAATGTAAAAACACAGCAACCAACCATTTATATGTTTGTTTTTTTTTTTTTTTTTTTTTTTTTTTAAAGGTGTCAAATAACTCTTGATTAATTATTAAAATCCTTTGGAAATTCAGGCTTACAAAACGAGCCATAATATTTGGAATGCATCAATGTTTATGCCTCTTTTGACAGAAATGTAGATTTAATTTTGTCTATTTTTTTAATTCCAAAAAATGGAAAGATTTTCAAATTCTCGTAATTTAAGAAAAAAAGAAAAATTTCGAAATCATTTTTGTATTTGTTAGATAAAAGAAAGTTTATTTAATTTTTAACCTGTCAACCATCACATTTTACCTATTTAAAAAAATCTCAAATCCCTGTGTCATAGTAATATTGTCTGAGATACAAAAGGCCACATTAAAGTTTGCATAATAAACCTTCCAACTAAAGAGTTACCTCCCTTTTCAATTCTTTTGAATGTCATTCGGGAATCGTTGTGCAAATCGTATTTTTTTATGTCTTTCTGTAAATATGTACATCTAATGAATGTTCGTCTGCATGTGACAGTTGATGTGTAAACATAATCCTTTCTATATATTTATGATTGTGTATATGCATACGTTTGTATATTAAGCATTTTGCTTTTGAATCGTCTTCATTACAAGCAACCGAATCTTGTTCATATTTTGGACAAAATTATTATCCTCTTTTTTTTTTTTTTTTTTATTTAAACCAAATCATTAATTCCAAAACAAAAATTTTCTCTTCATCTCTTTCTTCTTTTCTTGCAAATCTATTTTATAAAAACACAAACACACCATTGAATTCTTTTTGAAAAGAAAAAAAGGATTTGTCTATACTTCTGAGATGAGGTAATATTACACTGTGCAGACTGTTGTCCTCATCTTTACTGTCATGTTTATGACGTTTTCAAGAATACATGGCCCAGTGAATATTAGTTTTGTGAGTTCAATACTTGGCTACATCAGTGGCGAACAAATTAGTTGATTTAAAGGGAGATAACTACATTGAATCTGGAATTAGCATCACACATGGAATGAGAATGATATAACCCAGTTATCCGTATAAAGATGTTTGGTTCAAAATTACTGGCACCTGAAGAAGGTCAGAGTGTACAACGGCCGAAACATCATAAACATGGTAATAAAAATAAGGACAACAGTTTGAACATCTTGAATTATGTAAAAGAAATGATTTATATTGAACAGAAAGAAACTGAATTTTTTTTTCCATCAAGATCATTTTTGTGAATGAAATCTATTTAATCATAATTTGTGACTTCCTATAATTTATTTTGAAATGGAAAATGCAAAGAAAATTTCTCATGTAATGAAATTATCTAGAATCACCAGTTTGAATTTCTTCAGTAATATATATTTTTTTGAAAATGTAATGATCTGTCAGTTTTTATTGCATAAGATATTTTGATCATGTTAACTTGAAACTACACTATTATTTTTGACTGAATGAAGAAATTTTAGTTGAAAAATATGTGTGCTTATAAGCTAACTCAATTTTAATGTTAAAAAAACTTGTTCTCCAATAAAAAAAAAAAAGAAAATGATGGAGTTTTTTGTACTTAAAGAATATATCAGTTTCTGCTATATAAATTCTTTTGATTTTCAAGTTTGGTAACCATATCGTTTTCTTGTTAAGTCTACAAGAAACCTTCATTTTTGTGTTATTTCACACAAATCTTTTGTTTCATTTGAAATTCACTTTTTTTCACATCATCTCACTGAAATGTGATTATATTTTTATAACATTTGCTGTAAATAAAAAGCTTTCAATATTTTGAAAAGTTGAATTTTATTTTTTCTTACTACAATGATTTTGCATAATGAATCTTGTTAATGTTAGAATTTTATTAAAAACCTAAACATGAAAGTGAATTTCTTTCTTTCTTTGTTCATGAGAATTTCCAGCAAAAATATTAAACATTATTTATTAAATTGTTTAATGGAATGATTGGCAAAACATTAACAAATTGCCAATTGATTCAAATTTTATAAAATTGTAAATAAGGACATTTTTATAGTTAGTTCACATATTTTGATAATTTAGTAAATGAACTGGTTGACTGCCATACTCTCCCATGACTCCATGTTGATGCTCACTGCCTTCTCACACACACACACACACACACACACACACATATATGGAAAAATGTATGCATGAAAAGTAATATTCTTAAGATTATATTAAACCTAGAAAAGTAAAGGACAAGATATCCTAGTGAAGTAAAAAGTAAGAAATTTTTTACTTAAAATATTGCATTCAAATTTTATTTGAATGCAATATTGCATTCAAATTTTATTTTTAGCTACAATATTTTAAGTAAGAAATTTCTTATTTTCTACTTCACTAGAATATTTTGTCCTTTACTTTTCGAGGTTTAATATAATCTTAAGAATATTACTTTTCATATGCGCATTTTCTTGTGTAATCCATGATTTTTCCAGGCATTGCTATTAATTTAATGTAAATTTAATGCTGAAAACTGCATTCAAAAATATTAAAAATAAAAAAATTATATGCAATTGATTAAAAAAAAACAATAAAAAAATTGATTATTCATAATTAATTCTGGTAATCAATTCTGATAAAATGATAAGTGATAAGCAAAGTTTGATTGACACAAATGATAAAAAATATCCTCAATTTAAATGTTGAAAACCACGTGCAAAAATATTAAACAGAAAAAGTTATAAAGAATGTTAGAAGCATTAGTCACTTATGTAGTTTGTCTCCCATTTTGAACTTCACATATTTTTTTTTTTCCTACTGAACCAGAATTTAAAAATATCTTTTTCAAAATGTAACTAAGGAGGTGTCCTATCTAACTCTGTAAACTGTTTGAAATTTTGTTGAGAACTGAATTAGTGGTGAAGATCGAAAGTTGCCTAGATTCACTCAATGTTGGACTTATGCTGTGGCTGAATTATATATATATATATATATATATATATATATATCTCAATCATACAAAAAGCAAGTAATAATTATAATAATAACAACAAATCTTCACTTTAAACAAAAGGTTCACTGCTTCTCGCCCTTTTTTTTTCTATACCAATTCTTCTTGGAAGCAATCCCTATTTCTGTTTTATATATATAAAGTAGGTGTACTGTAAGTATTATCCAGTATTATAATAGTGGTTCTAGAATTCATTTAATTCAATTAAATTAATAATATTTAATACATTTATTATAATTTTTATTTTTTAATAAATAATAATTAACTTTAATTTAAAGTTTTTTTTTTTTATTATTTTGCAAAAGGCAGTATTTCCTTGTTTGGTGACAAACATGAGAACCTTTAATACATTCTACAAGACAATTCTTGTGATTGTTCCATAATGCAACAAAATTTGTATTCGTACTTCTAACACTGACTGGAGAGTTTATTTTTACAATAGCAATATGAATGGGTGTTTAGACTGATATAGTAAGTGACCATTTTCTTTACAGATTTTCATAATAATTAAAAACGGTCGAAAGATAATTTAAAATCAAAATTAGTTTTTAGTTTCTGTTAACCGAAGAAAAACAAACGAACGTTTAAAAGTTTTTCAGATTTATTTAATGGCCATAGGTGACGCTCGACTTTTCTTTGATAGTCAAGGGGCAAACAACTATGGTTTTTTTCACTACAGTTCCTTTTAGCTAGAGACTTTTAAGTTTTAAGAAATTAAACCTACTGAATATTGACAAAATGACAAAGACAACGTTCTTGATGCCCAATGCTTTATTCGAAATTTGTACAGATAAACCAGAAGACAAATTTGATTTCATTATATGAAATTCCCCCTTAAAAATCTTATCATTTAAAAGAAAATATTTGTCCATAAAGTAACAAAAATAATCTCAGAAGCAATATTTTTAAATTTCACAAATAAAAATAATTGTCATGCATATGATCTAAGTATTAAAGAAATCAAAATAAAAACAAAAACGAATATGTGGTTTGACAATTCCTTTGTCATCAATATGGACGAAAGAGTCATTTAGTGTTATTTGTAATTCTACTTAAATTTTAGATAAAGAGCTGTTTTGTAAGCATTAAATAAATATATTTAAATGTTTTATGTGAATATCATTGTAAAAAACAAAAAAAAAACTATTAAATATAAAAAGAATTGTTCAGATTAAAAATAAATTGTTCAGTACCAATTATCTTCTCAAAATTCATATAAAAATTATTAAATTGTTTAAAAGCCAGGAATTTTGGGTGGCATTAATAAACTTTGTCCTGTGTTATTTTTCTGTTTGCAGGTAATAGAAAAAAAAATCCATGTTGCTTCTGATGCTGGAAAATTAATGAAGCAAAGTCTACAAAGGCAATAACTTAATTTTGATAAAGATTTACTTTATCGAAGCAGATTAATACTTCAAAATTTGAAATGAATCAGTTTATACTTTATTGTTGCCTGATTTAGTTTAAAAAATAATTATGCTTTAATAAACAATAAAAAATGATTTATACATTAATTTGAAGAGGGGTTCCCCCCACCCCTGATTTCTAAGTGATAAGAGTTTAATTCTGTTTTTAAGAAAACATTTGTGTATTTAAAAAATCAGATAATGAAAAATAGCTTTTTTTTTTTTTTTGTGGGGGTACATGAAACTGTAGCATGTATTCATTAACCTATGTTCACCTGAAGATTTTATTAGCAATAATGATTTTTCTACTTATTCAGTAGAAAAAATTATCTTGCTAAAAATGTCAGGTCAAATTTATATTTGCAAAAACTTTTGTTAATCTTTTGTCCTCAATTTCAATAATTAAGTTGATTTGATATGACAAACTGCTTTAGTACTTAGAATTAAAACAGATGCACAATAACTGAATATCTTTATCAATAAAAATGCTGAATGTTGTTTTCAGATTCTGAACCAGTGATATGCAAAAATTGTATTCGTAAGAATGCTTAAATCTAAAAAGATTATCTGCACAAAAAGATGCAGAAAGTAAAATACTTTGGTGCTAATTTAGCATGCAGTCTACCTGCACTTTTTGCACTTCAATGTGCAGCCTGCTTTCACTGCAAGAACTGTAAACCACAGGATGATAAAAACATATCGAACCTGATTAGTGACATCCACTTAATCAGAATCATAATAACCACAAAAGGCTGAATAGTACATTGTCATCATTATGACGGAATTCATTGGTGTTACGGAGTTAGGGTTTGCTTTCTTGTATGCACCAAATTCCTTCAGGACATAGTCGATCGTGGCTCTCGACATTAGCTTGTCCACATCATGAATTTTGGTCTGCCAACTATTTACACATGCTCATCAAGTAGGTTATGCACTGTTTTTATCTGTCCTGGTTGCCTTCAGTATATCTTGTGAGTGTTAAATTTTCCAAGCCTTCTTTCCTTATTGTACGCCCTAGAAATTTCAACTATCACTTTCTGCTGGTAAGCATATGTGTCCTTTTTTATTTTCATTTTTTCTAAAACTTGGTTGTTGCTCACATGTTCTGTCCATAGTTTTCTCAGCATCCTTTCATAGAACCACATTATAGTCACTTCATGTCTCTTCTTTACCTGTGATGATATTGTTCAGTATTCCCTGCCATAGAGAAAGACTGCTATTACGTAATAGTTCAGAACTCATTTCTGTGTTTCTGATAAAATTTTCCTATTAGGATTAGTGCTCAGGTTAAAAGGGTAAAGATAAGAGAAGCAAATGGAAGTTAGACAATGACCTAAAAGGTCATTTTACAATGACAGTTCAGGCACACTCAAGTCAAAAGAATAAAAAAATTAAAGACATAATAAATTCATACCATGAAATGTAGACTGCACTCTAAAGGTCATTTCATGGGCTAGACTATGAAAACTTCAGGAGATTGTATGCTAAAGTAGTACCAAAATTTCTCTCATGTCATATTTTAATTCTGTTTGTTCCTTTGCTAGCCATTATCTCAGATAAATAATGGACCATTCCGTTTTGCCTTTGGGGAAAAAAAAGTAGATACCAGAGATGCTGTTTGGGTTAAGAAAAAGAAAGAAAAAAAGAAATAATCTATCAGGCATTTAATGTTTCAGTGAAATGGAAATAAGGAAGAAAAAAAGAAAGAAAGAAATTAACTGTTTGTAATGCTAAAATAAACATATATTATTTTCATCTTTCTAATTCTCTGTATCTGTCTTTTTCCATGTTATTAAAGTTTTATTAATGAAATATATTTCAGGTGATCATCACAATACAAAGAGAGAACTAACAAGAAAAAATTACAACAGGATATAAAGTAATAAAAAAAATGATTTCCTATATTTTGTTAAAATTGTTAGTCTAAACTGTTTAGCAATTCAATAGTAGAATTCCCAAGGGTATTTTATAGTTTTGTACTTTGCAAGAAATGTATCCATTGTTAAAGTAAGGCTTATGAGTCACTAGAAAATCAAAAACAGTAAAACTATAAAATTTTTTAGTTTTAATTTTTGTTGACTTCCGTTTATGTTGATTTTATTTTCAAAACATAAAAATTTATTTGGATAAAAATTAAAAGCAAAAGCAATTTGGTTTCAACTTTTTTTTAAGTAACATTTTTTTAATGAAATTTTTCACAAACGTTGATTCCTCTTTTCATTCTTTCCACTTGGCAACTTTTTCATCCAATGATGTTTTTGTTTTTGTTTTGTTTTTCATTTAAAAAATAAAAAAAAGATAAAAGTTGGTTATTGGTTTTTTTTTTTTTAATTTATGGAGAAAAAAAGTTGCTTATAATACTTCATGAATATACATGATACCATCTTTCTCAAAGAAATAATTCTTATAAATGGTTCTACTGATCTCTCGCCATTTTTTTTCTTCTTCTTTTTTAGCAATGTATGGCTCCCATTTGTCTTTATATTCAGAAAATGTGAGTAAATGGTTGAGTCTCGTTATATTAAAAATGAAACCACCTGGAAATCAAAGAATATTAAATATTAGTAACAAAGACTTTTACTAACATTACAAATTTAATCAAATCAACATAAATATTTTATTATATAAACAAATTAAGAGATAGAAGTTGAAAATGGCTACTGTATATAGCATTTATCTGTAAATAGTGTTAATTTTTTAGGATATTGTCGAGGCAACTGAAAAAGTGTTTTGATTTTCTAAACACCACTTAGAAGTGGCACAAAGCCAAAATATGGAGCTCCTGGTAAGACTCAAACTCACTACTCAATTGTAACAATACTTGCAAGACAAGCCTGTTAACCATTAAACCACATTGAGGTACCCCTGAGAAAGTGTTTTTCTGCTAGAGAAAAAAAACCCTTTCTTAAATTGAGCTACTCAGGCTGAACCAGCAAGGGAGACAGATTAATCCAACAAAGTGTTAGTTTTTATAACCAGGAGGATGTAAGTTCAATCTCTATGCTGGGTAACAAATATTGTCCATAGAATAGAAATTCTTAAACTGTTTTTTTTTTTAAAACAGAAACAAGTTTAAAGAAAATGAAAGTCTGAATTTATGAGATGAAGAAGTAATGCTAAACTAATTTATTTGAACAATTGTCCACATCTTGATTGTTATTGTCATAATGTTTTGACCATTGTATTCTCCAACGATCTATAATAACTATCTTACTTGTTGGATATTGTGGCACATGGGGGCTTCCTTACTTTACTCAATTCAGCAGTAGTAGTAACAGCAGCAACAAAAGTAATCAGCAGGAAATAATCAGAAATAAAAACGCTGACAGAACCCTATTCAGCCTCCTTCCCACTTTTCATTTTCAGTGGCCATAATGGCCTTCGCTGTAGGAGGCACATGACCTGCTCTGGCAGCTTCACTTCAGATTTCTCATTCTTCATGGAACTAGTGGAGAAATTGCCCTTCAAGACCCAAAGAAATTATTCACAACCCTTACTATAGAAGACACATACCAATTCTAGCAGTTTGACACTCAGAGTTCTTGTTTCTTGTGGGAACAAGTGAAAAAAAATCTCTCTCTATGGAACATTTACTCAAGAGAAGAACTCTGTTAACTAGGAAACCCAACCTTTTTTCTACAAAATACCACCATTTTGTACTCTCTTTCCAACCACAAATAAAAACTGTTGAACAGTTATTTTGGGCCTTGTCTTGTTCATTCCACTCCATACACTGCCAAGCGTGCACACACACACACAAAACAACTGGGAAAAATTCCTACACATCTTCAGGTGTTTATCACATTTAACATTCTCTTAATTTTTAAATTGTATTTTTGTTCCCTCCAGAATTGCCCTTCTTCACTTCATGTTAAGAAATATATACAAACTTGGGCCTTCATGCCTGTAAAAAAAAAAAAAGCAGTATCAAAAATTTGTTTTCCCTTGACACCACTATTATTTTAGCTATCTTCACTCCTCGGTAATGTTTATTGTTTTAAAAAGCAGTGATTGAAATTTTAGTAAAATTTAAAAGAATGACAAAACTGAATTTATAAGTTTTGTTTTTGTTCTTGAGAATTTGCAACAAAAATATTAAACACTATTTATTTATTAGATCGTTTATTTACAAGAATAATTTTATATTTACGACATTCTAAAAACTAATACAATTTTATTAAAACTAATGCAATGCAATATTTATCCTTTACTATTCAAGAAAGAAATATATATGAGAATTTTTTATTCATATATTTATAAGCATTTACTAAATTATTAAAATATATGCACCAACTGTAAAGAAATACTCATTATTTCCCATTTTATAAAGTTTGAATTGATTGGCAATTTGCTGATGTTTTGTTAATGATTACAAAAAAAATAAATAAATAGTGTCTATTATTTTTGTTGTCAATTCTCAAAAACAAAGAAAATGTATGAGTTCCATTTCATATCGATCATGGTGTGTAGGGCAGCAACTTTTTGTTACTGTTTCTGTAATAAACTTGTTTTTATGAGGTAGGGTTGTTAGCCCTGCATCCAACCCCCCAAACCTGGTGGACCATGCTTGGTCCTTATGTTTGCAGCACCTGGTATTCCCAAATGGTCACCCATCTAAGTACTGACCAGGCTCAATGTTGCTTAACTGTGGTGATCGGACAAGAACAGGTGTATTCATCACGATATAGCCGTAGACTTAATTTCATATATTTAGCTTTTATTACAAATCTAATTATCGCTTTTTAAAACTAAATATTTCTGAGAAGTGAAGGTAGTTAAAATAATAGGAATATCAAAGGAAAAATGTGCTTTTTAACATTCTGTTTTTTTTTGCAGGCACAAAGGTCCAAGTTTTCTGAATATCTCATATTAATTAATTTTTCTGGTATTTTATTTTTTGAACATCATCTGTTAGTTTTTGATTAAGAAAGAACAGACATATTCTTTAAAACTCCAAGCATCTACAAACTGTGGTACTGTATATACTTCAGTATTAGCTGATCTAACCATAAGCTCTTTACCATTACTTCATGTCTGAGAAACAAGCAAAAACTCGAGACCTGGATGTAAGTTGAAGCAGCCAATCAACACATTATGTCCAAATGATGCAGTTTCATAAATTCCATCAAGAGGAGAATATTTTTCTGAAGCTTTAATATTTTAATATCTAAAATGTTTTTCATATGTCATTGAGAATATAATTTTTACTTCACAATTCCATTACATAATGATTTTTACTTTCAATTAGCATATAACAATAGTGCCATCTTTTGAATGTAACAAAATTTTATTTAATATACACATCAAATAAAACTAGGGAACCATTTAACATCTTACAAGTAGATTCAACTGATAGGTTATTTCACTTGACTTTGTTATAAAAAGAAACTTGTTGCTGGAGGGTGAGGAGCTCCTTAAGCCTATAAAAAAGCATGCATTTCTCTCCCTAGCCTCTCTTTTACAGCTTTTTAGCTCGTGCATTTAGATGTAGTGCAAAAAGTTTCACTGTTGGGGCATGTCTATCTACATGGTTTTCTCTCTTGACTTTTGAACTCTCTCTCTCTCTCTCTCTCTCTCTCTCTCTCTCTCGCTCTCTCACAATTCTTTTTTAATACATGAATTATTTTTGGTTTTATATTTATTGTTTTGTTGTACGCATTTTTACCTGAATTCACATTGAGTCTTCCAATATTATTTGTGGGATAAATTTCCCAGAAGCCCATAAATAGTTACTATTCAAAGTGTTGATTCCCACAATATAATGGTGACTAAATATTTTTACCCAATCATACAAGCAGACAACAACAAAAATAAAATTATTGAAAGTTTATACAGTCAACTTGGTACCCATATATTGTACAATAGGAAAATAAAAACTTGAGTGAAAAAAAACTTTGATAAATGAAACCATAAACAAAAACTAAATATGCTCTGGAGAAATACTTCTAAAATCTAAGTAAAACAGTTATTCAGTGGAATCGATATTGAAAGCAACGAGTTCATGACAAAATACAAAAAAAAAAAAAATGACTAATAAGAGTTATCTCCCTTGGCCTGGACAACTAAATGAGACTTGATACTCATAATATTGGAAAAAGCAATCAGTTTGAAGTTTGAAACATTACAGATTATAATGGGGACTGGAAGTTCAAATAAATCAGCGAATAATAAAATTAAAGCGTTATTGCTTTGATATTTATCAATAAATGTGAATATATAAATAAAATTTAAATATTCGCCCGTGCCTTGAATGTTGTTGTCAGATGGTCTGGTGTTTCTGTTATTTGTCTCTTGATAAAATCTAAGTAAAAAATATCATTAGGATTTAAATTTAAACATTTTAGAAATCTAACGATGATTTTTACTTCTGTTTATAAATACTTGTTGCAAAATACATTTGCATTTGCATTCACAAAGCCTGTCAGATCAAAATGTGTCAGTAAAGAAAATTTTGTCTTTATTCACTCACACACTCACACAGATATTAAGCATATATTAATAAATAGTAAATACATACTATCCTACGTCTTTAACAGGACCCGGAGTTTCATGCATTCTGCAATCATCAGATGCTTATTGTGAACTCATAATTTCTCAATATATATATATATATATATATATATATATATATATATATATATATATATATTGTCATCCGCACACAGATCTGTTTCGCCGTATCACAGCTCATAAGTACGGTTAGACTCCGATTGCTTTTTTACCGTTCATTCGATAATGAATTGGAGTACTCTAGCTATTGGGCGTGTTTATACGCGCTAAAATGTCTGCCTTCTTCTACCGGACGCTTGTGGCTTAGGGGTAGAATTGCCGACTGACGCCGGTTTCAATCCCGGGTTATGAAGCGACCGGAGTCTAAGCCGTACTGATTCGCTGTAATACAGCGAAACAGATCTGTCTGCGGATGACTATATATATATATATATATATGTGTGTGTGTGTGTGTGTGTGTGTGTACTCTTTGAGATGAGGTATTGTAATTAATTTTAAAAACATTTCACCCCAAGCAAGGTGAAACCGCTGCTAGTCCATAGAGGGTTACAGTGAGAGAAACGAATGGGTTCAGTATGTATTGAAAAAAAGATAAACAATAAACGGGATTCAAGAAGATAGAAAATGTCAATTAACGTTGCATTTAAATTTTTGGAGATTGTAGTTATCAGAGAAGCAAGTAAATTGAAGGAATTTCCACAGGCGGGAAGTGCGAGAAAAAAACCTGTTTGAGTAGAAGTGGTGGTTATATTTATCAATTTCAATGGTAAAAGTATGGGACCTAGATGCCAATCTAGTAGCACACTTAAATTCACGTCGTCATGGAATCAGGGAAAAACACTCATAAAAGAAGTTGCCATGAAAATCTTTACAGAAAAGACAGACGGAAGTTACGTCACGTCGGTGAGAAAATCACTAAAGTTGACGCCAATTCAGGACTGATTAGATTAAAGGTCCGATTACAGGACTAATTATATTTGGATTTTGTCGAGAACATTGAGATAAATAGTAGGAACACTTGACCAGACATACCAACAGTATTTAATACATGGACAAATGGCAGATTTAAAAATGCGCAAGATTGATTATGCCGAGAAAAACTTTATGGTTCAACACAGAGAGCCAACTGTCCTAGCAGTAGATGCAGTTATAGATCCGATATATTCGTTCCACTTCAGGTTGGTTTAAAAAGTGAGGCGAAGGAGGCACAGTATATTGCTCTCAAGGAGACTTGCATCAGTCAGATTGACGCCTGCCAGGAAAGTTTCTCTATGGTGGTTAAAGGAGAGCAATTTATTGTTTTTGAGGCATTAAAAATTTCAAGCCATTTCCTGTCCCAATTAGCCACTGATTAGAGGGCCATTTTAAGAGCAGCAGACAGGTTTCATTTGTCAGCCTTGGTAGATTTTCTATTGAGATGAGAGTAAGTGACGCTGTCACCTGTATATATGCCTACTTGGGAACTGATGACATGAGGAAGATCATTGATGAAGACCGGAAACAGTGCAGGACCTTGAAAAGAGCATCGAGAGACACACGCGTTCGTGTAAAAGGAAGCTTGCATGTTCAAAAACTACCTTCATTTTGTGGTTCGATAGAAACGATTGGATTAAATCAAACAATCTTCCAGAAATACCGTAACTCTGGAGCTTTTGTAGAAGGCCAGCATGCCAAACCCTGTCAAACGCTTCTGAGATATTTAGGACAACAGCTCGAGATTCGCCATTAACATCAAGAGCCCAATATACATATTCAACGATGGCCGTTAGTACATCGGCGGTAGATATAGCAAAGCGGAAGCCATATTCATCGAAGAGTAGGTTGGGAGAGGTGAGATGCTTAATCACTTCAGCATTGATTAGAACTTTGCCGAAAAACGGTAAGAGGCTAATGGAGCAATAGTTAGAAGAGCGAGAGTGTTCACCGGAGTTCTTAAAAACAATAACTACAGATGAGGACTTCTAACAAGAAAGAAAGCAGGAAGCAAAAAAAAAAAAAAAAAAAAAAGCAGTAGTTGTAGAGTTTGGAGGGGACTTGAGCCAGCTCAGTGGCAGATTTCTTTAGGACGATGGTTGGGGTTCTTATGGGAGTCTAATTTAGGAATGATGCCCGAGATGGGGTTACGCATATCTCACTCAGTTAAGACTCTGTTCTACGTGGGAAATCGAGTGTGAGTACTCCAGACGAGCCAAGTATGCAGTAGAAAGAGAACCTGCAAGCAAACCTTGTCTGTTGTAAAAGTGAGGACTTCGAATTGATTGAATAGAGGAGGGATTGAGGTTTTTCTGTTGTTCAGCACAGTTTTGCAGAGCCGCTCGTAATATTTAGAACCGAACTTGCGCTATGTTACGTTGTTTCATTCTCTCAGCAAACAATAATTTTGCATCATTTAGGACACACTTGCTTCCGTTACGATCAGAGACAAAGTGACGTTTAGTGTAATCACACACGTCACTCCGGTACAGCCGGAAGAAGTGGTTCCTGTGGCCAGTAGCAGATGAGGATGCAGGCGAAAATCAAGGAGACGAACGAGATTTAACTTGGAATGTCTTTTTTGAAATGAAAGCATCGAAACTGGCTTTTACACAGAAGGAGACTTCAGAGGCTCAGTCTTGAACAGAGAGACTAAGAACTTTCTTCCAAGGAACGTCACGAAGGAAATTAGGGAACGAGTCCCAATCCATACGTTGATAACAGAAAAATATGTTCCTGGTTGGAGGAGAAGCAGAAAGAGATATTTACAGACACCACCGTATGATGAAATTTGACAAGAGGGCAGAGCTGCACAGCATGACCTGAGTCAGGGATTGAATTTAGAAAGAAGAGAAACTTGTCCTGTAAGGTTGCTGAGGAAACGCGTGGGGAAGTCGACCACTTGAGTGAGTGTTTGAGTGGTTTAGAAATTCAGGGTTTTACGCCTGCAAGGTCGTTAAAGTGTTTAAGCCATTCGGCATGAAGTCACCGAACACAAACATATTTACAAACAGATGTAGTGAAATGGCCTTGTCTATATTGTCAGAAATACTATCGAGCTCGCAACAGTCATGAGAGGAAGAAGAATGGTCGTGAAAGAAGAGCGAGCTGAGTTTAATAGAGAGAGACGTATGCACATGTAAGAATGATCTGAAAATTCAAGAGAGAACTCCCTAGTCAGAGGGAGATGTTCTCGGACATAAATTCCCAGGCTATGCCTGTGGACATAAGAGTTCTTCCTAAAGGAAGGAAAGTAAACAGGAATTGCGAAATCAGAGAAGGGGATTGCAGAGTTAAGGTCCGTTTCATAGAGAGCAAAGAAAGTTTGGAGATTTTTCAATGAGAAATGATTCTACACTGCAAAAGCTGGTACAAATTTACACTATTTACATTGTTTAGGTTTTGTTGTACTCGTTTTTGTTGTCATATGCAAGACGTTTCGACCGTTGTACACTCTGACCTTCTTCAGATGTTTGCAGTTTAGATTGTTCTATTTTCACGTGTCATGCCTCTTCTAGATATCTCAGTATTAGTTATTTCTCTTTTAACTCAAAGTTTTTTGCTCTCCTCTGTTGTAACCAGCTATTGAACTCACAACTTTTTGGGTCAAGTGATTGGATTTAAACAACGCTTTGACTACATCGAATTTGTGTCTGAAGGAATTATCCAGATCATGCTAGATCTTCTTTAATAGGAAATGTGCCATCATATACCTTAAACTTTACCCACTTTGTGGAAATAATCAAAGATGCTCACATCTAACCAGATGATGAATTTGGACGTCGTGAAGTTGTTTACCAAGGTAGCCAAAGAGGAGGCACCGTTAGTAACCAGAGACGGACTGGCCTCAGACTCAAACCTAGGAAAACGTACCATTAGATACCCTAATGGAGATGCTGACTTTCTGTACACAAACAACACACTTCGAAATGGGATGAGACATATATCGGCAGGGTGAAGTTTTAGCAATGGGCTCGCCATTATCACCAGAAATAGCTAACATATACATGGAATACTTCGAGGAAATGGTATTACAATCCGCATCACTAAAGTCAACGCTATGACTGAAATACGTTGATAACACCTTTAAACTATGAGCACACCATCGATAGAGTTCACAATGGAGAGATGGAGGGAGGGATGGAGGGAGAGAAAGAGAACAATAAACTAGCATTCCTGGATGTACTAATATCTTGAACAGAGCATGGGTTCAAGTCACTCGTTTACCGCAAGCGAAATTTTGCCAGACAATACCTCAACTTCAACTCCCGCCACCCATGCAGTGTAAAGAAAGAGATCGTCCGTTGTCTACAACATCAAGCAAAAGTCATAAATGGTGACCCAAAGACAAATGAACAAGAAATGGTCATTATAAGCAGTAGCTTACAATGTAACAACTACACTGAGTACAAGACAACAGAGGATAACAACTCTCAGAAAACAGCCTCGGTCTGCCTACCCTGTGTGAAGGAATCATCAGAAAAATACAAAAGAACCGTGGCCCATATAACATCAGGACGGCCTTCAACAATTTGCAGACACCTCTTCCGAGTAAGACCTCCCATAGAAAAAAAACATGATTAAGAACTGCAGGGACACAGTAAAACCGAGGGGAATAAAGAAAATCAGGCGTGATTGGCTAAATGTGAGGAGAAATTGTGTTAAAAAAGAGGTAACTGATATTGAGATATTTGGAAAAGGCATGGAATATGGAACTAGAACAATCTATATCAGGATAAAGAGTCTGTTTCGAAATTTCAAATGCATGCAAAAAGCCCGAGCATATATATATATAATTATCCAAATGTTGGAGAATTTTTGTCTTTATTTTCACCTAAAATTAAAGCCAAAATACGATGTTTAGAACGGCTCATGATTAAACATAATAGACATTCATTATCTCTTATATTTAACAGTATATGTTCAGAAAATTATCTGCTGGCTCGATACAATATATATATATATATATATATATATATATATATATATATATATATATATATATAATGACGTAAATGAATAAATATACATATGAGGAGGGTATAAAAATGTATAGTATTATTATTCAGGTGTTAATGAAACAGTGTTCAATATATGAACAGAGATGTATTGATAATATATATATATATATATATATATATATATATATATATATATATATATATATATATATATACGCCATTGGATTAATGCATTAATGATATTAACTCTTTATAGTGATACCAAGTTCTACCCCCAACTCTTATTGAAAATGAAAAGATAAAAGGTAAATGAAAATAATTAATAATACTTAAACAATATTTTGAAGTGTGAAAAGATATAAAAAAATATGAAAATCATATGTAAATGTTTATATGTATCTTGCTTGTTTGTTTATTGGCCTGTATAATAATGGCTAAGCAAATAGAAAGAAAATGTTTATGCTTATCAAATGTTTATGCTTATCAAAATGACGCATTAATTCACGACTGGAATGATTGTAAAACACTTTCCCATCCCCAATTTATAGGCAAAAACACACAAATGCACGCTATGATTACTTCGTAGCCAATATAATAGACCAGTTCTTGATTTTATCCGATTCTGTCGCGTTCTGTAGTCAGAACACTACGTTCGCTTTTCCGAACTTAGTTTTTTTGTGAGTCAACGTGAATTTTTAGTTTGTGAACGTTTTGTCTTATTATTACCGTTGCTTTGTCTTGCATTTGATTACTTAATATTACTTCTTGCCTAGTTCTTTTCTTGTTATTATTTATTACAAACCTTTTCAGTTCTGCTTGTAGAGCAGTTCTGCTATTTGCATTTTAATCATGGCCGCTTACTTTACATTGGTGGTGCTGAAAAGGTTGGTCGTCAATGTTTGATTTTAAAAAAAAAATCCAGTCTATTTAATTATTATTTGATTTAGAAGTTTCTATTCAACTGCTTTGCGTTTGACCAATGATACGAAAGTTAATTGATTGTTCCTTAATAAAATATTTATCTGTTGGAGTTTCTGTATTTTAACCTGTCAAACATGTTGTATGAGTTTAACAGGACAAAGTTTTAGTGCTAACAAATATTAAATAAATTTTAAGCAAATTTTACAGTTTGTAAAAGGGGCGGATGTCAAAGATGCGCTTTCCTATCAGATTTATTCAGTGCTGGACTTGCCTAAAATCTTGGCGCCACACAATTTCTCATTTTTTAAAATATATCTTTATTTTAACATTATCTTTTATTCTTTAACACTAAATAATCGAAAATTATATTTAATCATTAATAAATAATAATCGCGTATAAATATTTAAAAAATACCCAAATTTTTATTAAGAGAAAGGCTTTGAAATTCATATTATTTAAGGTCTCAGTAAGTGAAAGTTTGACCCTGGACATATTCAACCCATGCAGAGAGAATTAGAAGTCCAACCAGGATTCATTATCGGTGACCATAATCCTAACAGCATAAAGTATGCAGAAGACACACTGCGGATAGCAGACGCGGAAAGAATACTACACGAACTCCTATAGAAGGTTGTGAAGGAAAGCAAGAAGAAAGGACTAAGCATCCATTTCAATAAGACAGAACAGACCAACATGCAAATGACAAATTGAAGATATCAAAATCAAACAAGTACAACAATTTAAATATTTGTGAAATGTTTTAAATGTGGATGGAAAGTTCAACACCAAAATTTGAAGGCATATTGGGAGAGTGAAAGATGCCTTCCAAAAGCTAACAAAAGTATTAAGAAATAGGAAAATTTCATTAGAAACAAATAGAAGAGTACTGGATTGTTAAATCTCAGTCCTCCTATATGACATTGGTTGCTGGACAATCTCCTCACAGATGAAGAAGAGACTTGAGGCAACAGAAATGTGGCTCTACAGAAGGATGCTGAGATTACCATGGACCAAAAATGTTAGCAATGATGAAGTTTTAAAGAAAATGGAAACGAAAAGGACACTTATAACCTCAGGAAGAAATAATTGAAATTTCTAGGGACCTAATGACGAAAAAGGGTTTGGAAACTTTGATACTTACAGAAGAGAACATATTGAAGGAGAGAGAGAGAGAGAGAGAGAGAGAGAGAGAGAGAGAGGAAAACAAAGCATAACTCCCTATCGTTTACCGTGAGTAAATTGATCCCATAATAAGGTTTAGAAGAGATAACAAAAAGACAAACTCTATATTATGAATTATAAAGGAGAGGAAATTGTGGAGAGCCATGATTGCCAGCGTCCTGAAAAGAAGAATGAGAATGAGCTTGTAAATGGATGACTGAGCAAGGTTTAGGAGAGATAACAAAAAGACACAATTTATTAAGAGCTACAAGGAAGCTAGAAGAGGGCAGGATATTGTGGAGAGCCATGATCGCCAACATACCGAAAGAGAGACGGCACATAGAGTAATAATGAGAAAATAATTTGAAAGATCATTTTGCTTGTTTCTCTCTTAGTTTGAAAATTCATTCGATGCGAGCTATGATCTTTCATTATTTCAGTTAAATAATGGATTCGATTGTGAAGAAAGGATACAAGAAAAATGTGACAATTATTTTGTCTGGTTTAAGAAAAGTAAGGCGAAGGTAGAAAAAGTGGAATGGAAAACTGTCATATTTTAAATCTTTTTATTTGTACCCTCTTCTTTAAATAGTGACCTGTGTTCATATTTATATTTGTTATTGTAATATTTTGTTAAAATCGTTATGCTCAAATATTTAACGATGTAATATGGGAATTTTCACAGGCATTTTACGGTTGTGTAACTCACAAGCAGCTTATTCTATCATTAACTCAAGAATTAAGATTGATCAGAAAATTCAAATAAGAAAACTGGGAACTTTTGTGAGTTTTACTGGTAATATACACTTTAGTATTACTGCATACATTGAAGAATAGTGCAGTCTAATGGTTGTAACCTACATACACGACTGTCGTACTAAAAAGAATTAGCTTAACAAGTAAGTAAAATAAAACTACCATTCATAGATGCATTTTTGTTCAAAACCTGACTTTCATAATATGCCGTGAGACATTAATTAATGATTCATTTGTTTGTTTTGAAGTGTGTTTCTCTCAAGGAGACTTACATCAACTGGCAGAAAAGATTCTTTATAGTGGTTAAAGAAGAACAGTTTTGTTTTGGAAGAATTAAAATCTAAATTTTCTGCTCTAGTTAACCACTGATTGGAGGTCCATTTCAAGAGCAGTGTCAAGTTTATTTTGTCAGTCTTGGCAGATTTCCTATTGAGATGGGAGTAAATGGTGGTGTCATCTGCATAGATTCCTACTTGTGAATTTACGACATCAAGACGATCATTGATGAAGACCAGAAACAGCGTAAGACCCAGGATAAAGCCTTGAGGGACGTTCCTGTGAAAGAAACTGGAAGTTTGAACGTTCAATATGACCATTTCACGATTCGATACAATTGGATTAAATCAAACAATCGCCCAGAAATATCGTAGCCCTGGAGGTTGGCAGAAGGCCAGCATGCAGAACCCTGTCAAACGCTTTCTTCTGGCCCTACACTGTGAACCGACCGTCCTGGCAGCAGATTTAGGTATGGATTCAATGTAGTCATTCCACTTGAGGTCGGCTGAGATAGTTAGGCAGAGGAGGCGCAGTGTTCTGCTTTCAGAGAGACTAGCCTGATCCATGCTGAGTCGGGGCAGAAGCGGTTTTCTATGGTGGTTTAAATATAACAGCTTCATGTTGAAAGCATTAAAATTCACGAGCCATTTCTTACACTAGTCCACCACAGATTGGTCCTTTTCAAGATCAGCAGCGAGGTTTACTTTGTCAGCCTCGGCAGATTTCTTATCGAGACGGGTGTAAATGGTAGTGTCGTCAGCGTAGATGCCTATTTGGGATCTGATTACATCAGGGGGATCGTTGATGAAGATTTAAAAAAGTGTAGGACCCAGAATAGAGCTTTGCGGGACACCCACGTTTGTATGATAGTATCTGGAAGCATGTCCGTTCAATACTGCCTTCATTACGCGATTTGAAAGGAATGAATGGATTAAGTCAAACAAGCGTCCGGTTATACCATAGCCATGTAGCTTGCGTAGAAGACCAGCAGGCGAGACTGTAAAATGCTTTCGAGATATCTAGTGCAATAGCACGATCTTCGCCGTTCTTATCGAGAGCCTGGCATTTATATTTGGTGATGGCCGTTAGCATATCAGCAGTAGATCTGGTGAAGCGGAAAATATACTGTTTGTCAGAGAAGAGGCTGTGAGCTGTGAGATGTTGAACCACTTCAGTATTGATAATAGTCTCGAACACTTTACCAAAAATCGGTAGGAGGCTGATAGGGAGATAATTAGTGTGGTCTGAAGGTTCTTGAAGAGTTCTTAAATGCAGGAACCACAGAGGAGGTCTTTCAGGAGACAGGAAAGCAAGAAGCAGAGAGGTAGTAGTTGTAGAGTTTGGATAGGACAGAGGAGAATTCAGGGGCACATTTCTTCAGGACAATGATTGAGCTTCCGTCGCCCCCACTCGCTTTATAGGGATCAAGCTTTGAAATTATGCTAGAGACCAGCGAGTGGGTAATGTGAACGTTACTCGGTTGAGCCTCAGTTCTAGGTGGGGAGTCAGGTGCGGATATCCCAGCCAAGTCAAATGTTGAGTTGTTGGAGAATCCGCGAGCAAAGCACTCGGCCTTGTCCGCTGAAGATGTGAGGACCTCAGATTTATTGATTAGAGGGGGTTTGTGGGCTTGTTGTGGTTTAATACCTTTTTACAGGGACGCCAGTAGTCTTTGGATTCGACCTTACGGGATGCTATACGCTGCTTAATTCTATCAGTAAACAACAGCTTAGCATAATTTAGGATCCTTTTGCACTCATTACGAGCAGAGGCAAAAAGACGCCTATTACGATCAGACGCGTGGCTCCGATAAAGCCGGAAGAAGTGATTCCTGTGGGCAATAGCGGCCGAGCAAGTGGGGGAGAGCCAGGGGAATTAATGGGGTGTAAGTTGTAACTTCCTGGCTGAGATGAAAGCATTGTTGCCAGCTTTAACCTAAGAGAAAACCTCGGATGCACATCCTTCAACGGAAAAACTAAAAACTTTGTTCCACGGGACGTCACACAGGAAATCGCGGAACGACTCCCAGTCTGCTCTTTTATAGCAGTAAGATATTCTGATGGTCTGAGATTACTGGGGGGAGGAGAAGTGGAAGGACATATTATCGGAAACCATAACATGATCAGAGTTTCCAAGAAGGCAAAGCTGTTTGATATTGCATGAGTTAGAAATAGAAGTGAAACAGAGATCTAGCAGCGAGTCATTGCCATTAGGGTTATTTGAGAAACGCGTGGGGAAATCCACCACTTGCGTAAGGGATTGACTGATTGAAAAGTTCAATGACATGAGTCAGGCATCGAAGTAAAGACGAAATCTAGAAGAGTAGCTTGTCCGTCCCTCAGGTTTACTGAGGAAACGCATGGGG
The DNA here is from genome assembly GCA_037127315.1 of Ascarosepion bandense. Classification (NCBI taxonomy): domain Eukaryota; kingdom Metazoa; phylum Mollusca; class Cephalopoda; order Sepiida; family Sepiidae; genus Ascarosepion; species Ascarosepion bandense. The sequence continues at coordinate 35,425 of JBBBDQ010029937.1, forward strand.
AAATTCACATTTATTGAGAAGCTCGGGGTTCGGACACTAGAAAGACCGGTGACAGAATGCCACTTGGCATGATGAGCACTAAAGTTAGCGAACACAAATACATTTCCAAACGGAGGTAGTGAAATGGCCTTATCTATAGTGACAGAAATAATATCCAGAATGCAAAGGTTATGAAAGGAATCGGAGAGGTATGGTATGGAGATTCAAGAGCGATCTTCTTTGCTAGAAGGAGATGTTCGCAGACATAAACTCCCGCGTTATGCATGTGGACATTAGAATCCTTCGTAAAGAGAGGAAGGTAACCAGGAATCGAGAAATCAGAAGAGGGTTAGTTTTACAGAGAGCTCGAATTACTGGAGACTTTCTGATGAGGAACGATTTCACACCGAAAAAGTTGGTATGAATACAATGGATGTTAGAGAAAGAAATGTTGAGGGATTTTGGTGTTTTATGATTAGCTGTTTTACTTTTATATATTTTATTGTTTATGGTCATGTTTTGGAGTTATTGGTAAGGAGAGGCCTGGATTAGTAGTATCAGACGATCGTTAAATGCAACGTGTAGAAAGGGAACTGGCGCAGACTACAGTATAGTGTGGCCTCATGGTTGGCCACCGGAGGTGCTTGCAGGGAGGCTCATCTATGCGCGAAATGGCACTGTAAGATCCTTGATATTGTTCAGAGCAGCCTCTCAAGATGCTATGCAAGAGTTAAGGCTCCTCATTACCAATCAGAAGCAGCAAACAGAAAACCGCCAACTCTCAGTATGAAGAGAGGTTGTCACCATTCACACACATAAAAAAAACTCACGACAGCACCACTACTAAGGCTTAAGGAGAGGAAAGGAACCAGAAACCTCTTCCTAAACATGAAACAAGGGATGAACCTCTACTTCTGTTCAAGAGAAACGGAAGGAGTATGGACTAATCTATAGGAGAACCTATCAATTCGTATTGAAAAATAAAATAAAAATGACTAAATTTTAACTTAGTATAATTCATTATAACTTAATGTAATTCATTACTGATTCAATAAAGGTTAAAAGAAATGGTAGAGTGATACCGCCAAAAAATTAAAAGAAAAAATCAAAACATCATCTACAGAGTAAAGTAAATTACTTCAAATCTGGCAGTTGAATTGACAAACAAAAGAATTTTATGACATTATAAAATTTACATTCCAATAAAATAAACATGACTCAAAACCTTCTTCAGACAAATTTGAAAATAGCTCCTCATCTAAGTAAAAAATGTTACTTGCAGACAATAAAAGAAAAAGTGGTTAAAAAAATTGGCTTTATAAATGTTAGGGGAGGAAATCAACAATATTGAAGTGATAGTCAGAGATAAAAAAAAGCATTACAACTCGTAAATGATTTTCTTACAATTTCGAAAGTTACGCCATTCTCTATTATTTTATCCATGTTTCTCACTCTATTTGTGTTATACAAACTTTATAACAATGTGACACTAAAATACTTTTTCAGTTTAATCCCCACCCGTCCAAATATCATTACACACATTTTATAAAAATCATACACGAATTATGCGAAATAATTTTAGACAATCTTTAACTTTTATTTCTGCAAAAAAAAAAAAAAAAAAAATGATACGTGAAAAGGGTGTTTTTTTGTGTCACCGCTATTATTCTAAATAATAATTAAATGTAACCATCTCTTCTACTCTAACAGTTTCTTTTTTCGCACTTCCCGTCTGTGAAGTTCTCTTCCGTTTGTTTGTTTTCCTGATAGCTACAATCTCCAAGTTTAAATGCAATGCCAATTGCCATCTTTCATCTACTTGATTCCCATCCATCTCTTATCCTTTCTTCGACATCCACTGTACCTTATTTTTTTCTCACACTGTAACCCCCACCCCGTACGCACCAGTGGCATTCCTGCTTTGCTTGGAGTGGAATAATTATTAAAGAATACATTCACTCCTTGGCAATGTTTATTGTTTTAAAAAGTGAAGATTCAAATTTTAATAAAACCTAAATATATGAAAGTGACTTTACAAATTTTCTTTGTTCTTGAGAATTAATGACAAAAATAATAAACATTATTTATAGTATTTATTTATTACATTGTTTGTTGGAATGATTGCTGGAACATCGGCTGTCAATTGATTTGAATTTTATAAAATGATTTCCTTATAGCTGATTTACGTATTTTAATAACTTAGTAAAGGTTTATAAATGTATGAATAAAACATTGTTTTCATACTTATTTCTTTATAAATTGGTTAATGATAAATATTGCATTAATTTTAAATTTGCATTAATTTTTAGAATATTGTAAATATGAAATTATTCTTTTAAATACACAATCTAATAAATTAGAAGTGTTTAATATTTTTATTGCAAAATAAGAACAACAACAACAAAAAAGAAGACATACATTTTTCGTCATGTGTGTATTTTTTTATACAATTCTAATTTCTTTTTAAAGAAATAAACATTGCAGAGGAGTGAATGTAGTTAAAATATAAGGGTTTCAAGGGAAAATCTGTCCTTTTGTTATACAGGTTTTTTTTTTGTTTTTGTTTTTTTAATCGTATCACCCCGAGCAAGGCGGTAACGCCACTGATGTGCAGGGGGCTACGTAATAGTGAAAAGATTGGAAAAGAGAAAGCCAGAAACCACATCCTAAACAGGGAACAAGGGATGAGCCTCTTAACCTGTTCAATAGACGTGGGTGGAGTGTGAACCGGGCGATAGATAGGTCTATCTACTCCAATTTTTGTGGGCATAAAGGTTAAAGGTTGTCAAATTTTATTGTTATTATTATTATTATTATTAGTCACCTGGTTTGACAATCCTGATCATTTCATCAACAGCTTCACAAGGAATGTGTCCGGGTCCAAAACCTCCAGCAATTGTTATCACGTCATATGTATCTATATATTATTTAAAAAAAAAATGATATTTACATGAACATATAAAAAACGACACAAAGAAGTATGAAAAATAATTAAAAAGATTGTTTAGAATTAGACAATAAATAAATCACTTTTTTATCCGTCTCTATTTCCGGGATAAGGTATTGTATTTATTTATTTATTTTTCGGACTGTTCTCATCTTTGTTGTCCTATTGGCGTTTCGGCCGTTTATACGCTCCGGTTTTCTTCAGGATATGTCTCTATTTCTGAGATGAGAAATTGTAACTATTTACGCTATTTTTTTTCGGACTGTTCTCCTCATCGTTGTTGTTCTATTCTACGCTCCGGCTTTCTTCAGGGCCTGCCTCTATTTCTGAGATGAGGTATTGTAACTATTTACGTTATTTTTTGTTTTTCGGGCTGCTCTTCTTATCTTTGCTGTTCTATTCACGATGTTTCGGCCATTGTAGTCTCCGGCCTTCTTCAGTATTTGTCTTTATTTCTGAGTTGAGGTACAGAAACTATTTACGCTATCTACTTTGTTCAGAATGTTGTCCTCAGCTTTGTAATAACATTTTAGCCGCTGTATTCTTCGGCCTTCTTCAGATGATTGGAATTTCAGACTGGACTCTGGCACGTGAAACTAAAACAATCTACCCCGGTAGACGAAGTAATGTAAAAAAAAAAAAATGATTGTTTTTTTTACGGCTTGTAAACCCTTTGTAGGTTATTTAAAGCCGAAACATTTGAAATTTTAGGAAGTTGTTTATGGTACAATTTTACTTGAATCTCTTTGACAATTGCGTGGAGGATTTATAAAAAAATTTTTTGTTTGAGGAATAGATAAGATTGAACTAATTTTGAGGCAAACTACTTTTGTATTAGTTTATTGATTTGTCTTTATATAGTCCATAATATTTTAAGATTAAAGAATAATTCTTTCTTTTGCGAGTGAATATTGCATCAACAATTTCTTTTGGAGATAACAATGATTTTTTCAGGTACAAGTCCTATCATAGCTGGTGGAGAGAAAAGATGGGTTCATGCCTTTCTATTTTGCGTATAAATGAATGTAATGAATTCAATTGTGCCACCCGAATATCCATTTTTTATCAAATTATTGAAACAATTCGATTTATATTTGAGCGATGAATAAAACAAGACTATTTTTTATTACCAATTTGTTTTATTGTCTGAATTTGTGACATGAAAAATTATCGTTTTTTGAACTCAAAGTATTATTCTCATTTTTGTTGTTATCATCATGAAGTTTTGACAATTGTACACTTTGGCATTCATCAGATGTTTAGCAGTCTGGATAACCTTCAAGGAATTTTGAATTGAACACTTTATTTAATCTACAAGAATAGATTGTTCTTGTTCCGCTGATCATGTCTTTTAATATCTTGGTTAGTTTTTATTTAGTAATGCTTACTTATTACTCATTGTGTTTCCATTAAGTTGAAGATTACACTGTCTGACAAAGAGATTGAACTTGAAATTACTCCGTCAACAATAAAAATATTAATTCATTTTCTATAGCTTATCAATCTTTTTCGGGTTATTTAAAACCAGAAAAAAATTTACATTGTAAGAATTTCTTTTTAGATGATAATGTTTTAGTGATACAAGTTTTACTAATTAACCCATAGCTTTGGAAAAGAGGTGGATTCATACCGTTACATATTTGTGCTTAAGTGAATATAATAAACCTAACGGGAACTGGAACTTGGTTCACTGATTAACGATTACGAGCCATCATCCATTACATCACCCACATATCCAAGTTTGTAGTATCTGGTATTCGAAAGCAGTCATTAATTGAGGTACTGGCCAGGCTCCGCATTGCTTAACTTTGGTGAACATATGTTAACCAGTGTTTCAACAAGATGTATCCGTAAACTGCTAATAGAAACAGCCAACTTGGTTCGTGAATAAAATAGCGACAGTAGCCTAGTGGATAAAAAAATTGGTTTGTAAATAAAATTGCAATTTGGGTTCAATCTCTGGACTGGGAAGTACACACACAGACTCAGTGAAAACAGATATCACTAAGAGATATCTAAGATAAAAGATATCTAAGATAAGAGATATCCTAAGACATCCCTAGGAGATATCTAGAATTAAAGATATACTAAGACATTCCTAAGAGATATCTAAGATTAGAGATATCTTAAATATCTGTAAGAAATATCTGAGATTAGAGATATCCTAAGATATCCCTAAGAGATATCTAAGATAAAAGATATCCTAATATATCCCCCAGAGATATGTAAGATAAGCAATATCCCTAAGAGATATCTAAGATATGTGATATCCCAAGATATCCCTAAGAGATATCTATGATGAGATATCCTAAGATATCCCATAAGAGATATCTAAGGTAAGAGATATCCTTAAAAGATATCTAAGATTAGAGATATTCTAAGATATTCTTAAGAGATATCTTAAGATATCTCATAAGAGATATCTAAGATATCCCATAAGAAATATCACTAGGCATTAACAGTAAAGTGAGAATAATCTATTACCTGTAGGTTAAATAAAGGGTCCAGTTCCAATTCCCTGAACGTTAACCATATCAACAAGCACCTGACGAAGACTTGAGAGTACAACGGTAGAAACGTCGTGATAGTAACAACAAAGATGAGGACAATAGTCAGGGTGTAAATAATGTAAATAACCAAGATGGTAGATATGTCTTTGTCTTTTTCTGACTATTTACTTCTGTTTTAGTAGTAAGTTTGATTGGTCTGACCAAATAAAACCGGAAGCTACTCTTGAAAACAACCTTCGATCAGTGGTTAACTGGGGCAAGGAATGGCTGGTTAATTTTCAATGACTCTAAAACAAAGCTGCTGTCATGTAATCACCATAGACAACCTTTTCTGCCTTCCATCACGATGGCTGATGCTAACCTCCAGGAGAGCAACCCATTGCGCTTTCTTTGGTTTCTTTTTTTTACTGACATGAAGTGAAATGATTCAATTGAATCAGTTGCTGCATCTACCGCCAGAAATTGTTGGTTCACTGTGTCGTACCAAACAACTTTTCTTGTCAGAATCCACTTTGCACATATATAAATCTACCATTAGATCGTGCATATCTGGTCAGGTGCTCCTGCTTTATATCTCGAAATTCTTGACAAAATTTAAAAAAAGAATCTGCAATGTTATTGGTCCTGATCTGGCATTTTGATTTCAATTACTTTCCTACCGCTGTCACATGACTTCCTCTTGTCTTTTTATAATAAGTATTTTCATGGTATTTGTTCTGATGAAATTTCCTCCTTGCATGATGTAACCATAATTTCTATTTTAATAGTTTTTTTCTCGCACTTCTTGCCCTTGGAACTCTCTTCCAGCTTCTTGCTTCCATGCTATGTACAATTTTCAAAAATTTAAAAGTAATGCCAATTCCCATCTCCTTTTATCCCAAATCTTGTTTATTTTATTGTCTTTTCACCGCACCAAAGTCTCATCATTCTTTTTCATGCCCAGCAATGACTTGCGATTTAGTGACATCATTTCTTTGCTTGAGGTGAAATTATAAAAAATGCACCTCATTAGTGACATTATCACTAATGAGGTGCATTTTTGGCATGCATTTATGTAGGTGGAGAATCTTGATTTGCTTGATAAATATGACACGAGATTCACAAGGTCAATGCATTTCCTTCCTTCTGGAAGTTTAAAGTAAGTGCTTGGATATCAGCACATATTTTCAAGGGGTAATTTTTGTTTCATGCCTTTCTTATCAACACTTTGTAGATGTTAACAAGCCTGTGGGTTTTGTACGTATTTTAAGGTAAATGTGCGTGTGTTCAATACACAAACAGAAAAGATAGAAGCCTAGAAAAAAACCCAAAAAACAAACTTGTGTTTCTGCTACAGACGTTTATTTCTTTATCTTAGCTGTATTGAAACAAAGTTAAATGTCCCTCGAGCATGTCCATTTTTCTTTTGATCCTGAAATGATTTATGGGAAGTAAGGATGTGAACGGGTTTAGTCAAGCGCAAGTCAGTTTCGCGCTGAGTTGGGATGACCGAACCCCTACTTCACGTAGAGGGCTGCTAAAACACGTCCTACGATGTCGTTGAAACGGCTGCTAAAACACGTCCTAATGATGGCATTATTAAGTGGAAAAGTTGTCAGTGGACCAGGGAAACTAACAATTCCTAGTGAGAACGCTATTACTTCATGGTTTACATCTTGAAACCAAAAGGAGAAAGAGACAGATTCTGTCCTTTCCATTGATAAAAATAAAAGGTGGTTATAAAACTGCACATGTGACCGGAAATCCTTTCCAGTTTCTTTATGAGTTGCATCATGGGAAAATTATTTATCTTTATTTGTTGTTATTATTTTCCTTACTGTTTTTTTTTTCATTTCCCTCACAACTGATACTAAATATATGTACCGGTTGATGAACCCAAGCAGCGAACACATCTTAATGAAGAATATGGTACTTACTATCAGGAATTTCTTTTGGACAACCAGGTCCGATTGTTGAGCAAAAATATTGATTGTAAGCATTCTTTGATTTTGCTCTTTCAAGCATTCCTATGGAAGAATCCATTCCATCAATGTTGCAAAAACCAAAGTGTTGAAGCTTAAAGAAAAGAAAAAAAAATCAGTAAAAATTAGTAAACTAATCCAGGTCAGGCATTCGTATAAAAATCACTCCACCATATCTAATTGGCAGTAGCGATTGTTGAATTCTGAAAGTGAGATGGGGTTACTTATGGGCCGAGATTTTTCTGAGGAGGAGGAGGAAGGGGGAAAACTCAAGCAGCCTCTTCATTTTCATACTACACCCCCCTATCGTATACACAACTTAGAAATGAGTTTAAGTATGTTACTTCACTAAATTAAACCGAATAACTTTTCCATTTATAGTAATGGGGTTATCTTGCTTTCTTTTCCACTCTCAACACAGGAGAAATTAATTTTAAAATCAAATCAAACGCTTAATACTGATGTCAATATTAGCAGAACAGTGTGATTTTTTCCTCTACAAAACTTTTTTGAAGCACAAAAAATAAATGCGAGAAAAAAAAAAAACGAAAATAAAATAATGCAATGAAATTAAACAAAATCCTATGGGCACCACAGTCATATAAAAATCAACGAAAAAATTAATGTGTGTTTTCAGCAAAGTCCGACCATACAGTCAAGCTACTTTGAAATAAGGAAATAATTTAAATAACATAATTTCTCCATGACTATATGACTATTAAGTCTCTTTCCACCTCTAACAACACATCAGTTTCTCTCTATCTGGTTTTATTTTATTTTTTTAAAGTTTTTTTCAAACTGATCTCTGTATTTGTCCTTAAAAAGTTAAATGAAAAAGAAAACGTAGAGGGAAAAGTGCTGAAGATTAAAATCTTATCAAAATCAGAGACTGATCATTTTATAAATTTTTGAAGTTCATAAAAATGGGGTGGGGGACAACAGAGGGGCCAGCCAAAATTCTTAGTTCCTCTGCCTTCCTCCCGTAGAATAGCTACTGATAATAGGTAAGCTACATCCCCACTTCTTTATTTTCATAAATGAAATTAATTGTTTATGCGTAAGCCTTTAATGTTGATGTGATAGAGCAGAAAGAAACATCAATTCGAACAACAGGAACATTTTTAATTAAAAGAAATAATAATAATAATAATAATAATAATAATAATGTATATTTCAAGGTGATTATTTGTCTCCCTTACTATTTTGCATATCATTAATAGCACTAACCAGTCAACTTAATAAGACAGAATGTGGTTATAAAATAGGCCAAAAGAAAATAAGCCATCTATTTTACATGGATGACTTAAAGTTGTATGCTAAGAATGATAATGAGCTGGAAGGTCTTCTGCAAACTGTAAAATGCTTCAGCGAAACATTTGAATGAAATTCAATTTGAATAAATATGCTAAAGCTAAAGTTTTACGTGGATCACTACAAGAAACATCCTTAATTAGCTTAGATCCTGCTGTAACAATGAAAGAATTGAAGCCAGAAGAAGCTTATAAATACCTAGGTGTAAATGAGAGTGAAAAAATTCACCATAAAAAAATGAAAGAAATAGTGCGTAATGAGTACTATAGAAGGCTACGACTGATATTAAAAACTGAATTGAATTCTCAGAACAGAATTATGGCCATTAAAAGCCTTGCATTCCCAGTTGTCCAATATAGTTTCAACATTTTAAACTGGACTCTAAACGACATCAGGCGAATGGATTCTAAAACAAGTAAGCTTCTTTCTAAGCATAAGATGCATCATCCAAAGGCTGATGTAGACCGTCTATACATACCCCGTAAAGAAGGTGGAAGAGGTCTTATTCAGCTAGAATTGTCATACAAGACAACAATTATTGGCTTACTAACATACATAGAAACAGCAAAGGACTGGATGATACAATTAGTGAAACAACATGAAAACAGAAAAGAAAAAATATTCTTTAATGAAAAAAGGCAGTAAATACAAACAAGATTTACATTTAGTAGATTCTGTAGAAAAGCAAAACAGAAGCCAAGAACCAACTATTGCGGCAAAAAATATGAAAATGAAAGCTAAAGATAAAGCTCTTGAACAGATGAAACAACGCTGGCAAGACAAACCTCTGCATGGCCAATATCCAGAACGTGCCAATAAATCCAATGTTGATAAAGTTAATACTCATCGATGGTTACGTGCATCTGAATTAAAGTCTGAGACTGAAGGCTTTATTCTTGCAGCGCAAGACCAAAGTCTTTTTACTAGAAACTTTCAGACAAATATTATACATAATAATATGGATCCAAAATGCAGGTTTTGTGATAAACACCAAGAAACAATAGACCATCTAATCTCAGGCTGTTCTGTACTTGCTCCAAATGAATATAAAAATCGACACGATAGAGTGGGGCAATATTTACATTGGACAATGTGCAACACTATGGAAAATCTGTAAACAAACACTGGTATGAACATCACCCAGCACCGGTTACAGAAATAGAAGATGTCACCATTATACTATCTACACAGACAGAAAAATTGAAGTAAATAGGCCGGACATTATTGTTAAAAACCAGAAAGAAAAAAATTGTTTATTAATTGATATGGCTTGTCCAGCGGATTGTAATATAGCAACCAAGGAATTTGAAAAACTGTCAAAATATAAAGACCTGGAAATTGAAATAGAAAAAATGTGGAAATTGAAAACAAAAGTTGTGCCAGTGATAGTGGGTGCACTTGGAATGATAAAAAATGGAACAAAACAACACATTGAAAGAATCCCTGGAAACCCCAACTTAAGAGATATACAAAAAATTGTCTTATTAAGTACAGCTCACACACTAAGGAGAACTTTGTCTATGTAACGCTAGAGATGATAGGGGAGATAGAAAAAACATGAAATGGAGCCATAACATCACGCCACGACCTGCCTTAGGTCTTTCCGCAGACTTGGTTGGTAGTGCGACCATAGCAGAAATAAAATATGATGAAAAATGACATAATAATAATATGGATAAAAAATGTGACGAATACCAGGAAACAATAGAACATTTAATCTCAGGATCTTTTGTGCTTGCCCCAAATGAATGTAAAAATCGTCACGATAGAGTGGGGTAATATTTACACTGGACAATGTGCAAACACTTTGGAAAATATGTAAACAATTACTGGTAAGGTTATGAACATCACTCAGTACTGGTTACAGAAATAGATGTCACCATTCTATGGGATTACACCATCTACACAGACAGAAAAATTGAAGCAAATAGACCGGACATCATTGTCAAAAACCAAAAAGAAAAAATTGCCTACTAATTGATATGACTTTTCCAGCTGTTTTAAACATAGAAACCAAGAAAATTGAAAAACTATCAAAGTATAAGGACCTAAAATTGAAATAGAAAAATGTAGAAATCGAGAAAAAGAATAGTACCAGTTATAGTAGGTGCACTTGGAATGATAAAAAATGGAACAAAACAACAAATTGAAAGAATGCCTGGAAACCCCAGCTTAAGAGATATACAAAAATTTGTCATGATAAGTACAGTCCACACACTAAGAAGAACTTTGTCTATGTAACGCTAGAGATAATAGGGGAGATAGAACAAAGAAATTAAATGTAGCCATAACGACACATCATCACTTACCTTGAGTCTTTCCTGCAGATTTGGTAGGTAGTGCGACCATAGCAGAAATAGAATTATGATGAAAATGACATAATAATAACAATTCTTATTTTTAACAGGCGAAAACAAAAGCAGCTTAATTAGAAAATAAAACATTTTCTAAAAACAATGTCCCTCTACAGATGAAAATATCAGACAAGAAAATAAGTTATCTAGAGAGAAAAAGTCACGTATAAAGCTTTTTCCTATGTTTTAAAATATTATTTCACCCCAAGCAAGGCAGGAATGTCACTAGTGCGCAGGGGGTTACAGTGAGAGAAGAAAAAAGGCACACGGGATGTCGAAGAAAAAATAAGAGATGGATGGGAATCAAGTAGATAAAATATGGCAACTTATAGCGGTTGCTATGTTTTTCTTACCCACATTCTGTCCATGTCATTTACTCGTCTGCGATTGGGTAATAAATCACTACTGTTCTTCTATAAGACAATTTAGCAATCGCAGTCGCCTATAATCTTTCGGCTCTGAAGCAGCTCTTTCATATGTGTGTGGTCATTGGTTAATTTTTAGCCAATCACATATTTTTTTAAGTAAACAAAGTTTTCCCCGCGCTTGCTGTTTGATCCACTCTCTGTCCTTATAGGCGACAACCTTTCGCAAGTTAAGCAGTAGACCAACAGGCCGGCTAAAGGACTCGACGTAAGTCTCTTTCTACTCATACCTTACGCACACACAGACACAGAACTTTGTCTTCTGTCTGAACATTTGCACCAAGAACCTTTGAACTTTGAACTCTTTACTAAAGTTTGTATCACAATTACATTCAAAACAATTGTATTTTTCAAGTTATTTGTTCTTACATGTAAATCCTTCTAACAATTATAACAAACCTTTTCAGCGCAAGAAAAAAACTTTCTTCATTTAATTGATTTTGGTCAACGAACAGCTAAAAGTAGACAACTTTTCCTCCTACTTTACGTATACTACTATTACATGCTTTGTTTGTTTATTGAATATATTTTAATTTATTGGTTACAAATTGGAGTTGTTGTCTTTATTTTTCTTGAATCGTATGTTGGACGAATGGTAATATAAATCGTAAAGGACTAAAAATCCTCTACAAACTGACGTTACATTTAAACTTTTGGAGATTGTAGCTATCAGGGAAGTAAGAAAATGGAAATGAGTTCCACAAGCGGGAACTGCGAGAAAAGAAACTGTTAGAGTAGAAGAGGAGCTACATTTAACTATTTTGACAATAAAGGGTGGGACATTGATGCCAATCTAATATCACGAGGAAATACATGTGGTTGGGGTACTGTAGCCATTTTGGGTTGAGTGTTGTTAAATAAAGACATTCGGTTGAGATAAAAAACAATTTGGTGGGGAGAAAGAAGAAGATAGAACATCAAATGTCTTATATTACACACACATTTTCAGTGACGGGATGTAACTTCTACAAATATTTCCACGGCTTCTTCTTCAACAAGCTTAACCCCCTGATGCCCCCTTCTACACGAATTTGCTTGAGCAACTAGACTGGCAAAAAGGTCTCACACTGTTACAGTCAAAACAAACAAATGCGGCCATCACTTCTACTCCATCAGTTTCTTTTCTTGCACATCCCACTTGTGGAACTCCCTTCTGTATACTTGTTTCCCTGACAGCTATAATCTCCAAGTGTTTAATTGCAATGTCAGTTGCCATCTCTTATCTTTCTGACACCCATCTTTCTCTTATCCTCCCCCCCCCATATCTTGTTCTTCTCTCTTTTCCCTCGACTCTTATGTAACTCCCTTCACATCATTATTCCTATCCTTCTTTTACCCATTATGACACCCTGTAACCGGTTTCTCTTTCTATTCACTCTCCTCTTATGTAGCCCTCACCCTCTGCGCACCAGTGGCAGTACTTCCTTGCTTCGGGTGAAACGATTATAAAAAAATACAAATTCTTTCAAATAGAATGAATGAAAAGAAAAACCCATGATTCTTACTCTGTTGTGAAATTTGCAAATAAATAAATAAAAATAAATAATAAATAAAATTAAAAAAAGACAAAACATTTATTTATTACAATGACAAAAATATTTTCTCAATATGCAAAGTATAGAATATAAACTTGCATAAAATCTTCCCTGATTGCTTCAAATTCTTAAAGGTTTTTTAAAATAGAAATCATTTTTCTCTTAGAAAACTACAGTTCATGTTGTTCAAGTGTTTTTTTTTTCACAACAAAGGGATTTTAGCATCTTTCTTTTAAAATGTCAGTCAGTTAAGTGTCGTACACTTAGGTGATCATATTGTTTACATGTTTTTTATATGTGAAGTGAAAACGTCTAAAGCAAAAACTTTATTGGGTACTCGGTGTCGCTAATATGTCAAACTGATGTTTATTTACACAGTAAGCATTTTTTGTGAGGTGAGAAACAAATTTAATTGGATGTTGATAAGATGTTTATGGCCCCAAATCATTTATTGTTGGGGAATTAAGCTACTGATTTTATTATTAATAGAAACCATTCTTTTCTTTTAAACATCCTTTGAATTTTATCTTTAAAAATACGTACATAAAATGGGATTTGTAGCCATATGCATTTTTCGAGACTCATTCATGTTGAAAATTCCTTAAATGTTAAAAATACAAATGTGACTATATTTTTTATTCAAAACGTAAAAAAGAAAACTTTTTATCACATTTTTGTACATTTTTCATGATTTAGAATTTTTACTTTGCATTTATTGAAAAAAGATAAATTTATAACATTGATAAATTACTTTTAATTATATCTAATTTAAAAAACAAAAAAACAAAAAAAAAACAGTGTTTCATCAATGATTTAAATTCTCCGCCACAAACTAAACAATAAAAGTTCCAATTGGCGGAGGAGAATAATTTTTGCATCTACAAATTAAAGTCAACAATTGAATAAAAAAGGGACAAGAAGACAAACATTTAAAGCGAAAAACAAATGAATAAGTAAAACAAAAAACAAATGAATGCATCCCAATTTATTTTGAGATTTTCAATTCAGAATCATTAGAGGACATATTATATGATATATTGGGAAAAAAAAACATTAATTAGGACATTTCACACGTTGAGAACAAATATTATAAAGTTCAGATGATACAAATATAATTTTTACCTTGAACAGTGCATGTGTTGAAATACTAGAAATATAAATATAGTTACTAAAGAGAAGTTGAAAATAAAAAAAATGCACACAATAATGAGATAAAACAGTTAAAATAAGGAAAATAAATATTTGGAGCCATAAACATCTTATTCAATTTGTTTCTCCCATCTCAAAAATGCTTACTGTAAAATAAACTTCAGTTTTACATATTAGCAACACCGAGTAGCCTATATATTTTTTGTCCTTGGACCTTTTTGCTTTTGAACCTTTTTGCTTTTGGACTGTGGGGTTTCATACATTGACACCCACACACACACACACACACGAGAATTTTCCAGAGCATGCCACATCCTGGCACTCTGATAGGGGTACACTGCTGCAAAATCCCTAGTCACGCGCATCGCATTTCAGACTCTTTTTCTCTTCAGCCTACGAGAGACAACCAACATATTCACGGACATATTGAAAAAAATATTTTTAATATTTGTTTCAATCTAAGGGGGTATTTGTGGGGTTTCATACATTGACACCCCCCCCCCACACACACATTTCTGGAAATTATTGTATTTTATATTTCAGACCGCCCTCAGTCCTTCATATATATATATATATATATATATGGTTACAAGTCAAAAAAGGTCCTGTAGTGTACGAAGGCGTCCACTTACTAATTTAGGTTTGACGAGTCGACTCGACGTAACATGAGGTCATGGTTTGAAGCAGGTTTTAAGAAAGAACAAAAAGGCGAAAGTAACCAGAAAAACAATGTATTGACAAAGGTTACATGGGGTTGAGAAAGCATGCATAAGAAAGTGAAAAGGAAAGAGTCATTCCCCTTCGTCTGTTCATAGAAACAAAATAAGATGTATGAAGTTTTTACTCTAGCTGAAAGAAAGGTTTGTAACAATTGTTAAGATTTTCGTAAAGAGTTCAAAGTTCAAATCCTTGATGAAGAAAGTCAGACAGAAGACAAAGTTCTGTGTCTGTGTGTGCGTTGAGTAGAGAGAGAGAGAGAGACTTACATGCGAATGTAGCAGTCTGTGGATTTCTACTGACGAAGGTTGGGAAAATTGTGAATTTATGTGTAGAAAGTTATTTTATGTAAAGTCCTGTTTGAATGAAAGTTAATGTGCATAGTGTTAATGTCGGAGAAGAAAAATAAAAGAAATTTGCGCCACTAATTGCTACCCGCAATTAGCGCGCGTGTGTTTGTGTGAGTTAGGGAGACATGTCTGCTCTTGTCCCGGGACGAAATCCTAAATTGTGTACCACGTGATGCTTTCCGTTTTTATTAGCATCGTTTTTGGTGAGAACCGGTCATCACGTGGACACCGAGTGACCATGCGTGTGTGTGTGTGTGTGTGTGTGTGTGTGTGTGTGTGTGTGTGTGTGTGTGTGTGGGTGTCAATGTATGAAACCCCACAAATACCCCCTTAGAGTGAAACAAATATTAAAAATATTTTTTTCAATATGTCCGTGAATATGTTGGTTGTCTCTCGTAGGCTGAAGAGAAAAAGAGTCTGAAATGCGATGCGCGTGACTAGGGATTTTGCAGCAGTGTACCCCTATCAGAGTGCCAGGATGTGGCATGCTCTGGAAAATTCTCGGTGGTTGATATGGCTGTTAAAAATCTTCTAATTTATTCCAATGTTCCACGTTGAGTTGCTTGCGTTTGTAAGAGTTGCCGTGTTTTGCTGTACGTGTGGATTTATGTTGGTGTTAGAAGAATTAACAGTTGGTTATAAACTTTGATTTGCAAAGTGGTCGATTGAAGCTTGTGTTGATACCGAGTGTCGACGCGTGTTTGAGAGAACTAAAAAGATATCTGGGTTTAATGTCGAATTTTCTTTGTGGGTCTCAATTCTCCAGTATAAATAATTCGGCTTGTCGATCTCCTTAGAGTTCTGGTTGAGTGACATTGCGTTGAATGCTGAAAAACGTCTTTTAGTCGACGTTGTGCCACTCTTTTTCTGGAAATTTTCAAGAGTCTTGAAGGCTACTTCGTCCCGATTAAATCTATTATTGTGCCGGTATTTACCCACCTTCCCACTTCAGGCGAGATGTGACACAATGTCTTTTTAATATGAGTCTTCCAAAAATATCTGTTTATCTTTCCCCAGTCGTGATTCTACCCATCGGCTGAACCACGACTGGGTTAGTGCTCTCTGCTCGAAAGCAGAGAGCGCTTTCCACCCGAAGGCAGAGAGCTGACAGTGTCATACTAGCAGAGGCCAATGCCGACTGAAACCTGTGCCTCTTTAGACCAGCAGATGATTTGCAGATTTTGTCGCAAAACTGACACAGGGCCCCAATTGGTCTGGAAGGAAGGCGTTCAGCCTGAGAAACATTGTCCGTGTTATTGTGTTAACGTTATCTCATGTGGCTGGTTAAACCAGTTTTGGACAAGCAAATGTTACTGTAAATAATACATTTATACTGGGAAGTTAAAGGCAACAGCTTAGCATCACCTTTCCTTAAGACCTGTTTTAATTTTGCATTTTCTTTCCAAAACTGTTACAACCATCATAAACAAATTTTCGCCAGTTAGACCTATGACTTGTCTCTTTCTTCCAGTTGTTTGTTTTTATCTCAAGATTTTGAAGGCTGTTTTTAATGACATCCTGGAAACTCTTTTTTTTGGTTTGAATAGCAGACGCTTGCAGCTTGTCAAGTCACCACAGAAGAACAGTTTTGGGAGGCGATCATCCTCTATTCTTATGATGTGGCCAGCTCAGCGCATCTGGTTACGTGTTAGCATCTTTTAGATATTAAATGTATTTGCCCTTTCCAAAAATTCTGTTTCCGACACAAAGACTGCCACTTTATACCCAGACTCCTCCGAAAGCACCTTTGACGAAAACTTTCCAAAATTTGGATGTGTCTTCGGTAAGTGAGCCACGTCTCTGAGGAATATTGTAGAGCAGTTAAAATGCATGTCTCATAAACGCTTTTAACTGAAATACCTCTATACGCGAGATTCAAATATTTCAAAGGACTTACATGCTTTTTTAGACTATAACTTATTTCGGCATAAGTTGTCTCTTGAAAGAACACTGCTAGGATAAACAAAAGTGTCAACAACTTCTAATCTATGTTCATTAACAAAGATATTTTGTTCACTATAATGCTGAGAGGGGAGATGGTGTATATATGACCTTTGTTTTCATTAAGCTTATAGTAAGAGCAAAAGACGAGCATGCTTCAGAGAACATGTACAAAGCAGCCTTCATATTTTTCTCACTGTCAGACACCAGGTCAGTATCATCTGCATTGAGTAGATCTCTGACTACAAATCAAAACATTTAGGTTTTGTATTGAATCTATACATGTCAAAAATCTTTCCCGATGTCTTGAAGCACAGGTAGGCATCTACATTACAATTCGGAAATGCATCTGAAAGTGTCACAGCAAAATATATGGAAAACAAAGTAGGGACAGGAATATCTCTTGCACCATTATCAATAGTAAAAGGCTCTGATAAGACACCGCTGAAATTTAAACTACCTTTCATTTTCTGATGTAGATCATGAAACGTTCAGACAAAGCTAGGACATCCTAATTTGCCAAGAATGGTCTAAAGATCTTTCCTACTGACGATGTCAAATGCCTTGGTGAGATCAATGAAAACCTGATAGAAAGACATCTGATGTTCTGTACATTTTTCCTGCAACTGCCGTACCGAAAAAATCACACGCATGATGCCACTACCTGTTCGGAATCCACTTTGACTTTCAGAGATTATCAAGGGACAGATGTACTTTATAAGACGGCTCAATAATAATATTACAAATACTCCACCAACAACTTCCATCAAGCTGATCCCTCTATAACCACTACATACAGATTTACAACCCTTCCATTTACAAAGAGATATAATGATTGCGACAATCCACTCTTGATGAACATGTCCACCTAACCACACATCTACAATAAGCTTATGCATAGCTACATGAAGGTGGGCACCTTCACAACGCAAAGCTTCGACAGGTATGCTGTCTAGACCAGGTGAGGTTCCAGTATTAATTTGCTTTAAAGCCTTTTGAATCTCATCCAGGGATGGAAGGTCAAACGTCTCTTGAATAAAGTCATTCTGTGGGAGACTGTTAATAGCAGAGTCATCAACATAGGATGAGTTGTAGAACAAGTCAGTAAAATATTCATTCCACCGTTTCATGATATCTTCTGGATTTTTAAAAGTACTTGTATCCATCTTTCGATTTCAAAGGCACTACAGATGAAGGTTTGGTACCAAACACCTTGCTTATCACGTGATATAATAATTTCGAGTCCTTCTAATCAACAGCCGATTTAATTTGGCCGGAAAATTTAGACCACCATTCATTCTTCATTTGACGAAGATCAGTGTACAAAACAAATTTCGCATTTTTAAAAGATTACAACAGGGACAATTTTTCTTTGTCAGATGCAATAAGATCGTAAGTTTAATTTCGCCTTTTTAGCAGTTCATTAATTGCTGCATCATTTTCGTCAAACCAGTCCTGATGTTTGTGTTTCCTTAATCCTAATATTTGAGCACTGATATTATAAACTGTTTCTTTAAATTGATTTCATGTATCAAAAGCATTCTGTAAATCTTCATACAAATTTGGATCGCATAACTTAGAAACATTTATATGTTTTGGTACAGATACTCCATTAGCTCGCATTTTTCATCGAATACGTAATTTTAAATTTTCCTCGACCCATCATATGATCATTACCACACCCATCCCCACGCATTACTCTGATGTTACAAATATACTGTAGGTCATGTTTATGACAAATAACATAGTCAAGAATATGACCATGTTTTGAGCGAGGATGCAGCCAAGTGAGTTTATGAACCAATTTGCGCCGAAAGAAAGTATTACCAATTACAAGTTCAAATTCAGTTCATAACTAAAAAAGACGAAAAGAACAGTATTGGAGAAAAAATGTATAATGACGTGAAAAAGTTTTCTTGCGAGGCGTTTTGTTTATTAGGACGTCATCGGACTAAATTTGTTATGTTGATACGACTACGCATGCGCATGAACGAGGAATGTTGAGAATTATAAATTTAATTTCTTTAAAAAATTAGCCGATTTACTTTAGAGACATTTTCTTTCTATTACTTTCATTAGTAGATATCCCACAATATGATAAAAACGTTCTGCCAAGAATGGTACACACACACACACACACACACACACACACACACACACACACACACACACACATGTATATTGTTATCGTGTATATATAAATCTAGGTGAAGAGAACCAATAGTTTTACAATTCCGAATTCTCCGGCATTTACTTTCTTTTTAAAAAGTGCTCAATACAACAATTATTGTAGAGCATAACATATAAAAACCCTATAGCGTGTCCTTTGAAAAACAGGCGTCTTACAGAATCCATTGTCTATCAATGTACTATATTTTCTATGAAAAATCCTATTAATGTAAAGATTTATGTAGGTAGTAGTAAGAACTCCCTGAAAAAATAATTTTGTAAATACATTTATCTTCATTTAATAATAAGTACAGAAATAGAACATTCCTATCGAAATAGTACTGGTATCTAAAAGAAACAAATAAAACTCCCACATTAAAATGAAAAATTAAAAAAAAGCTAGAATATGTAAATCTTTAAACGATCCATGCCCCTTTTGTTTATATGAAAAACTATATCATTGAATTTCTTAAGAATAAAAATCTAATAAATAAATGTAATGAAATAAATGTCATATGTATACATTGCAAAATGTTCACCTTAGAATATGGTTAAAAAGATTCTTAATATAAAGAAAAAATATTAACTAACATATATCTAATAATTTGTTTTATATTATGAAAGAAAAATAATTAAATAGATATTAAAATAATTAAATTGGTATTTAAATTTTTAATAATTAAATATCTATTAAAATTTGTATTATGATATTAAGAATGTTATTAGAATATAAAAATAATATAATAGATATCATAATAAAAATAAAATGAATTCTAAAATTGTTAAAATAAATAGATATTAATTTTTTTTTTACAAATTAAGAGCTTTCGGAAAAACTAGAATAAAATGCATTCTGAATGGAAATTAAAATAGTATAATTATACTCAAAGGTCTCTTTAAGTCAGATCAAAAACATAAAATGTTTTCTTTTTTCTTTTAGAACAAAAGAGAAAACTAAGAGAATAATCTTATAACAATAATGGATACATCAACGGAAATGCAGTCTAAACAGGGGTTTTGATCGACTGACACTTTTGAATGAAGAAATCATATATTCTCCAAAAATATGAAAATATAACCTTTTTTCAAATTTAAAGTGGATCTCTATTGTGATTAGTTAAATTGAAAAGACAGATAAATTTTTGCCTTCCCACAATCATAAACAACAAACGTATCATTGTTTCTTATATTTCAATGAAAATCGTTTTCACAACAATGAACTAACATTGCCTGATGACGAAGTAAAAATCTCAAAATATAGAAATTTCCGTATCGCAATTTAAACTATATTAATTTTATCGTATATATATATATATATATATATATATATATATATATATATATATATATATATATATCGTTCATTCAGCAATGATGTAGAACACTCTCAGCTATTGGCCGTGTATAATGATAATATACACGCTGAAAAAGTCTGTCTTCTACTAAGCGCACATAGCTCAGAGGTAGAATCGCCGACGGACATTTCAATCCTGGGTAAAAAGCAATCGGAGTCTAACCGTACTGATGAGCTGTGATACAGCGAAACAGATCTGTCACACACACACACACACACACACACACACACACACACACACATATATATATATATATATATATATATATATACTTACACACATGCTTACCTATGTATACACACATGCACGCATACACACACACATACACACATGTATATTGGTACAAACGCGCACACACGCGCGCGTTAACACACGTATGCACTCACAAACACAAATTTGGCACGTGAACATTTCTATGAATGATGGAGAAAAATTATGACAAATGACTGAATTCTAACCATGACTAAATGGTCATTAAGAATGATCAAAAACTGAATAATTTTATTTCTTTTTCAATGAATACAAATGAAAAACCGTCTAACAATGAATAAAAGTGACAATAACAACAAAAAACCAACAACAAAAAAAAAAAAACAGCTTAATAATAATGAATGTGTTTTTACAAATGGAAGAATGACTTATTTTTTCTGAACGTTTTTTTGATCGTTTTAAAGCATGTGATAATGTTTTGTTCGTTCGCAAAATCTCGACAAAACTGAGGGCGAAAAAGGTGGGTGTGCAACTTACATGTTGTCCAACAAATCCAGTTCCGCAGGCAATATCCAAAATCCTAATATTTTTGTCAGGACAGCCGTCATTGACAGCTTTGGCCACCAAATATGGACCTTTGTAGATACTTTTACCCATGTGCTGTGAAGAAAGAACGAAAGAAAGTTTGCTGGTAGAAAAATATTGCAATTTGAATAATAACTCGTAATTAGATTGTAGAAATTAAAAAACTATTGCTCTAGTTAGTTTTTGGTATCAGCAACACACATTTTATTTTTAGCATTCAAATACATTATTTGTTTAAATTATTTTTTCAGAATATTATTTATTTGATAAAGCATTTCATACAAATAAATTAAAATAATTATTTTCTTTTCACTCAAGAAACTTTTAGAAGAGACTAATTTCAAAGAATATATTTTTTAAAAGAATTTTTGAATATAAGAAAAAATTGTTAAATGCAATAAAACTATTAAATGCAACAAAAAACTTAAATGCAACTAAACACTGAGACCGTTTGAAAAAATCCTGGATAAATGAAACTTCTTTTAATTTAGATTTTGTACTTTCCAGATAAATAAATGTTCCAGGTTGTAAGTTTGGTCTGTTAGATAAGGTCTAATTTGCAGCAGATCTCAAAAATGACCTAAAATTTGCTGTTAATTGGGGGAAAGTAATATCTTTTTGTTTTGTTTTGGAGGAGTTCTTTTTAAACCCTCCAAAAGAAAACTACTTTCCATTAATCATCTGAATGACCCCTTATCAGCCTCCCATTGGCATGATTGATGCAGGAAAGTAACTTCTTGTGCCTTCTAGGTCTAACATTCGCACCCGAAATGAAATGAAAAGATTGAATATACTTGCTAGGAAAGTTGGTTCACTGTGTTGTGCTAGACAATTTTTCTCACCAGATAATGACGAATCATAATAGATTTATTTTATATATATATATATATATATATATATATATATATATATATATATATATCGCCCCAAGCAAGGCATTTTACTGCCACTCTTTTGCAGGGGGTTACATAGGAGGAAAGTTATGAGAAAGAGTGACAGGTTATAGGGGGTGTCAGAAAGTGGGTAAGAGAAGAATGAGAATACTGATGAGAGTGAAGTGGACGGAGAAAGTAGCATGAGAGAGAGAGAGAGAGAGAGAGAGAGAGAGAGAGAGAGAGAGAGGATTCAGGTTAGTGAGAGAGGAGATGACTATTGACTTTACATTTAAATTTCTTGGAGATTGCAGCTGTCGGGGAAGCAAGTAAACGGAAGGGAATTCCACAGGCGGGAAGTGCGAGAAAAGAAGCTGATAGAGTAGAATTTGCGTTTATATTTTATAGGTTTCACAGTAAAAGGGTGGGACTTAGTTACTAATCTTGTGGCTCGAGTAAATTCATATATAGGGGGCACCAATGAGCTAAGTTCATCGAAGCAGAAGCCGTGAAAGTATTTGTAGAAAAGACACAGGGAAGCCACATTGCACCGGTGAGAAAGTGACTGTATCCCAGCTGCCAAGTCGGGATCGATCACATTACAGATTCTCCGTTGGATTTTGTCAAGGACCCCTTGGTGAATAGCAAGAACACCAGACCAGATGTATTTATGTATATGTAAGATAGATTCTTACATATACATAAATCTATTATCATTCGTCCATACTTCAAATATTGCTGTCATATCTGATCTGGTACTCCTGATGTATATTTAGAAATTCTTTATAAAACTTAAAGCACAATCTGCAATATTATTGGTCCTGACCTGGTATCTCGGTTTCAGTCCCTTTCCCACCACGTAATGTAACTTCTCTGTGCCTTTTATATAAATGCTTTCATGGTAATTGTTCTGATGATCTTTCCTCTACGATGACTGGCAATTATGAATTTAAGCGCAGTACTACATTGACAGCAAGGCCTCATCATTTTACACTTGAAATGGCTAATTGAAATGATATAATCGTTCACACTTCTTGCTTGTAGAACTCTCTTCCGGCTTTTTGCTTCTCAGTTAATTTTGATCTTTAAAAATTTAAATGCAATCTCAATTGTTATCTTCTGTCTTCTTAATTCTTATACTTTCATTGTCCATTCTCCTTAATAGTTAGCCTCTTGCGTCTTAGTGGCTTTATTGCCTTGTTTAGGGTGAAATGATTTCAAGAAAAAATCTTAGCATCAGAGAACGTTTGTTCTTTTAAAGTTGAAATATTTTCAAGATTATTGAAACCGCTGGTTGTCGGAAACAATAATATAAGTTCGCATTTGCGTCGTGTCAAAGTTGAAATAATGTAAACAATGTATCAGGATATGACGTAATCATTGATATAAAAGACAGAAACGATTAGTAGTAAGGGGTCGGTCGAGAGAGGGGATTTGAACTAAGACCGAAAAAGACCAGGGAAGACCGCGGACGAGCGCGGCCCTCTGGTCACTCGATGCCTGTGTTCAAACATATCCTCTACTTTATGACACGTCACCTGATGAGAGAATAAACGAAATGAATATATTTTTGTACACACATTGTTCGTATTTATATTTCAAGCCGCTCATCAACATTGGTTTCCAGGTGCGATATACAACACTCGCACTTCCTGCCAATGGAGCTCCCTTCCGTATACTTGCTTGCCTGATAGCTACAGTCTCCAAGAGTTTAAATCCAACGTCAATTGTCATCTCTTATCCCCTTGACTCCCATCCTTCTCTTATCCTTTCCCCAACGCCTCCTGTATCTTTTTCTTCTCCCATTTCACTGTACTCTCACGAAATTCTCTTCACACCAATATTTTCATCCTTCTCTTAACCTTTCTCCGACACCCCCATAACCTGTTCCTCTTTCTCATCGCTCTTCTTAGTCCCCTGCACACCAGTGGCACTACTGCCTTGCTTGTATGTATGTATGTATGCCGCATTCACCCTCGTCGGGTTGAGCCGGCTTCCTCCCTGACGGAGCAAGTCTCATTGGGATTTGTTTAAGGGTAGGGTCCCAAGTCCTACCCTGTTATTTAACCCATAACTGGAGGGAAAGGACGGATTAATACCTTTCCCAAGGGTACCAGCGCGCAAGTGACTGCAGGGCATTCAACTGGAATTCGAACTCGGCTCACCGATTTCTCTTTCCGAGCCGACATCCACTGCACCACAACGCACATCCGTCACTTGCTTGGGGTGAAATGATTATAAAAAAATCTCTAATGAAAGTGACATATGGTCACATCACGTTGAAACACCAGCTCCCGTACGATCATCAAAGTTAAGCAACGTCGAGCCTGGTCAGTACCTAGATGGGTAACTGCTTGGGAATACCAAGTTTCGATCTGCGGGTGGTGTAAAGGATGATGGACAGAAATAAGAAATCGGTGAGCAGAGTTCTAATTCCAATCGGGTTTGTTATATTCACTTAACACAGATAGCCTTAGGAAGGGCATGAATCGACCTCTTCACCTCCCAACTATAAGTTAAATAGCAGAACTTCTATCAGATAATCATTATCAACTCCAAAAAAAATTCCTGATCTAAAATTCAAAATATATTTACTGACTTTAAATAACCTCCAGAATAACAAATACCCTGAAAACATAAGCTTTGTACTTCTTCATAAATTTGGTCTTTTTGTTATATATCCTGAATCTGGTTCTGCCATTCATTTACACAAGCTCATTAAGTACGTTCTACGATGATTTTCTCTGTCCCTCTTTCCTTCATTGAGTTGTGTGTGTGTCAAATGATCCAAATCTCCTTTCTTGATTATATTCTGCAGAAATTTCAACTATCATTTTCTGATATTAAATGTCTTGTTGTTTGCTTGGTTTTGTATAATTAGAAGATAACACAAACTTGAATTAATGTCGTTTATTTTTTCTATATAAAACTTTAAGTTTTTACATCAAGTTAACAACCGTTAATTTTTGTATGTGGATACAGGAGCAGACTAGCTGAATTCTCTTCACTCTGGGAGGATAGTAGTAAAACGCGTCTATCTCTTCTGGACTCTCGTGGTCAACTCACAAGCCTCCTCCTCTTTTCAAAATCTCTCCACCAAACTACTGTCCTTCACTCCTACTTCTTACTCCTACTTCTTACTGCTACTCCTACCAAAAGAAACCGTTAACTTGTTTAACGGTTTTGCCGCCTAATTTTAAATTCTTGGCGTCAGTGTGTCTACCTTTTTCTATTTTTAGCACACTCGCCATTTTATAAACCATAACAGTCTGAAAGAATCAGCACATAGGCTATGAGGAACCCCTTATTAGGCCTAGCGTAGAAATAAATACGATATGGGAGCCACTAATAAAGAAAGATAAATAACAGCAAGTATTCAACCGAAGAAGCCGCAGCAGCTGTAACGAAAAGGAAAGCTTCTGTGAGTGCAGTCAAGTATGACACGCGGCAGCACTCATCAGCAGGTAAGTTATGTTTTAAGGCTCCACAGAAAACTGTCCCACGAGTCAGTAACTTAGTGTATTAAAATGCTGGTTCAAGGTAATTGTTAAAATCAGTCCCTGCTCTGGGCAGTATGCACGTGAACTTACTGGGTGAGCAATAACTGGGTAAAACCAAGAATAAGAACCAGAAGTTTTATTCCCAGACACATGGGCAGTGAAAGGAGAACAGTCTACGTTCGAAATTTTCATAAAGGATTCAGTTCAGAATTCCCTGGATGTTACCTGGATTCATGAAATCCAGAGGGCGCAACGGCTGAAACGTTGTGACTAAAGAAACAAGATGAGGAGAATAATCTGCATGTAGTGTAAATATTATCGTTTTTTTTTTCTAAAAAAAAAGAAAAAGAAAAAAGAGGGTTTATTATTCTAAAAAATTGTTAATGCAATATAAAGTCCCAAAAGAAAGAACTATTCCTATAATCCTAAAATATTTATCGGCTGATAAAGAGTTGATAAACTACAAAAAAACAAAACAACAACAACAACAACAACAACAACAACAACAACAACAACAAAAACAAAAACAAAAACAAAAAAAAAACAAACAAACCAAGTAACAAAATTAATTTGCCTCAAAATTAGTTTGCTTCATTCATTGGAGTATAAATATGGTTGGGTCAAGTTTAAACTATCTGAAATATGTGCTTTTCAAGTGATGATCAACATAATTTTTTAATCTTTTTTATTCATCAGACAAAAATAAAATAAATCTCTTCGCAATTGTCAAATAGATTTAAGTAAAACTGTATTGGGAACAACTTCCTACAATTTGGAATATGTTTCCGCTCTAAATAATCTACAAAAGGCCGGATAATCTGTAAACAAACAAAAAAATCAAGTAAAATCTTCTTCGCCTAACAATTCTGAACAAGTATTTGTGAATTATTCATAATCTAAATTTAAAAAAATTAAGGACATCAAAGTTATCTTCCTTACGTCAGCTTTGCAGTGACAAAGCAAATTTGGTTCACTGGGCGATTGCTAACATGTACATGAATATTTACTTTTATTTTTTTTATGCGATAATGTACAACTATCATTTTTCGATGATCTGAATTCCTAACTACATGCTGCTCAGTGGAAGAATAAAGAAATCAAAATTATAATATCTAAATTTAAGAAGAGTTGTTACTTATTACCACTCAAAAGATTTTATCACCTTACAAAATTTCTTATTTCAAATAAAATTTAGTATATGTTTATTTTTTCATACATAAAAACAACAAACAAACAAAAAACAAAAAACAAAAAAACAAAAACACACTTTGAATAGACAACCTGCGCAATTTGGTTTGTGCTTCAAGTGTCATTCGTAAACTTTGAAAATTCTATTCCAGCCTTTTGGATATTGGCTTTAAATTTTTCTTTCTTTCTTTTTTTTTTTTTTTTTTGGTTTCCGACGTGAAATTTCCTGCTGCTCATTACAATCAAAGAAAACAATCAACTTGTGAAATTGTGAAATGTCGAAATAAGTTATGAAGATTTCACATCAGTTTGATTTTTTAAAATAAATTATATTAAAATAATATTGAAGCACACATTTTTAAAAATATTATAAAATTCAGTTTCTTCTAAGTATGTGTTTGTACACACACACACACGCATACAAACATAAACACACGCACACACACAAGCACACACACAATGTATCAAATTCAAAAATATTAAAAGTTAATGATAATTATTGAAGATCGACTCAGAGATTCACGATGCTTCGGACATAATATTTAATGTTTTTAATACAATGATCATTGCTGTAGATAGCTATTGAGCACTACATTAAAAAATTCACTTTGACATATAAATGTATTGTATTATATAAATGGATGACATTATTTTATTATACACTCGTACATATTAATGTCAAGAAAAAACACTTATACGAAGACAAAAAATTGTCAGCCGTCTTTAATCATACTTGTATAAAGATGCATTGCTGCCAAAATACACAATTATATATATATATATATATATAATGTCCAGTCCGTAAACGGCGAGGATAATCCAACAAGATCAACTTAATATAAAATATTAAGTGTTATATTTGTGCAGATAGCTCAATGGGTCTTATCTAGAGCAATATGATATTTATAAAGAAAAACTCAACAGGTCATTTAGATTGAAATTGGCTCATTTCATCAGACCACACTATATTCGTTTCATTCGGTACAAATATTTTTACCGGATTCCGTGTTCAGTCTTCCTTTATATATATATATATATATATATATATATATATATATATATATATATATAGATAGATAGATAGATAGATAGATTACTATATATCTATATCCATCAATTCCTGACAGTAAAATATTTTACTGCCTGATGAGATACTAACAAAAAGTACCGAAACCTGACAACTGTTGTGTTACTGTAAACTGGTTTTATTATAAGCACTTATAATATATATATATATATATATATATATATATATATATATATATATGACTCATTTAAACACACACACGGAAACTTACCAATTGGTAACATATTATAGATAATACAAGTATAATAGCGTCATCAACATATAAAGAAAAAAATGCATAGAAAAAATAATGAAAGCACTAATAACAAAAAAGGGAAATCTAACACTCACTAACATTAACTATGAACATGACCACAATGTGCTGACCGTGTTTAGATAATGAAACATCCCTATAACGTTTGAGAGGTCAGTTATCATTCAGTTAAGTGCCATACATGATACACGCTTGGGCGATCATGTTTCGAAAGACTGGGCAGAAGATTAGGTTGCCATTGCTTTCTGCAATGGGTTCTATAGCCCTGGCTGGCAACCTGTCTACCGCAGCAGGTAGTGGCAACCTGTTGTGGGATAAATGAAAGCCTGAGGTCTATTGTCTGCTTCATCTGTAGCTTTCACATGCACCGACTGCACCGACTGTGTGTGTCAATAGTTCCGAAAAGTGTGGATTGCTCAGCACAAGCCTTCACCACTTTAATCAAATCACTTGGAACAATCAGGCTGTCAGATCATCATAAGTCGAATCCGATGGGGGAGGCTATTATTATTATGTCATTTTTCATCATATTTCGATTTCTGCATTGGTCTCACTACCAACCAAGTCTGCGGGGAGACCTAAGGCAGGTAGTGGCGTGTTGTTATGACTCCATTTCATGTTTTTCTATCTTCCCTATCATCCCCAGCATTACATAGATAACGTTTTCCTTAGTGTGTGGGCTGTACTTAATAAGACAATTTTTTGTATATCTCTTAAGCTGGGGTTTCCAGGGATTCTTTCAATGTGTTGTTTTGTTCCATTTTTTATCATTCCAAGTGCACCTACTATCACTGGATTATTATTATTATTATTATTATTATTATTATTATTATATACACACACATTTATGTTATATATCTATCTACGTTTATATATACATTCATATATATATACGTTCATTCAGCAATGAATTAGAACACTCTCAGCTATTGGGCGTGTATAATGATAATATACACGCTAAAATGTCTGCCTCCTTCCACCGAGCGCCTATATTTCAGAGGTAGAATCGCCGACTGGCGCCAATTCGGTCGGGTTTTAATCCTGGGTTAAAAAGCAATCGCAGTCTAATCGTACTGATGAGCTGTGATACAGCGAAACAGATCTGTCCGCGGATGGCTATATAAAGGGAAAGAGAGAGAGAGAGGGGGGGAAATAAAGATTTCTTCGTACACACATTCGTTATTAAATAAAGAGTGACTGACAATTTGTATTTTCGTTTGCGTTTATGTGGAAAATATATCTTATCAATTCAAGAAAAGAAAAACAACAAGGAAAAAAAACAAAAAGGTATGAACAGACGCGTGTGTACACACGCTCATTTCACGCACGCGCAAGTTTGCTCTCACGCACGCGCACACACACACACACACACACACACACACACACACACACACACACACGCACACACACAGGTATGCTCGCACGCTCCCGAAGAAAAAAATAGAAGAAAGTATATATATATATATATATATATATATATATATATATATATATATATATATATAAAATAAAAAAACAAACAAACAATATCGAGCCTACTTCATCATAACTTCCTTTGTTGGCCCAATTAGTGTAAATAGCATTGACGTCTTCTGTTGAAATTCCCTCTTGCAATGCATTCGACATTTCGTAACATCCATCTTCTGTGGGAAGGCCGAAGCTAGCTGCTGTCGGTTTGTCACATGATGCAACAGATGTAGACATGTTTTTTCCTTTTTTGAAAATTAAAAAAAACTTTTATAAATATATAAAATTGGTTAAATAAAGAAATATGAGATGAGCAAGAACTGAATAAAAATCCTTATTTGTTCAATCGGTTCTAAAACAGGTATTGTTGACGCTTTGTTTACAGCAACGTAGAGAGTTCTTTTTAACTTGTTCGTCGAAGACAGGTGTTTCCACAGTTTGTGCCCGAATAATGAGAGTTGCGCTTATTTTATTTAAGTTGGTCACATGGCTGGTCACGGGACTAGAGTCGTCTGATGAAATCTGTAACTTCTTATTAAATGACGTTGGTTTTTTTCTTTATTAGTAAAACGTTATTTATTTATTAACATAGAACTTCAATGTCAGTTAGAAATAAAAATCAAATGACGTCAACGATCTGATATGGGCGGAGAAAGTCGACTGTTTTTGTTCAACTTTAACAAGTAACACCGGCTTCAGCAAGATTTCATTCTTTTTTAGGAAAAAAAATATTTTCATTATTATTTCCTTTGATTTCTGGTGTACTTTCATTTCTTTCCGGGTTCCAACATAAGGCCAGAAATAACATCATGACATTTTCCACTAAGCATTTAAAAAAAAAAAAATTCCAATTATTTTACATAGTTAACGTCCTTTTTAAGGTGTGAGCAGCACTTGTGAGTACAATATTTTGTATTTCTTTGAAGCTTGGGCTAACAGGAGTCCCTTCAATAAGTCTATCGGAAACTTTTCTAATCAATGTTGTTGTTGTAGTTATTATTATTATTATTATTATTATTATTATTATTATTATTTACTTTGATTTCTGGTGTAGAATTATTTCTTTCCGGGTCCCAACCAGAGATTTAAGGTTAGAAATGGTATGATAACATTTACTATTGAGCATTTTTTAGAGAAAAAAATCACTCACATTTTTTATGCCCGTCGTATCGTGCGATCTGTACTTCTGAGTACAATTTTTGATTGGTAACGCCACTAATTTTTGATACCTAAGTTTTAAAATTAATTTTCAAAAATGAAAAAACCTTTCATTTTAGCTTTAATTGAATGCTAAATGATTCGTTTTACTAATAAGCAAAATATTCTGGTGTATTTCAAATAGAATTTATATTGATTAGAATATCAATTTTTCGAGCGTTTTCAGTTAAAACATTACAAATGATCATTTTTAGCATTTTCAAAGTTTGTAAACAAAAGTTAATGCTCGGTTTTAAAAATCTTGTAAAAACAAAATATACACCTTTGACGCGTTATTTGAAGAAAATTATCAAATTTAAAGTTAACTTAACCTGATTTGAAACAACTATAACTTGCTTATAGCATGAAATATAGTATACATGCATTTCTTAATCACTTATATTTTTTGATATCTTATTTTTCATTTTATTTTTATTATTAATAATTGTTATCATGGTGGTTATGGCTTTAACCCTTTAGCTTTTTTAGTTCGTTAAATTTTGTTTATTCTCGTTTGTCTAAAAAAATAAAATAAAAATTAAAGCAGAATTTTTTAATGGTCATTTATATTAGGCACTTATTTTAATGGTCATTTATATTAGGCACTTACCAAACATTAGATAAAATATTACCATACATGATAAAAATATCCCCAAATTTAATAAAAACAGTTTTATTGTGAAAATCTTCAAGTTCAGTTAAAGCTGAAATAAAAGCATTTCAATTTTTTTAAGGTCATCGTTTTTAAATCTTAGGAATCACGAATTAGTGTAGATACCTATATTTACAATTAATTTTTAAAAAAATGAAGAAACTAAGAATTAAAATAAATAAAAAAATTACTTTAAATTTTGAAGGTATGATTTGCAAAGGCTGTTGAATTTTAAAGCATATCATACTTAAAAAAAAAAAAAAATTTCCATAAACAGAAAATAATTTAAAATTATTTTAAAAATCTTAGTGGGTGAAGATTTGTATTAAGATTTTCAATTTTCGATTAGTTAATATAGCCTTTAGTCAGTAACTTAATAATGTAACTGGATCACGGCTTAGAAGACGTTTTTAAAAAAATTTGAAACTTTATAAGTTATAATAAAAAAAATGAAAACAATTCTTGTAAAAATTCAATATTCATCGACCTTCTTTGTTCAGACTTTAATGTCCTTAATATATATTATTTTTAAAAGCAATTAAAAGCTTATCTGATTAAATAATGTCATAGTTTTATGACATTTTTATTTTATTATTTGGAGCAGAATTTCGGGGGAAAAAAGATGAGTTACCTCCCCAAAGAGTCCTGCGTTTAACTAATAAGGCAAAGTTTAGGATCAGTATTGAATATCTAGAAATTTCATGAATTTACGTCCGTTGGACCCATCCTAAAAACATTATTTTATTTGTAAAAGAAACCGTAATTGATAATTGTGTATATATAAAAATGTTGTTTCTATACTCAATTTGATTTTCTTGTTTTATAATCCCTTTTATAACTTATAGTGGGCTATCTGCTAACGAGGCCAAATTCATTTAATCTGTTTCAACATACAACTACGTTTCACTAGAACGGATAACCCACTATAAATTGGTGACACCCCGTCGTGATTTCAACACACACACACACACACACACACACACACACACACACACACACACATATATATATATATATATATATATATACACAAAAAGAAATTGTACTTTCAGCGAAATTAGAATATTTCTTTTCAACACAAACCAAACATTGCAACTGACGCTGAAGAAACTTCAACAAATCAAAACCAACCAATCCAAGCTGTTACGATAAAACCACCAAGCTTCCTGGAATCAAACGTAATGGCTTGGTTTGTAATAATAGAGGCGCAATTTAATATTGCAAATATTTGACAGCCAAGTCAAAATGTTTTCAACATTTTGGCAGCACTCCCCGTGGACATAGTAGGAAATATATAGCCAACTATACTGCAGTCAAAGAACTATGACCCACTATAAAAGAAGCAGTGACGGGCGCTTACGAAAAAATAAAACCAGAGATGCTGGACAAATTAATGTCGTCATCGATAGTAACGGGTCGTCCGTCAGTGTACCTAAATGAACTCATGTCATTAGCAGGTCGAATTGGCGTATGGGACGATATCGTACGTCACCAATTCATTCAAGCCCTACCTCACACTATTAAACCAGTAGTAGCGGCGCAAGTCGATTTAGACACAGATCGTCTTGGGAAAATGGTGGACGACTTAATATTATATTTTAATACACAAGACACCGCATATATTCGACAGATTTCCGGGAAGCAAAAGGATGGACGGCAAGATAAAAATGAAACTACAAAATTACAAGGCTGTTCCCACAGTAAAAAAAATTCCCTACCAGTGTTCGCCCTTTCAACAAGGACCAAAAACCCAAAATCTGCCGGTTGCATTTATATTTTGCGGAACGTGCAAAATTTTGCAAGCCGTGGCGCAGATGGTCTAATAAACGGAATGTTCAAATGCAATCCAGCTCTCGCCCAACTTCACCAGTTCCTCGTGAGATTTCGGAAAACTAAGTAGGCGAGAGATGTTAGCTTCCATTTCCTCGCCGCTTCTCATTGTAACCGCACGGTTAGGAGCTCAAAGTTTAAATTTCATTGTGGATACAGGAGCTGCCGTATCTATACTTTTAAAGAGATATTTAAATGGAGCTGTAATATACCCAACCAATATCTATTTAGTGTCTGCCAACGATCAAAAGATTGAATGCTCAGGACAAACAGTACTGAATCTCACGCAACAGAACCTCAGACGGGAATTTAACTGGACAATTATAATAGCCAAAACTGCTCAGCCACTCCTAGGATACGATTTCCTAAACCGTTTCGGGCAAGTGGTGGACGGTAAGAACAACAACTAATCGTTAAAATGACTAAGAGACAATCCAGTGCACATCCATCATCTTTTATCATGAATATAAATGTAGTACCGAATAAAGATGATAACAAAACGGTACAAACATTTCTGGAGAGATACCCGAACTTAATTTCTCCTCATCGCGACACGAATGCAACAAAACCAAAAATATACTACAGAATAGAAGCTAGTAGCAATCCTCCTACCTTCTCCAGAGCCAGACAGCTATCAACTCAGAGATGTGAAATTGCGAAAGAGGAATTCAAGAAAATCCTAAAGGCAGGAATAAATTCCCCATCGAACTCAGAATGGAGTTCAGTCTTACACATGGTACCGAAGTCGGGCGGCATATATAGACCTGTTGGTGATTACAGACATTTAATTACCATAACAAAAGCCGATCGATATCAGGTCCCAAATATAAATTCCTTGTCTTCGAAGCTTCATAACAAGAAGTTCTTTTCAAAGATAGACCTGTCGTCTGCTTATCACCAGACACCAGTTCACGCGGAGGATGTCTGCAAAACAGCCATCTCTACCCCTTTCGGGTTATTTGAATCGACCCTACCATAAGCGAAAACAGTGAAATAACAAACTCGCACGTTAAAATTTTCACCGATGAAATGCATGAATTTGACATGGACAAATTAGCCAGTGGACACCTGCATTCAATACCTAATTCCTACATTCCAAAAGACTTTCAAACATGTAAAAGTATCTGGCTAAGAACTGACAGAGTAAGAAAACCGTTGGAAGCTTCGTACACAGGTCCATTCCAGATATTAAGTCATCATGAAAAATATTTTACTATAAAAAGATCAGACGACGTCCATAGTAATGTTTCAATAGACAGACTAAAACCTGCATATTGTTCTGAAAGTATAAAATCAGAAGATTCCATCGAATCAAGACGGGATTTGGATAACTCCCTATCTTGTATCGAGGAAACTAATAATAACAAACCAAAAATGAGAACGAAGTCCGATAGAATGGTTAAATGGAAGAAAGAAAACATATTTTTATTACTAACAAAAAAAAAAAAAAAAAGAAACAGCAAAACAAAACGAAAACTACCATTTGAAAAAGCGACAACAGATACCAAAAAACAACTCCGTTTACAGGGGCTAAAGTTATGTGGTGATACCGACCGCTCAAAAGCGAGGGACCGGATGTTTGCACTCTCAGGACCAGAAAGAAAATGACCAAAACTGGTCTGTGCGCATCTGGCTCCACGCATATGTTCCGGCAGAAAACAAAAAATTAATTAAATATCAAATTCCTGTTCGCGAGTCTACGCGAATTTATCTTTTATTTATCATCCAATGGGAAGCCCAGAATTAAATACGAGTGTGAATTCCCAAATGACCTGCTGGGACCCACAAAGACGAAATAAAAAGCCGACACAGAAAGCATCGCGACAGTTGAGAAGGTCCGAGCGTAATTAGCACATCCCTTGACCTCGTCAAGCGATCTACTATGCCACCTCCTTTCCCTCTCATCTTCTTCTTCACTGTCCCTGAGCTACTCACCCGACCAAAGGAGCGGATACATCAAAGACATTCCTAACTGACAAACTATCCCACATACTTACGCACAAACTCTCTTTTCAGCATTTATTGCTATGAACATTTTAATGTCCGTTGGACCCATCCTAAAAACATTATTTTATTTGTAAAAGAAACCGTAATTGATAATTGTGTATATATAAAAATGTTGTTTCTATACTCAATTTGATTTTCTTGTTTTATAATCCCTTTTATAACTTATAGTGGGCTATCTGCTAACGAGGCCAAATTCATTTAATCTGTTTCAACATACAACTACGTTTCACTAGAACGGATAACCTAGTATATATCCGTTTAGGTGGGGTTTTCATAGATTCTTTCAATGAATTGTTTTGTTCCACTTTTTATCATTCCAAGTGCATCTTCTATCAATGGTACGATTCTTGTTTACAATTTCCACATTTTTTCTGTTTCAATTTCCAGGTCTTTATATTTTGATAGTTTTTCAAATTCCTTGGTTGCTATGTTACAATCCGCTGAACAAACCGTATCAATTAGTAGACATTTTTTTCTTTTTGGTTTTTGACAATAATGTCCGGCCTATTTGCTTCAATTTTCCTGTCTGTGTAGAGGTTGTAATCTCATAGAATGGCGACTGGTGCTGGGTGATGTTCATACCAGTGTTTGTTTACATATTTTCCATAGTGTTCGCTCATCGTCCCGTGTAAATATTACCCCACTCTATCGTGACGATTTTTATATTCATTTGAGGCAAGTACAGACACCTGAGATTAGATGGTTCATTGTTTCTTTGTATTTGTGACAAAACCTGCATTTTGGATCCACATTATTATGTATGATAGTTGCCTGAAAGTACCTAATGAAAAGACTTTGGTCTTGCGCTGCAAGAATAAAGCCTTCTGTTTCAGAATTTAATCCAGATGCTCGTAACCATCGATGAGTATTAACTTTATCAACATCAGGTTTATTAGCCTTGTTCTGGATATTGGCCATGCAAAATGTTTGTCTTGCCAGCGTTGTTTCATCTTAAGAAGAGCTTTATCTTTGGCTTTCTTTTTCATATATATATATATATATATATATATATATATATATATATATATATTGGCTACAACAGTTGGTTCTTGGGTTCTGTTTTGGTTTTCTACAGAATTTACTAAATGCAAATCTTGTTTGTATTTACTGCCTTCTTTCATTACTTAATCATTTTTCTTTCCGTTTTCATACTGTTTGACTAATTATATCATTCCGTCCTTTGTTGTTTCCATGTATGTTAATAAGCTAATAATTGTTGTCTTGTATGATAATTGTAGTTGAAGAAGACCCTTTCCATTTCCTTTACGGGGTATGTATTGACAGCCTTTGAATGATGCTTCTTATATTTAGAAAGAAGCTTTCTTGTCTTAGAATCCATTCGTCTGATGTCATTTAGAGTCCAATTCAAGATGTTGAATCTATATTAGACCACTGGGATGGCAAGGTTATTAATAGCCATAATTCTGTTCTAAGAATTCAATTCATTTTTTTATATCAGTCCTACTCTTCTATAGTATTCTTTACGCACTATTTCTTTCGTTTTATTATGGAAAATCTTTCATTCACATTTACACCTCTAGGTGTAATTTTTACTTATAACTTATTATACCTTATTATTATAAATTACTTATAAGCTTCTTTTTACTCCATATCTTTTAGTTTTTATTTATTTATTTTTTTAAAAATCATCTCGCCCCAAGCAAGGCGAAAACGCCATAGATGCACAGGGGGCTACGTAAGAGTGAAAAGATTGGAAAAGAGAAAAACCGGAAACCATATCCTAAACCAGAAACAAGGGCTGAGCCTCTTCACCTGTTCAATAGACGTGGGTGGAGTTGAACCGGGCGATAGTTTAGTCTATCTACTCCAATTGTTGTTACAGAAGGGTCTAAGTTAATAGAGGATGTTTGTTGTAGCGATCCTCGTAAAACTGTAGCTTTGACACATTTATACAAATTGAATTTCATTCATTTGTCTTCACTGAAGCATTTTAC
The DNA here is from genome assembly GCA_037127315.1 of Ascarosepion bandense. Lineage (NCBI taxonomy): Eukaryota > Metazoa > Mollusca > Cephalopoda > Sepiida > Sepiidae > Ascarosepion > Ascarosepion bandense. The sequence continues at coordinate 72,931 of JBBBDQ010029937.1, forward strand.
ATTTTACAGAAAACCTTCCAGTTCATTATCATTCTTAGCATACGACTTCAAGTAATCCATGTAAAATATATGGATTATTTTCCTTTGAGCTATTTTATAACCATATTCTGTCTTGTTAAGTTGGTTGGTTAATGCGATTAGTGATATACAAAATAGTAAGGGAGACAATGAGTCACCTCTAAATATTATTCTGTTGATGTTTATTTCATCAGAGTTATAGGTTCCATTTATATGATTGAGGTAAAGTGTTGTTTTCCATATCGACGTACATCGTTTAATGAAATTGATGACAACAGGTGATATCTTGTATATATTTAAAGACTTTACGACTCAGGAATGTGGTGCACTATCGAATGCCTTACGATATTTTATCCACGCAGTACTAAGACTTTTCTTTGCATTGACGTAGTTTTCCAAGTCCATCCTATTAATAAGTAATTGATGTTTACGTACGTAGGAGATACATTTGCACTCTTTTTGTTCAAGCGGTATTGTGTCATTTATCCCCAACAAGAAATATGTATATTTTGTTAAAACAGATATCAATAGTTTGTATGTTGTGGGAAGACATGTAATTGGTCTGTAGTTTTTCGGGATATTTTGTCATTATTTTTGGGTAGAAGGAAGGTAATTCTTTGGTCATCCATGCCGGAATTTTAGTGGGATTGTTAACCATTTCTTGAAGTTTTTTGGTTAGCTTTTTGTGGGTTACATTTAAATAATATAGCCAAAAGTTAGGAATTTTATCTATTCCTGGAGATTTTCAGTTGTGTGCTTTTCCCAGTGAATACTCAACATCCTCTTCCGTGATTCCAGCCATGTCTATCTCTTGCGCAATCCAATCTGGTTCTTTGTTATACTCTTTAGGGCGACCCCATATTTTTCCCCACAACTGTATAACCTCCTCCATATTTTGAAGGGGGAAAGGAAAGTCACTTCAATTCTTTGTTTAGCGATTTCCCTGTAAAATTTATTTGGATCGGTTTGAAATATCTTGTTCTGTCTGTAGAATCTTGATCTTTTCTGATAGCGTCTTATTCTTTGAACCTTCACTTGTATTGTTTGCTTTATTTTTTCTTTATTTGATAGGACTTCATTTTCATTCCAAATACTGTATCTTCTGCCATTTCTAGTTCTTAAATTTATTCCTTTTGCCAGTTTATGATAATTCACTTCTAAGTTCTTCGATTTCATTTTTTTATTTTCCTTCATATGAGATTGTTTTTTTTAATTTGATCTTCAATTTTTTGCTGCTATTGCTGATTCATGTATTGCTTTATTGAGGTTTATATGCGTGTTTTCTTCATCCAGAATTCAATTGAGTCAGTCAGTTAAGTGCCATGCGCGATACACGCTTGGGCGATCATGTCTCGAAAGAGACATGACTGACTGGGCAGAAGATTATCCCGCAGTAGGTTGCCATTGCTTTCTGCGGTAGACTGGTTGCCGACTAAGGCTATAGAACCCAATCTGTCCTGTTATTTAACCCATAAGAAGGAAGGGACGGATTAATACCTTTCCCAAGGGTATTTGCTCGTAAGTGAATGCAATGAATTCAACTGGAATTCGAACTCGGTTCCCCGATTTCTCGTTCCGAGACGATATCCACTGCGCCACAACACACATTCATTTGAGTACTGCATTGTAAAGCTTAATAGTTTCGATATTATGCTTTGTTGGTTGTAATTTTCTCGTTCCTTCATTGCAATATTTTGTATCTCACTTATATGGCTCTTGGTTTCTTCCTTGACTTCTTGTATACTATTCTCCTTTTCCGTAAAATAATTCTGTTCAATGTGTTTTGAACTCGTTTTATTGCCGTCTTGATTTGCGTGTATCTCAGTTTTTTTTTTCTATTATGACCTGTGGCTTGTGTGATGTTACTACTTTTTTTCCGATTCAGGTTCCCTTTCATGTTTTGTTGATTCGTCTATTCTGGTTGCAATTACTTTTTTTTGTTTATCTTTTTCATATTATTCTTTATTAATAATAATTGTTATGATGATGTTTATGACATGTTATTTTATAATAAAGTTATTTTATTTATTAAATTTTTATAGCACTTAACATTTTATTATTCATTACACTATACAATTATCTTATTTAATTATAATCCAATACGCTAACCTCCCCATATATATATATATATATATATATATATATGTACATCCGAGTGAGTATAGAATGAGGAGAGAAAAGAAAAAATTTTTCCCGTCCAAAGCATTAATTTAAAACAGTGCTCGATATATGATGTATAGAGCTGTGAATATTTATTATAAATTATGTTTTAGAACATGTACATAATTTCTTCTATATATGTCCTCTTCTCTACCATCATATCTCCTCATACGTCCTCTTCTCTACAATCTACGAAAGACACATTCACTTAATTATCAATAACCCCAACCAACCCCCACGACAACAACGAACCAAATATAAATAGAGAATGATTCTAAACTCTTACTCTTTACTTCTCCCGAGGATGTATTTGAGTCCAAACACTGAAACAACCATATGATTGTAGAGAAGAGGACATATATAGAAGAAATTATGTACATGTTCTAAAACATAATTTATAATAAATAAATATATATATATATATATATATATATATATATATATATATATATATATATATATATATAACTTTCATTTAAATATGTTTCGTTAAAAATGACCGACAAGGAAGATTTTATCAATTTTTGATTTAATTTTTTCCAGTATTCTTACTTTTTTTTTCTTTTTGCTGAAGATAAGGAATGTAAACATGTTCCATAACTTTCAACTTTCCAAGCGCTTTCAGCCTCTTCACAGGCCATTTTCAAGAATGGTATTTTTCTGAAGTTGTTATGTCCTCATGTTTGAATGTAATGTAATTTTTTGAGTTTTAGTTTTTTTTTTTGAAAAGGAGAGCATCGTGTGAGCGTCTGTCTATCTTTTTAAAAAAAAAACTTTCAAAACTCCATTTCCACTGTTAAATAGAAAATTGTTTGATATATAGTGCCTCTCTTATAGCTAGGTGCCTTTAATATTGTGATTTACATAGTATTTTTGTATTTTCAAACAAAATTTTTCTTAAGTGCTTTTTGTAAGTTATGGGTTAATAAATGTGTTTTTTTTTTTCATTGCACTATTATTACTAAATAGGTATCATGTAAGGCGTCTACTCAGGAAAGTGGTAGTATGGCCAATATAGGTAATTGATTTATGACAAGAAACACAATCTTGAACAGAACATTGAAATTCATACACTATATTAGTCATCGTTAGTTTGGATTTGATGGGGTTATTACCATTAGAAACAAAAATGTTTGCTGTCTTCCATTTTCTATAATATATTATAAATTTTACTTGTTTTTGAGGAATTACAGCAGAAATATTGCGTTTATTAATTTTTCGTATAAAAATCGTCCTGTTTATAATTAATGTGCATTTGGCTGCAATAAAATATGTTGATTTTTTCTTGTGTGTTATTTTTTAATACTGGTGTCATGTATTTTTTTGTAAAAATAATTTTATTTGTTTATCCATGATGTAGTTGGGAAAAATTATTGTTGACTAATTTTTGTTTTACGTGTTTTAGTTTGCTCAAAAATATTTTTTGGGAGAAATAATTTTGATGTTCTCTATTTAAGAAGTTCGTTATTACTGCTATTTATATATTTCCGGGCATTGGCTATTATAGTTAAGAAGACAATGGGTTTTATTGGTAGTTTTTTTAATACAGATAAGTGATACATTTTTTGGTTTTTATCTCTATATTGACGTCAAGAAACGAGATTTTGTAATTGTCCATGAGTTCATTAGTAAATTTCAGTGAGGAGTTATTTTCAAAATTTAATTTTAGATTTACGATTTCGTCCATATTTTTTATCCAGACAAAAATGTCGTCGACGTACCTTGTGTAAATTTCTGGTTTGTCGATTGTTTTAAACATATTGTCTTCGATATGGGACATGTACAAATTTGAAAAAGTAGGAACTAATGGGTTTCCATACTGACACCATTAGTTTGTATGAAGAAGTTACCATTATACCTTTTAATGATATAGCATTTATAAGATTCCATACTTAAAAAAGGAAGAAATTTTATGTAAAAAAATAAAATAAAATAAAATTTATTTAAAAAAACTTAATGCAAAATAATTTTTATTAAGCTTTTCAATTTTCGATGAGCAAATATAGTCTGTATTTAATAACTTAATAAACGAATACATACAATGACTGGAAGAAATTTAAAAGGTGTTTAAACTTTATAAAACATCATAATTAACAAAGAAGAAACGAAAACAATTCTTGTAAAAATTCATTATTCATCGAAATATGATATCTTTAATATGTATTATTTTTAAAAACAATTAAAAGTTTATTTAAATTAAAAATGGCATAGTTTAAATGCATTTTTTTATTTTATTATTCGGAGCAAATTTTCGATAAACAGCTTTTTAAACAAAAAAATAGATGATTTACATTCCGCAAGGGGCTCTGCATTAATAAAAAAAATTGTATGCGGTATTGAATTTCTAGAAATTTCATAAAAGTAATTGGTAATAGATGTAGAAAAATATTTTTATCTAGGTTTTCTAAAAATGATAATTTTAAAAATAACTTCATTTATTTGCGAATAAGCCCTGAAAGCTTCATTAAAATCAGACAATTATTTGACTTTAGCAAGAGTTTCCAAATTAATGGGTCTTTCACCGCCAAAAGAGTTGCGTAATATTACGTTGCCATAGTTATATAAACTCTGGTAAAAATCTGGTCATTCGCTGACGAAAAAAAAAAAATTTTTAATCAATATTTCGAACGTATTAAAAAGGATTAAAAAACAAAAAACTTTTTAAAATAACGACCAGCATTTATAGTTATGATTTTCATTGCAATAATTTGTCAAATTTTTAATGGTGCGATAGGGAAATTTCTATGGATATTTTATTGCCGTAGAATTCGCTATGAGCTTATTTAATCATTAACTGAAGAATTAAGATTCAGTAGAAAATTCGAATAGGAAAACCGTGAAATCTTTATGGGTCTTTCTTGTTATAATTACGATTATTATTATCATTATTATTATTGTGTGAACCTTTTAGCACATTTCCGTCAAATTCTAAATTTCAAGAAAATAAATAAACACACACACCACACCCAGATATATGTGTGAGCGAATTTATTTTTTTATTGAAAACAAAACAATTCCAAATATAAAAAATACTAGAAGGCTGAGGAATTAACAAATTTAGAATTGTCAAAATATTCAACACATCCACAAAAAAAAAAAAAAAAGTACAGATTCAAAATTTTCTATTTTAGAATTGTGGAAGGCATTTTACAAAAAATGTACAAAGTGAAGACAAAGTTTTCGTGTAACCGGAAATAGATTAGACAATCTAGGATTTTTTTTTTTTTTGTGACTAGACTTCGAGTCGAGAGTTTGATGTTTTGCGAGATCTGACAACTTAATAGGATGTCTCTTATTCATACTAAACCTGTAGACCGAGCTGCAGACATCAGACTTTGAACGAATATTCAACACAAGCACACGAAGTTCTATCTGAAAGTGTATTAATTGAAAATTATAAAATTTCTAAAATCTTTGTAACTATAAATACTTAAAATTTGAAACATGACTGATCAATAAATTGATACCTATTTTAAATGCTATGCAAATTTTATCCTTCCGCTTGTAGCTTTCTTCAGATGGGAAAAATAATGAAAAAAATCGGCTTGACACTGGATCAAGACATTCTGTGGTACTACCAGTTACCTGAAAAAATCTTGTGGTTGAACTGGAAAGGAGACCCATTAATATATCTGTTATAGGAGCATATGCACCGATAACACAAAGTAGGGAAGAAAAACCAAATCTTTCTACACCGAGCTGAAAAGCGTCAAGGCCCAGTTGCCCTGGGCCTTGACGCTTTTCAGCTCGGTGTAGAAATTAGAGTTATCATAGGCGATCTGAATGCCAAAGTTAGTAAGGAGAGTGAAGGTGAAATGTTTGACAATTTTGGACTCGAAAACCGGAAGGACCGCGGAGAGAAATGGGTCCAATGGTGCAGAGCGAATAACCATGTAATAACCAAAATCTGGTTTCAAGGACACCCATGATGATTATGGACAAAGAGAAGCCCAGGAGGAGAAATGAAAAATCAAATCGACTACATAACCATAAACAAGAAATTCAGGAACGCAGAACTCACATCAAATCAAAAGAACTATTAAGAACATTCACATTTTATACCCTCAACGTAAATAACTTTTTTAACTATGTTCAGCTCCAGAACTCACATAAAATTACAAGAACTACTAAGAACATTCACATTTTATACCCTCAATGTAAATACACACTCCAGAACTCCTATCAAACCCCAAGAATTATTAAGAGCATTCACGTTTTATATCCTTAACGTGAATACACCTTTTTGAATGGGTTCGACTCCAGAACTCACATCAAATACAAGAACTGCTAAGAACATTCACATTTTATACCCTCAACGTAAATACACCCTTTTAACTGGGTTTAACTCCAGAACTCATACCAAATTACGCCTGCTTCGTGATCTCTTGTCCTTCGAAGTAGATGTGGCTGCGATCGAGGAGACTCACTTTGCAAAGTTGTTGCTCGTGTGCTCTCTACCGACTCTGTTGTGTATTCAGCATAATGAGACTGGCAGGCCAGAGGTGTTTCTTTGTTGGTTAAACGTACCTTAGGTGCGAGGGGGAACCTTTTACATGTCGGCACGGGTAGGGGGCCGGTTGATGGTGGCCGATTGATGGTGGCCGATATTGCAGTGATGGTGGCCGATATTGTGATTAATGGTGGCCGATATTGTTCGTTTCGGACCGCTGCGGTTTATGAGATTTATGACCGGGACGAGCGTGTCTCGTTTTGCCGTCAGTTAGAGCAAGCTACCTGGATAGAATGTTAGTGAGAAGAGTTGATCTAGATTTGCTGTTAGGCTATTCGAACTACAAACATGTTTTTGCCCGGATGGCGTTAGATCATAGGCCTAGATTGGCTAAACACTGAAAGTTTAACGTGTTTTTAATGGACAAGCTGGACTTCTGGCAACAGCTAACTAAATTTGTGCAGCGGGAATTAATTTGGGCGGTTATCGGAAATAGGTGATGGGAGAGGCTTAAGGATAGCATTAGGTCTTTCACCGCTAAGTACAGCCGTAAAGCTAAAGCTAACAAGGTGAAAACACTTAAACGCTGTCCCTGGTAGGACTCGAGCCAGGGTTTCTGCATACGCCGATGACATATCCATTTTCGTGTCGTCCCGGGACGACATTGAGGTGGTACAGAAGGCGCTTAAGCGGGACAAGAATGTGATGGGGACCAAATTTATCGCACCAAGTCTTCCAGTGTGGTTCGTACCCGATCTCCAACTGGAGAAGAATTGTTTGGAGGTACTGGCAAAGGTCGGAGCGTCAGTCTAGATTTGACTGTCAGTGAAGGGGAAAACAGACGCGTGTGTTACATACGTCTTTCCCATAGTTCTTTACCGGTTGTCGGTACACCCTCTTTGTGACGATCATAAGGCGGCGATCACTCGCTTGCTGTTCACCTTCTTGTAGAGTGGACGCAAGCATCAGGTCAACAGAGATGTCTGTTTTAAATGTCCGAATCAAGGTGGGCTGGGAATGTTACACGAGGTGAGTCATAGACACGCTTTGTGGTTAGCTTTCTTAGGCCGCGTGTTGACAGAGAATTCGATTTTGGAGGGGAGTGTTAGGGGCGCCTTACCTAGCCTTAATATCACCCCTCCCTTTTCGAGGGCTGAGCGCTGACGTAGGCCTCGAAATTAATCAAAATTCTTACTCGAGTGTCGAAAGGCCTTACGGGCCATTCCTCGGTCTAACTGACCTTTCTCGGCCTCGGTGGCACTTGTATCGTTTATTAAAGGAGTTGCAACGAAGGACCCTTTACGTGATCGGCTCGGCTTATTTGCGGCCGAGTCATACTCGTTTTGGTCTTATGCGCCAGCGGTGATTTACTTCAGTAATCCTGAGTTTCGCTTACCTAGCGATGGCCTTCAGATGGGTTGGGCTGGATTTAGAAGAAACGACTGAACACGTCTTCTACCTTTGTCCTCAAATGCGCTCTCTCTAGGACCGTGTCGGCGAGTTGACGGCGCGTATCGCCCCCGAACTGTTCGTGTCCATAGATCTCGAGTACGCATGCGATAATGTGTCACCCTCGTATTCTTGGTTGAAATGGATGGTATTTTTGACGTTGCTGGCCATAGCACGAATAGTGCTTTGGACATCGAGCATGAAGTGAATCTTGCGATATTAACGTTATTCTTATCAGTATCTGATTAGATTCTTTGAACATCAGCTCAAGATGAAAATCAGACCTGATAGAAAGCGTTTGTTATTGACAGATTTCAGCAAAGAGTGGGTAACTGCAGCAAGTCTGGTTCACGTGAATGGGGCCAGTTTTCTCTTTTAAGTTCCTAATGGTACAACTAGGCGGTTTCCTACGAACTCTCCTCTGGTTAAGTTAGACTTCTTTTGTGTATCTAGTTAATGTGAGTGTTGGTTGGTTGGTCGGTTGGTTGTTTTTGTTTTATGGCACATCAACCTCGGCGGGTCATTTATTGCCAACTAAATTTTATTTATTTATTGCTGGTAATACCCTTTTCTTTCAACAGTTCATTGTTGTTTTTATATAAGTTTTGTGTCTAGTAATACTTTTTTCTTTTCGAGTACCAAGATTCATTGGGATTTTTTTAAGGGCAGTATCCCCAAGTCCTACCTTATTATTTAACCCATAACTGGAGAGAAGGGACGGATGAATACCTTTCCCAAGGGTACCAGTGCTTCAGTGAATGCAGGGTATTGAACTGGAATTTGAACTCGGCTTACCGATTTCTCTTTCCGAGCCGATATCCACTGCACTACAACGCACATCCGTCACTAAACGCTTACAGCACCTGGTATTCTCAAACGGTCACCCATCTAAGTACTGACCAGGCTCAACGTTGCTTAACTTCGGTGATCGAGCGAGAACCGGTGTATTCAACGTGATATGGCCGTAAACCTAATGTGAGTGAATGTATTCAAGTTTTTCGAGGAAAAAAAGCACTCGTGATTCTCTTAGTGAGTAAGAAATTAAAGTTATTTCTTTATTTACTTTCAATTAATTGCTATTTTTGTTTTACTGAGTGAGTAAAAAAACTAAAGTTTTTCTTTTGTTATTCAAAGAAAAGAAAAGTTTTCATTTGAATTTAGTTTGTATTCAGGTAACCCCCCCCCCCAAAAAAAAAGAAAACAAAAAACGTGTATAAACATAGATGAATTTAAATCCGCCATGCTCCATTTTCTTAAAACAGCAAAACTAAAGGGTGCTTAAATGGCAAAAGAAGCAAAATTTACGGGAACTTAAATGACAAAAAAAGCATAATAAAAATTAAAAGTAAACTGCAAAAAACGGCTTGAATTTCAAAAACAAGCTGAAGTCAGACATCAGAAACTCGAAGAGCTTCTACTTCAAACTAAACAAGAGAAAAGAAACTTGATTAAGCTGGCAAACTGGGGACAAATTAGTGAAAACGAAAAATGAATTCTCACAAAACCCGATCTGGAGTGTAAGAGACACTTTTACATATTCTTCGGACGAAGATATAACTTTCGCCTCCTATTTTAAAAGATTCGAGGGTGTATACGCCACAGACTGCATAAATTGGTCGGACTCTAAGAAAGTTCGCCTTTTTCTTCGAAAACTGGGCACTGCAGATCACACCAAATTTGTGAATTATATATTACCCGGTAAAACAAGCGAATTGGCATTCACTGAAACGGCTAAACTTCTTACAGAAAATTTTAGTCCTAAAATTTCACTCTGTCATTGGAGTAAATGTATGAATTTATCCAGAAAGGATAGTGAAGATTTTATTACATTCGTGTAAATCGTGAACAAGAATTGCAATGACTTCAAACTGTCAGAATTGAGTGCAAATAATTTCAAGTGTCTGAGATGAAATTAGACGTGGAATTCTAAATAAATTGGAAAATGAGCCTTACTTTCCAACAAATACCGGAAGACTTTCAGAGATTTGTAAGCGTACACCAAAATTCGAAAAATATCGAGGAATGTGGTATAGCTCGCATAAAAAGTACGCCGAAAGAAAAAAACAATTTATTTCTCCTCTTAAAACAAACTAATCACAAAAGAAACGAGACAACTTGCTACCTTGCCCGTGTTTCGGCTGTGAATTATTACATTGGTATAAACACTGCCCTTACCGGAATAAAAAATACCTAAATTGTAGCAGAATCGAGCGAGGAAAAAGGTTAATAGCTACGTAAAAGCACAAAAGCAGATGAACAAGTCGGGTTAAACATTAGGAAGAACGTGCAATCACACTGTTTTGTGTTATTCATTTATCAGCCGGATTCGCATTTGAGTCCATAATAATCGTTATGGGAAAATATGGCAGAAGGAATGAGTTTTCTACATAAACATAACAAGCGTTCCCGCAACACATTTTTTTTCCTAGCCAATAAAATAATCGGTTCTCGTTTTCACCTGATTCAGTTCTAGTCTGCCTTGTCTTGAAGTCAGAACAGTACGTTCACTTGTCCGAACTTGCTTTTATGTGCCAACATCAATTCTTAGTTTGTGTACTCTTTGCCTTATTTCTGTTGCTTTGCCTCATTACTGTTATTTTGCCTTATTACTGATAATTTGCCTTGCATGTATTGTTTGCTTATTTTATATTATTGTTTGCCTTGTCCCTATATTTTCCTTTTTATTGTTATTTGCTTATTGCAAACTTTCAATTCTGTTTTTGAACAGTTCTGTTACTTATTTTACATTTGACCATGGCTACTCACTCCGCTATTAAAGATTTTAAAAGTTTTTCTTCACGAACATCACATTCTTCAAGAGAAAGATTCGATTTCATTTTGCACCATAAATAGCGCCTTAATCTGTGGGAACCTCACTAAAAAAACTACAGCATCCGGTTGGAATGAGCAGTACTACAAAATGGAAACCTATAGCATTTAAAAGATTGTGTGTTGGTGTATTATAGGTGGGGGGTATTCATATACAAACAATTACAAGTAGAGGCACACAAAAACTTTTGTTTCTACTATGGACTGTTTTTTTTATTGTCGGAATTGTTGGGAAACAATGTTTTCAGTATCTCTTGGGTATATCTGTTTTCTTTTTCTGGTTCAGAAATTTGGGCAAGCATGGTTATAATGGTCGAGCTCAAGTCAACCTTATGCTGAATTGAAACGATCAAATAAAAAGTTAATTTACTTTAAAAGTGGAATTTTTAGAAGACACGTAGGAACGCCATGCGATGGAAATTAAAAAATAAATGTTCTTGTCATCAGTTCTCCAGCGGGACGTATTTCTTCCACATCATGCTAGATCTTGGAGCGAAAGAAAGAAAAGGAGAGAGAGAGAGAAATAAAGAGAGAGAGAGAGAGAGAGCGAGAGAGAGAGAGAGAGAAATAAAAAGAGAGAGGAATGACATGCGTGTCTTTTTATAGACTTAAACAGCGCCACCTGACGAACGTTTGACGAAGCCAAGTGAAATAATAAAATTTTCGGTTCCCTTATTACTAGCATCGTGAGAAAGTGTTTTTCTTTTATTTCATTATTATTATTATATTATTCAGTCTTTTCCTTTTCCAGCAGACCTCACTGTCAGTACAAGAAACCTGCACAACTGATTTTTGACAATTGCTGTAGATCTAAGGAGCATACCTCCTTTGAAAATTTTGAATAATCTTTGAAAATGAGTTGCTTACCATAATTTATTGTCATGTTTATCTGATACCATGAAGTACAACGTAGATTTCAGTTTTCATAGCGTTTACCCTCCCACCGTTTTTAAAGCAAAACTCTGTGCTTGATCGGCTGTATTTGCAACAGGTATTAGCACAAAATTGATATAATCAACAAAGGAAATGGCTAACAGAACCAAAAAAAGAAAACGCAACCTGTTGAACCTAAAAGATCTCTGGGTTCATAGAAAGATCAGGGTGGTATGATCAGATGATGCAATTGTGATCGCACAATCAGAAAGAGCCTTCCGGTGGGTAACAAATATCTTGTTTCGCAAAGCCAACTGTTCGGTATAGAAGTTAACTTTAAAAAGACATTAACCCTTCATCAACCTTCACCAAACCGAATGCATTGAACGCTTTCCATTTCAGTCAGTTTGTCAAAATGTTCACTTTCCATTTTATCTCGTCAGCCTTTGGATTCTAAAAGCTACCTCCTTAAATGGGTCTGCTTCCTCAATTCAGACTGACTCCTCAAATAGGGATGACTACACAAATGAGACTGTCTCCTCAATTGATGAATCTCCATCAAACTATTGTTGCTTATCAGGAATTTGAGACTTTTGTTTAACGAAGTTTTTTTCTTTCAGGGTAGTTTTAATTGGTAAATTACTTGAGGTCCTAAACATTGGATTTTCTCTCAAATTTCTGTTTCTTTCAATAAAACACTTGAAATATTCCTTGAGCAAAATGCGTTTCAATAAAATGTTAGCCATAAGGTATTCGAGGATGCCAATGCTGCGATGTAACCAATAGACTTCGGTATTACGACTTATTGAAGAACCTTTAATGTAAATTAATGCTTATACTATCTTCAGATCTTCATTCTTTCTTAAAACTAGCTACTAACCTCTTTTCATGATGTTGGAACTGATACTAAATGTTTATAGTCGCATTTGAGAAAATTGTTGGAAATTTCAGCGCCTTTTGTGTGCCTTCTATGTTTTGCATAATCTACGAAATTGCAATTATTTTGTCCTGTGTCCCGGTAGGGCGAATATAGTTACAGTGGCATTAGTAATTTATCAACCCAAAACAGAAATTTATTTACTTTTTACAGCAAGGTTTTGTATGCAAAAGTGTGTTTCAGTTAACATTTTGTAGGGTTTTTTTTTCATTAATAATCAGTTAATTGTCATACGTGATACACGCTTGGACGATCATGTCACTATCGATTCTCAGCTGACAAGGCCGAAGCTTTTCCCTCTGTCGGGTGACGTTTATTTCTGTAATAAACCGATTGCCAATCAAGGCTACAGGATCCTGTCAGCCCTGATAATCATCCAGTCAGTCAGTTAATTGTCATACGTGATACATGCTTGGATGATCCTGTCGCTTTCGATTCACGACTGGTAATTTCCATCTGTCGGTTTCCGTTTTTTACTGCGGTAGACTAGTTGCCAACCAAGGCTATAGGACTCTGTCTCCCAACCCATAGCTGGGAAGAAAAATGTTGAATTCATGCCGTTCACAATGGTATTTGCGCGTAAGTGAATGTAACAAACTCGACTGGAATTCGAACTTGGATCTCCGAGTTCTTATTCTGAGTCGATATTCATTGCACTACACCTAATGTTCTAATTCACAGTTTATAGGATAGAAGGAAATACAAGCGTAATGACTCAAAGAGTCTGCAATTTTATTTGTCAATGTGTCTAGATATAGAACCACGTCGTTTATCTCTTCGGTAAAAGGATGTTACTTACTGTACATTGTATAAAAGGGATGGAATTTTTAGTTAACTGACTGACTAACTACAGCCTGTTGCAAAGTATCACTTTTTTTTTTTCAGGAGATACTCGAATTTTTTTTTGGATTTGCTCAAACAATCATTAGCTGAATATACATATTACGCATCGTAATCTATTTTCTAATGAGTCCCACAAACTTTAGATGTTATTTAAAATATTATTTTTGGCGGCTTAATTATTGAGCGAGACATTTTGCGATATATATATATATATAAATGCACATGTTCTTTGAAGAACTGTGTTCTTGATCCACTTAATTTCGTAAAGAATTATATCGGCCATACGACTACGAAACTGACACGAAAACTCACGCTGCACCTCTCTGAATGGAGCTCAATTTGATCTCCTTTAAACACACACGGAGACCTACCAAACCCTATCTGGAATATATTTGTTGATAGCACAAATATTACAGCAACATGCACATGCAAAAAAAGGATTAAAAATAATTGAAGCATTATTGATAAAAAAACCAAAAAAAAAAAAAACAACACTCGGTAATATCCAGTACGAACTCGCTAACAACGTGCTTACCGTGTTCGGTACATAACACATACTATTATTCTACAAACATACATAACACTACCTGCATTCTGTTACACGTAAAATAACATTCTTACTCAATAATGACTAAAAATACAGCCAAAAGCGCCCGGATAACTAAAAGATTTGGACAACTTTTATATAATTTATGTCCAGAAAAGAAAAAAATATCATAAGATCACATGAAAAAATTACATAAAAAAACTAAACCATAATATTTGTTTGTCATCTTTAATCAAACCTGCATATATATATATATATATATATATATATATATACTCTCATTACGATTGATCTCTCTGGAGAAGAAAATTTTAAAAACACTTTCCACTAAGCTATATGCGTGACTCTTCAGAAATGAATTGAGTTCTCTCGGTGACTGGCGTGTGTAAACACTGCTGATATACAACACGTTAAAATTTCCCTTCTCTGATTCTTTGCGTCGATGGCTTAGGGAGTAGCGACTGCGACTGACACCAAATCGGTCGAGTTGCGATCCCGGCCAGAGGCCAGCGGTTGCGTCTGATGAGGCTTGTATGTGGATGACTAATATATATATAATGTACTCTCCCGTAGATTTTATATAGAATCTCGGAGAGCAATACTTTGATTTTGCGCATAATCTTAAGCCAAAGTGCCGACCCGTAATCCTATAATTATTAACACAATCCTATAATTATTAACAGGCATTATTAAGGCCGGTTCAAGTTATATGTGTTTGGTATCTTTTTAAGTTTTTTTTTTAATTATATCACCCCGAGCAAGGCGGTAACGCCACTGATGTGCAGGGGGCTACGTAAGAGTGAAAAGATTGGAAAAGAGAAAGCCAGAAATCACATCCTAAACAGAGAACAAGGAATGAGCCTCTTCACCTGTTCAATAGACGTGGGTGGAGTGTGAACCGGGCAATAGTTTAGTCTATCTAGTCCAATTGGAAAAAAACAAAAACAAAAAAAAAAAACAAAAAATAAATAAAAGAGTGAAAAGATTGGAAAAGAAAAAGCCGGAAACCACATCCTAAACAGGGAACAAGGGATGAACCTCTTCACCTGTTCAATAGACGTGGTGGAGTGTGGACCGGCGATAGTTTAGTCTATCTACTCCAATTGAGAAAAAAAAGTGAAAAGATTGAAAAAGAGAAAGCGGGAAACCACATCCTAAACAGGGAACAAGGGATGAGCCTCTTCTACTGTTCATAGACGTGGGTGGAGTGTGAACCGGGCGATAGTTTAGTCTATCTACTCCAATTGAAAAAAAATAAAAATAAAAGAGTGAAAAGATTGGAAAAGAGAAAGCCGGAAACCACATCCTAAACAGGGAACAAGGGATGAGCCTCTAGAATGAATATTGTCTTTAGCTTGTATTAAGTTGTATATTGTAATAAACACATTATTCTATATTTTCAGTTTCTTTCCTATTAAAGATAAAAAAGGAAAAAAAAAAAAAAGAAAATACTTGAAAGGGCGCTGAAGCAACCCTTTGGCCGTAACTGGGTATTATGCCTGTCCTTTTATAACATATTACATTGGAGAAATAATTTGTTAAAAGTGGATTATGACAACAGCATAAGTCTGGGAGACCCACGCAAAGTCACATATCATTATTTAGCTTTTGTGTCTACTAGAAACGTCGTGTCAAAAAGCTCAGTTATTCCCTTGACACCGCTATTACTATGTACACTTTTGACTCTCTCGGCAATGTTTATTTGCAAAATTATAAAACTATGTGATCTTAGTGCAATACGATATTTATTATTTACCATTTTATAAAGAAATACATTTGAAATTAGATCTTTTTATTCATAGATTTATAAAGAATTAAAAAATTGTCAAAATATGTAAACCAATTGCAATATTTATTATAACTATGAAAACAAGACTTTTATTAATAATTTTATAAAAATATCAATGAACAATAAAACATGACAATTTTACTAAACATATGATATTAAACATAGGATATTATATATTCCGCTTTTAAAAACAAATAAACATTGCCGAGGGAGCCAAATGTGTACACAGTAATAGCGGGTTTAAGGTAGATATGTTTATCTATTATCTGGTTCATACTCCTCCTTAGTCTTTTGAACAGGAGTAGAGGTTTATCCATTGACTACTGTTTAAGATTGGATTTTCGGTTCGTTCTAAAGTCCTGCTAAATCTAATTTGAATGTTTTCCGAATCACAACAATCTTGACCTCTTCAAGCCAAGCATTAGGTGATATCTTTCCTGCATAGTCCCAAGAAGTTTACGTTTTAGCCTTTCTCATACAACACCACACAGTAACCCACTACTTTGAGTGGCTCTTGTGCCTCGTGTTGCGTGAACATTAGTAAAAAAAATGCATCCTTCTGACATAACATTTTTTCGGACACGTATGTTAAACATTGCCAAAATATTTATGCTGACAGTACGATAGATTTATATATATTTTTAGAAGGTTGGAGCGTGAGCCTTAACAATCAAAGCTTATTGTTTTCTTTAAAATTATTAGACTTATTTTTATGTATGACCATCACGCTTTTATATTTAAGATCAGAGTGAAGTATCTGCTTGATCCCTGACACTTCTAAGCTGGAATCAGTTACGATTTCTGACTGAGAAACGGACGTAATGATATTAACCAAGAAGAAACGGGAAAAAGTAAAGGAATGGGAAAAGAGGTCGTGACAAAGTAAATGTAAAAAGTAAGAAAACTAGAGAAAAACGAAGAGATAAAACTAGCAAAAGGATATATATATCTAAACTTATTTATAAATGGAACTTTGTTTGTTTGTGTGTGTGTGTGTGTGTGTGTGTGTGTGTGTGTGTGTGTGTGTGTGTGTGTGTGTGTATCCATTACCTATAGACTCCGATTTTCTTGAAAATTTACACAGTTGTACTATAAGCATCTGCGAGTGTTCTTAGCTAGGTTTTGTGTCGAGGTAACCCCGATAAATATCGAAAATCGATAATTGAAAAAATCGGGTTATAGAAGGAGTGGTCCGATTTTAATCAAATTTGATGCACTCATAGACAAAGACATAAGAAACGATATTCAGAAGTTTCAAGGTTGCAGTTCTTACAATAGTGCAGAAAATTGATTATATATATATATATATATATATATATATATATATAAGGCAAGATGTTTGTGTGTGTGTCTGTTTATCTGCTTGTATGTCTGTATTTTTTTCAGCTCTTTTATTTTAGTTTTTGCTTCGAGTTCGGCTCTAAGTACGTATAATTGTAGTTCTTAGTCTCAGCCATGATACCATTTACTCAGAGGACTTATTTAGCCTTCAAAATTCAGTTTACGACGATATTCAGAAGTTTCAAGGTTGCAGTTTTTACAATAGTGCAGAAAATTTGATATCGATACCAGAAAATCAAAATTTAACTTACATCCATTCATTTTTCTTTCAGTCTACGGTTTCGCTTTAACTGGAGACAACTATTGCTTTTTAGTCTTTCGTGCCAACGTCCAAAGAGTCTGAGCTCCAGGACCATGGATTAGTTTTAAAGCTTTCATTACACCCGAGCAACGCCGGGCTATACTGCTAGTATATATATATATATATATATATATATATATATATATATATATATATTTAAAAAAAGATTAAACGCGTACCTATTCGCAACTGTCAGTTTAATTCAATTTTACAACCATAAGGTGGTAAAAAGGAAACATTTACGAAAATATGTCCCCTTTTGTATATAACACATTTGTATGTTTCCCGCTTGCCACCAGACAATTGCAAACTTGTATAAAACTGGATGTAGTGGGGACGGAGGAGTACGTGTCTGAAAAGTTTATTATTATTTCCTTTGATTTCTGTTGTATACAAATTTATTTCAGTGTCCCAACTGAAGACCTGAAATGGCTTCATGACATTTTCCACTGATCATTTTTGCAAAAAAAAAAAAAAAAAAAAAGCAAGCAAACAAACAATTTTACACATATTTTACAGAAATAAAGCGCTTACGTAATGTGGGAACTGTAGTTGTGATTAGAAGTTTTTTGTATTTTTAAAGTATTGGCTTCTAGAAATCCCTTCAGAACATTTTCTAATTAATCCGAGGGCTCCAACTGCACCTGGAATTATTGATGCCCTCATCTGCCACATCTTTCAGATTTCAACATCAAGATCCTTATATTTTGATAATTATTTTTAAGATCTTCAAATTTGCAGGCATTGCTATGTCTATAAGAAAGCACATTATACTTTTGATCACAATGTCTGGGCGATTAGTTTTAATTGTTTTCTCTTTATGTATTGTAAAATCCCATAAAATTGTTACAGGTCCGAGTTAGAGCTCGTAAAACAATAATAATAATTATTATTATTACTATTATTATTATTATTATTTCGATTTCTGCTATGTTCACACTACCTACCAAGTCTACAGGAAGACCTAAGGCAGGTAGTGGTGTGTTGTTATGGCTTCATTTGATGATTTGTTTTTCGAAGGCTATACTTATCAAGACAATTTTTTTGTATTTCTCGTAAGCTGGAATTTTTTCAATGTGCTGTTGTGTTCCTTTTTTATCATTCCAAGGGCACCTATTATGAATGATACTATTCTTGTTTTCAATTTCAACATTTTTTTTCTATTTCGATTTCCAGGTCTTTATACTTCGGTAGTTTTCAAATTCCTTGGTTAGTATCTTACAGTCTGCTGGGCAGGCCATATCAATTAGTAAGCATGTTTTTTCTTTTCGGTTTTTGACAATTATCTACCGCTATTTGTTTCAATCTTCTTGTCTGTAAAGAGGGTGTAATCCCATAGAAATGTGATGTATTCTATTTCTGTAACCGTTGCTGGGTGATGTTATTACTAGTGTTTGTTAACATCTTAACATTTGTTAACATCTTTTCCAAAGAGTTTGAACATTGTCCAGTGTAATTATTGCCCTACTCTATCGTGACTATTTTTATATTCATTTGGCACAAGCAGAAAAATCTCCAGACTAGTGCGTTTATGATTTCCTGATATTTGTTGGATAACCTGTATGCTAAATCCATTCTATTATGTATGATATTGGCCTGAATGTTCTTAGTGAAAAGACTCTGGTCTTGAGCTTCAAGAATAAAGTCTTTCGTTTCAGACTTTAATCCAGATGCTCGTAACCATCGATGAATATTAACTTTATCAACATCGGTTTATTAGCACGTTCTGGATATTGGCTATGCAGAGGTTTGTCTTACCAGCATTGTTTCATCTGTTCAAGAGCTTTATTCTTGACTTATTTTTCATTTTTTTAAAACAGTTGGTTCTTTACAGAAACTATTAACTGTAACTACGTTTTTATTTACAACTTTCTTTCATAATTCAATATTTTTCTTTCTATTTTAGTGCTGTTTGACTAATTGTACCATTAAATCCTTTGTTGTTCCCATGTACGTTAGTAAGCTAATAGTTGTTGTCTTTTATGACAATTCTATCTGATTAAAACCCCTTTCACCGTTATTATTGGGTAGGTATAGCCGCTCTGCAAAAATCTTTGTATGATGCATGCTATGCTTAGAAAGAAGCTTCCTTGTCTTAGAATCCATTCGTCTGATGTTATTTTGACTTCAGTTCAAGATGTTGAAACTTTATCGAACCCCTGGAAAGCAAGGCTATTTATGGCTATAATACTGTTCTGAGAATTCAATTCAGTTCTTAATATCAGTTGTATCCTTCTATAGTACTGTTTTTGCACTATTACTTTCATTTTTATGGTGAATTCCTTCACCCCCAGGTACTTATAAGCTTCTTCTTGCTCTAAACCTTTGATTGTTATCTAAGCGTCTAAGCCAAGGGTGGTGAATTATTTTGTGCATGCAGGCCACATTAAAATTCATTGTTTCTCATTCACCAAATGATTCTTTTACATTTACACATTTTATATCGTAAGTAAATAATTCGTAAAAATAAAATTTAATGAATATATAATCTAATAATAACAGACATTATAAAACTGAAAAACAAGACATGTTCAAACAAATACTTTATTCCCCTTTTAGACAAATTAATGACATGCTTGGCATTGTTTCTTTTGAGATATCATTTAGATATTGGACTCTAACATGGTGACTTTTAGTTTTAATTCGTCTGCCACCTGTTAACTGTGTTCTCGTCGGATTCTTGATTTGTGTCAAATACGAGAATGTGGATTGATAACTTTATGCTGAAGAAAATCATGAAATAAGTGCATGTTCACCAAGACGAGGTTATTTCGAATTTCAGTGGCGTCTTTCTTGCAGGCAAACAAAGTTTTCGGAATATTATCTTCGAACAATATTAATTTATTGTATCGAAATATTTAACTCATTTTGAATTGTCATTTCATCACACACAAATGCAGCATCTCTGTGAAATTTTCTATCTGATAATTCAAAAACTATTTTCTTTGAAAAAGTCAATAATCTTTCGTAAAAACAACAGTTTTTCTCTTTTTTATTCTTGCATATAGCGTTGGCTAAGTTTTAAGATATACTTGTGTCAGTTAAGATTTCAGTTAACTTTTTTAGTAGTGCTGGTAGCAAAGGTTGATTTTATTTTGTCTTAAATTTGTAAGATCTTGAATTCCTGTTAAGGAAAGCTTTCGGCTTTCTGATTCTTGCTCCCCCTTCTCCTCGCCTTTCTCTCTCTCTCTCTCTCTCTCTCTCTCTCTCTCTCTCTCTCTCTCTCTAACACGATCCTTAGGCGTACCTTGACTAATCCTTCCTGACCCTTAATCAGTCCGCCCACGCTGTGTTTGTTTGATCTCGGACCGGCCAAAGTAGAATTCCCTGTTATCAGCTGGCTAGGTGAGTCCTCACACGCGAGAGGTCGGATATATATATATATATATATATATATATATATATATATATATATATATATATATATATATCGATTACATACACTATTATAATCAAGTCAAAGTTGGTGACACGCAAATAATTGGCTGGTATTTCGATAATACATTCACTAACAATATTCTCGGAAACGGTGGTCCACTCAGTCATCTCTTGCAGCACGCCGATTTCAGTTCGACCGTCGTATTTAAATCACGGGTCCCAAATCTGATAATTTCGTTTTCCACCGGTTTTATTGAAAACTCACAAAACTGGGGTAGTGATAGGTAGCTATGGGGTTCAGTTTTCCCTCACTGTATAATTCTTACCTGCTCAAAATGAAAATAATATCACTTATCTATGTCGACTGAGTCTCCAGCCCTTCATTGATGAGGGGAAGAAAACTCACTATCTCTTACTGCTTGCCTGTCCTTATTCAATATCTCAAGTAGCCCAAAACAGAAAAGTCTTACAGATCAATTTTGACCTAGGTCAATAATTTGTCAAAACAGGATGACAACATTATCTCTATGATTGTTTTACATAGATTCGATCAATTCGGTTACTTTTCCCCCACAAAAATAATCGTATTCTCCAATTTTAGGGAAATCACTTCTTATCTTTAAAATTAATAAAAAATGAATACCAGCCATCTGGAAATAGGATTACATCTTTTTCTCGTATTTCCTGACATACATTAAGGTCAATGAAGCGGCTGTCCGACTGAATTAATAACAACTGAGTGAAAATGAAATGGAATTCACCACGAGGAATTTTAAGTTTTACTCAATTCGGTTAAAATTCTGATGGCCGCAGATTTCGTCTTTGGTAAACTTGATTGACACTTTTTGTGAACTTTTAATTTTTCAAAATGTAAATATTCTCTCTCTCTCTCTCTCCCTCTCTCTCTCTTTTTTCTTGCATATAGCATTGGCTAAATTTGAAAATATTCTTGTGTCAGTTAAGATTTCAGTTAGTTCTTTTAGTGGTGCTGGCAGCAAATGGTTGATTTTATTTTTTTTTCTTTGAAGTTCTACGGAAACGTATCTAAAAATTCTCTTATATTGACTATTAAAGGATATCCTGAATTTAATTAAATTAAAATTTTCAAAAAATTGTCCCTTTTTTTAATTGGAGTAGATAGCTTCGGTTCTTACTCCTCCCTCTTTTCTTGAGCAGGATTAGAGGCTCATGCCTTGTTTCCTGTTTAGGAAGGGGTTCCCGGTTTCTTTTTTCCCCTCAGGTTTTGATAGTAGTGCTGTCGGAAGCTATTCGCAACGTGTGTGGATGGTGGCGACGTCTCTTTATTCTGAGAGAACCGGATTGGCAGTTTCCTGGTTGCTGCTTCTGACTGGTAGTTAGGAGTTAGAATTCTTGTGTAGCGTCTTGAGAGGCTGCTCTAATCAACAGTTGAATAATATCGGTTTTCTTGTAGTGCCATGTCACGCATGGATGGGTTTCCATGCAGGTGCCTTCGGTGGGCAACCCTGAGGTCACATTATGCTGCAGTCTGCGCCAGTTTCCTCCCTATACAAGTTGCATCTGACGGCTATTCTCCTTACCAAAAAATCTTTACATCACACAAACTAAGAATTAAAACTAAACCAGCTAAACAAACACCACATAAACCTGTTAAAATCTCTTTTCTCGAACATTCGTAGTATCTGTACCAACTTCTGCAGCATTTAATCTTCCTTTAGAATATATACAAGACACTCACTACCTCGCTGCTGATCTTGAAAAGGACCTCCTATCTCTGGTGTACTGAGGTAAGAAATAGTTCGTGAATTTTAATCTTTCAAAATGAAGCTGCTATCTTTTAACCACAATAGAATACCACTTTTACCCCAACTTACCATGGATCAGGCTAGTCTCCCTGAAAGCAAAACACTGCGCCTCCTCGACCTAACTCTCTAAGCCGACTTCAAGTGGAATAACTACATTGAATCCATAGCTAAATCTGCTGCCAAGAAGGTCAGTTCACTGTGTAGGGCCAGGAAGTTTTTCTCGTCTGAATCCATCTTGCACATATATAAATCTACCACCCGACCGTGCATTGAATACTGATGTCACATCTGGTCAAGTGCCCCTGCTATTCACCTCGGAGAATCTGCAATGTGATCGATCTTGATTTGGTAGCTCAAATCCAGTCACTTTCTCACTGACGTAATATGGCTTCCCTCCGTCTCTTCTACAAATACTTTCACGGATTCTACTCCGATGTGCTTAACTCCCTGGTGCCCCCCTCTGCATGAATTTTGTCGAGCTACTAGACTAGGTCTTACCCTTTTACAGTGAAACCAATTAAATATAACCTCAACTTCTACTCTTCAGCTTCTTTTCTCGCACTTCCCGCCTGTAGAATTCCCTTTCGTATACTTACTTCTCTGACAGCTACAATCTCCAAGAATTTAAATGCAATGTCAACTGCCATCTCCTATCTTCTTGACTTGCATCCTTCCCTTCTCGACAACCCTTGTATTATGTTCTTATCCATTTCCACTTTACTCTCAAGCAGCTCTCTTCACTCCAGTGTTCTCATCCTTCTCTTACCCATTTTCTGACACCCCAGCAACTTATTCCTCTTTCTCATTACTCTTCTCTTATGTAACCCCCTGTGGACCAGTGGTATTTCTGTCTTGCCTGGGGTGAAATGATTATAAAAAGAAGTACATGTCATTGCGATATCCTTTAATAGTCAATATAAGAGAATTTTTAGATACGTTTCCGTAGAACTTCAAAGAAAAAAAAAAGTCTACATAATTACTTCGTCAGCTATCATCAACATGTTTCGTAACTGACGATGCCTCATGACATTTGCTCGTATATAGTTCATAATATACATCATCTTTTGTAAGGTGTTATTTAAAATAGCAGTGCATTTGGAGCTGTGGTTTCTCTTTTCAGATGTGCAAGGAATCCTTCATTTTAAATCATCATCGTTGAAGCACCATCAGTAACCCCATTTATCAATTTAGTAAGATTCAGCGAAACCGTATGACATTCTCTTTGAAGTTATTAAAAATATCTATTCTACGTGTCTTTCCTTTAAAGGTGCCTAAAGTAAGCAATTTTTGAAATAATTGAACATCGTCAATTATTGCACCAATGAAATACAATACTTGTGCCGAATCAATGGAATTTGTTGATTCATTCAAAGCTAATTATATTTTGGAGAAGCTCTGTTATATTTTTAGCCAATTCACGGTGTGTATTCCGCATTAGTCTTTCTTGAAAGAGGCATACGTTTTTTATATATTTGTTGATTTTATTTAAACATTTTACGACTTATACAATGCATTCCTTCATAAGTTTTGCATCGCTGAATGGTTTAACTTTTTTCCAAGCAAATCTGCAACTTTATATCACATTTCAGTTGCTTCAAGTTTTTCCTTCATCTTTGTTGAGATTGTCCAGTATTCACTGTTATATTGAAAAACTGACATCACATATCAATCCAGTACTCTTCTTTGTTTCTATCAAAATTTCCTGTCTCTTAATATTCTACTGAGCTTCTGAAATGCGTAATTCGCCATGCCAATTCGCCTTCGAATCCTTGTGCCGCACTTTCCGTTTACTGTTAGAAGACTTTATAGGTATTTAAATTTTTGTACCTGCTTGATTTTATTATACCCCACCTGTATTTGGCATTTTGGGCTGCCCTTTTTACTGATGACCATGCATTCGGTTTTCTTGCAGTTTATTTGTGGTCTTTTCTTTTCACTCTCTTCAGCTACCTTCTGTAGGTGATTTTGTAGTTTTATTTCTGTGCCTGTTATCAGCACTGTATCATCTGCGTACCTTATGTTGTTCAGATTGTGGCCTCCAATGACGAATCATGACAGGACTTCTAGGGTCCTCAGAATAGTCTCGTTGTACAAGTTGAATAGATCCGGTGAAAAGACACATCCTTGTCTTACGCCCCTTTCTATCTTTGTATATCTGCTGAATTCGTTTCCTGTTGGTATGCATGCGTTTTGCTGCCAGTAGATATTCTTGATTAATCTAATGTCTTTTCCAAATATGTCGAGGTTGCTGAGCATTTCTATCAATTCTTTGTGACGTACGTTGTCGAATGTCTTCGCATAATCTATAAAACATAGGTACAGATCCTTTTTCATTAGTATTGCCCCTTTTGGACAGCATCCTAATCATAAATATCAAGTTCGTTGTTTCAGTGTCTTTGATGAACCCGCACTGTTCTTATCTCTTTCCTGATTCTGCTTCGTGTTCTATTCTTCAGGCCGTGGGGTTTGCACTCATTTGCAATTGGCTTCTTATGTAGTGCTATAGAAATTGACCTGCTTAGGTCATCCGGTATTACACCAATGTTATAAATTTAATTTCTGTAAATTTCTTTATGCTGATTCGTTCAGGGCTGTTAGCATCTCTATTACACTACCGTCTGATCTAGCTGCTTTGTTTCTATTCAGTTTAGCTATTGCAGCTTCCACTTCGGACTTTAATATTTCCGGTCCGTCCTCATCTTTGTGTATTGTCGGTTGCTTTCTTTTGTGGAAAAGATCTTTTATATTTTCTTTCCATTGCTAGAGTATTTCCTTTTTCTCCCATATGATTGTTACCTCACTGAAATTCGATCTTGCTAATTGCTATTCATAAGCAATAATAGACTGCTATTAATCCAAATTCTAATGAATATACATCTTCCTTAGTTAATATCGTATTGGTTAAAACATAATCAACAATTGATTATTGATAATATAAAGTTAGTAACACATTTTAATACAACACACTTATCTTTTGTTAACTATAAAGTCAATGTTTCAATGAAAAATCCAAAGAACAAATGATGTTTAAAATATACAAAGTTCTTTGTTTATCGAAGTGGTGTGAGATTATTATTTGAAAGGTAATAGATGAAAAGAGTCAACGTGGAAAATATTTACTTGATGTTGAGAAGTAGCAAGTAAGATGGTAGCAATTTTACAATGAAACGCGTTTTTCGCTGGTCGAAGAGAATGAAATTCTACTTTTTATATTACAGTAGTCCTTCTTTTGTTTAGAGTTTTCTTGTGTAGTGAAATTTTTTCTTTGTTAATTGAATCGTAGAAATAACTTTGTCATCAATGTTCTGAAAGGCCAGCTGTTAAGGTTACTTACATTTGCATCTTTCTATGTCCAAATCTTTCCTTTCTTACTTTCTCTCTTGTGTCAGTAATTTGCATATTTTTATACGGCAGTTTATTTTCTCGCAACAGCTAAAAATGTCTACATTCTCGAATTTCCTAAAAGCGATGCTTCTCAGCGGTTGAATATTTATTTCTAACATTGGCTCGAGAATTCTTTTTTTTTTTTTTGTTTCTCTAGTCTCTTCAAATGGAAACCTCTTGTTGGTTGAATATTGACTTCACACCTTTTCTTGAATTGGCGATTTCGCTAACCAAGTTTTGCTTTTTATTGTTTGCTTTCTACAATAGTTATACTTACGGTACAAAAATAAATATAAACACTAATAAAAGATGATTTTAATTTTGTGGTCTTCTTTCTAGCTAAAATTAATTTAATTTTTTTTCCTACAGTATGTACGATTTTTTTTTTCTTAAAAATATTTTTTATCGAGTTTATTTTATGGAGAAAAAATGAAGAAAATGAAAATTACCAGCTAAAATTGTTAATAAATGGAAGCTAAAAAGTTAGTCAAGAGGCACGTCACTACGTCACTAGTGAAAATTGTTGTTACAAACAGAATAATATTAATGTGATGATATATATAATTTTGCTATAAAGATATTAATGGTTCAAAGTTAAGACCAGAAAAGAAACCTTAGCCAACTCGAGTTACACCGGTAATGCATTTTTCATCACTATTAACACAAGCTCAGAATGATAAATTTATGTCTGAGAAAAAGGAAATTTTGTTGTAAACTTTTAGTCTACTGAGCTAGTGCTAGTTCATTTTATGCTAGTTTCATCTCCGGCTTAAACTTTTCTAAATTATCTGGCTCCACAGTCAGGCAGTTAAGTGCCACACGTAATACATGCTTGGGTGATCATGTCTCGAAAGACATATGATTGACTGGGCAGGGGATTTTCCCGCAATAGATTGGCATTACTTTCTAGTTGCCAACCGAGGCTATATAACCTAATAAGCTAATATGTTCTATTTAACCCATAACTGAAGGGAGAAGCGACGGATTCATACCCTTCCCAAAAGTATAAGCTCCCCCCCCCAAAAAAAAATGAAGAAAATGAAAATCGCCCAATTCAAAAGGTGAAGAAAACCTTATGTGATGACCCAGATGCGGATGTAAATTCGGAGGTTCCCCACCCCCGGTGTAAGATAATAGAGGAGGTTTGTTGCAGTGATTCACGTAAAATTGTGGCTTTAGTACATTTTATCCAAACCGAATTTCATTTCAATGTCATCACTGAAACATTTTACTACATTCAAGAGACGTTCCAGTTCAATGTCTTTTTCAGCAGACAACTTTAAGTCATCCAAGGCTTACTTTTATTTGTTTGATGAAATTGATAAGGACGGGTGATATCTTGTAGACATTTAAAGACTTTAAAATCAAAAAATGGGGTACACTATTGAATGTTTTACGATAATCTATCCAGGTAGTACTGAGATTTTTCTTTGTATTGAATCAATTTTTCATGATCATCCTATTAGTAAGTAATTGGCCTTTACATCCATAAGAGACATGTTTACACACTTTTTTTTTTTTTAAAGAGGTAGTATATCATTTTTTCTGAGAAGGAATATACCTATTTTGTCAGAATATACATCAACAGTTTGTAAGTAGTGGGAAGACATGTAATTGGTCTGTAGTTTTTTTGGGTATTGTCACCATTCTTGGTTAGAAGGAAGGTAATTCTTTTGATTACCCATGCGGGAATTTTTGTAGGATCATTGACCATTTCTTGAAGTTCTTTGGCCAGTTTTGTTTTTGTTTTTTGTGCGCTGTATTTAAATAATAGAGACAAGTTAAGAATTTTATATTTTCCTGGGAATTTATAGTTGTGTTCTTTTTGAGCGAAACATTCAAAATCCTCTTCTGTGATTCCCGCGCGCGTTTGTTCTGGTTTATTTTTCATCCGTTATTCTTACGTTATTCAATTTGCTTCTTTGTTATGTTCTTTAAGGCAAGACCATATTTTATCCCCAGAACTGTATAACCTCTTTAATTTTTGTTTGCCTATTTCAGTGTAAAATTTGAAATGCATACTGCTCAGCCCAGGGATTGAACTCACAAATACTATATCACCAAATTGACAATACGTTTGGTTATTGTCCCGAATAACCTGGTTGATTAAATCGTTAGTTCGTGAATTTGGTCACGTAGTAATTGTGAGTTCAATCCCTGGGTTGAGCAGTGCATACTCAGTCTTGGTGGAAACGAGGCGAGTAATAACTAAGTAATACTAAATAAAAAACGACACGAGGAATCCCTAGATATGGTCGCCGGAACCGAAAAAATTACCCCTGTAGAATAAATAAAGGGTTCAGTTGACAATTTCCTTATGGTTACTTGGAGTCACAAGCACCCGATGAAGGCACAAAGAGGACACAACAATTGAAACGTCCTGCTAAGAACAACAACAACAACAAAATTAACAAAATAGTCTGCGTGTAAATAATGATAACTGCTCATATAAAAAATTTAATCATGAAATTATTTATATTTGTATAACATTTTTATAAAAAGCACTAGATAGTAATGGATATTAAAAATGGTGAGAGAGATACAGAGAGAGAGAGAGAGAGAGAGAGAGAGAGAGAGAGAGAGAGAGAGAGAGAGATACAAACAAAGGGCGTGAGAAAAACATGACAGGGAATAACGAATAATCTTAGTTCTATTGTCAGGGATAAGGGAGAGAATGAGAAGATACACGCAATGAGTGAGAGGAGAGCAGAGGCATAAGATAATGGATAATCTTAGTTTACAACACCCGTAGAATTTCCACGGGTTCAGATAGTTTTATTTATTATTATGCTTCCTTATCTTTTCCTATCTTAAAAAACGTCAACAAATCTTTATCTAGCCTGGTTTTCAAAAATACACTTTACTCTTACACCAACGTTTTAGATTATATGAACTGGTAATTAATTTCCTGTGGAAGTGCACTTTTATGAAACAGTAAAATATGCAAACTGGCCTTTAAAAGAAAAATAGACATTGTTTTGATAAATACTTGTTGATTGCCAAAATTAAGAAAGTGTGCAAAATTTTCCATGCTAGTAAAATAATTGTTTTGAAAACTGCGTAGCAAGGTCAGAAGCGAATATTATATACATTAAATTATTTCGGTTTATAAAACAATGAATTATAGAGCGACGAGAAGTACATTTTTTTATGTGCCCTGTCTCTTCAGGACGTAGGCGAACATAGCTTTCCACGTTTTCCTATCCCTTGTGGCTCTGAGCACGCCTTCTCCTGTTACACCATGCAACCCTCGTCCTATCATCCACTAGCCCAAGCCCATAAATCTAGAATATAAATGCATAGAAACTAACATGGCCACAAAATCAGGGTTCAGTTTATATATTGATTATAATAAAGATTTGATCCCCCACTTTATATCCACATTATTATTTCTTATAAACAGTTGGCATATATATTCTTCTTCTATGTGCCCTGTCCCTTCAGGACGTAGGCGAAGATGGCTTTCCACGTTTCCCTATTCCTGATGGCTCTAAGCACGCCTTCTCCTGTTACACCATGCAACCCTCGTTCCATCATCCACCTGATTTAAGTGAAATGACGCCATTTACCAAATGAAGCAACAATATTTTTTCAATGTGGTGCAGTGGATATCCATTTGAATTCGTTGCATACACTTACGCGCAAATACCTTTGCGAAAGTTCTCTTCCCTCCAGCTATGGATTAAATAACAGGACAGATTGGGTTCTTTAGCCTTGGTTGGCACCCAGTCTACCGCAGAAAGTAAATAGCAACCTATTGGTGGGGATCTTCTGCCTAGTTAGTCATGTCTCTTTTGAGTATCATGTATGGCACTTGACTGACTAGATAGTAGTAACTGAGTGATTACATTTACATGTTTCAAGCATGTCCTGTACTCTTAACAGTTTAAATAATAAGACTGTTTAATATGAAAAGATACGTGTATCAAAAATTAAATGACATGCAGGTTTATGTAGTAAACTCTCTTGTGAAAGTGTAAATAAATTGTAGTTTTAATTTTTACCAAAATGACAAAATATTTTCTAAATTAATTGTGACTAGAACAAATTGCAAACGCCATTATAATTACTTTCATAAAATAGCTGGGATCATAATGACAGAAAAAAATCATTGACACCATTTCCCAAAATAAATTTTGGCCAATCAACATTAGCCAAGCAACCAATAAAAATAAGAAAATCAAATTAAAAAAAATGTTTCTAGGAACCATTACAAAGCTACAAATTCATAACTTTCTTAGTCATGAAGACGTAGGGAGCTGGTTAATGTTTCTTGATTCGGCCTTGTGTCATACTTAACCAAACTCCCTGCAGCTTACAAGTTTTATCGAGAATTATCTTCATCAGAATTATCAGAAGATTTTCATCAGAAGGCTTGTGTGTGTGTGTGAACTAGTGAAATAATGTAAGAATAAAAATATACATTTTTCATGTTAAAATAGAAATTTATTAAAAGAAAAGAATAACAAGAATTCGTAGAAATTAATGTTCAGTTAGAAAGTTAAGGGTATCAAGAGTGGTAGAAAATGTTCATAGTAGTAATTGTTGAAAGAGTATTTGCGTACGTACGTACGTACGTACGTACGTACGTATGCATGTATGTATTAGCGTTTTTTCGATAGGAATGTCTTTGGATGGAGAAAAGAAGTAAAAGAAATCAGCACACGAGAAAGAAGGAGAAAGAGAACAAGGAGCGACGTAACCTTACGTCCGGGTCGGTAGTGTTTGAAGTTTCTCCCGTTACATTTTAGCTTGTTGTCTCGCTGCTCCCATCTGACTCTGTGTCTTGACTGGCGCTGATCTAAGTCTTTTATTGTAATTTAGATTTTTGCACTGACTCGCGAAGTCCTTTTTGGTCTTGCAAGTCGCTTCCATTGGTCAGAAAATCTGTTTAACACCTACTTGCGAAATCCGGTTTCGACTTTTTCTTTAAGCACATGATAAATCCTTTTTTCTATTTGGGAAAAACCAGGATTTCACACGTCATTGTGAATTTTTGTAAAAGTGAAGAAAAAGGTTGATTTTAATTCTTAATTTCCTATCCCTACAGTCATTTTGGTTTGAACATTGAACAATAACATAACTCGGTACTTTTTGCACACACACAAACATTTTATTCTTGAATATTTTGCTCTTTGATGTAACTTTAAAAAGTTTCAAACTTTTAAAAACAGAAGTTTTGTCATTTAGAATTATACCGATATTTGACATTCCAATTTTAAGAGTAAGATATTCATGTACAAACACATTCTTTTTTTCCAAACATATTAAATCGAACTATCAGTCATTTAAGTGCCACACGTGATACATGCTTGGGTGATCATGTCTCGAAAGAAACATGACTAACTGGGCAGAAGGTTATCCCGCAGTAGGTTCCCATTACTTTTTGTAGTATACTGGTTGCCAGCCAAGGCTATAGAACCCAAACCGCCCTGTCATTTAACTCATAACTGGAGGGAAGAGACGGATTAATACCTTTCCAAGTGGTATTTGCGCGTAAATGAATGCAAGGAATTCAACTGGAATTCGAACTCTGCTCCTTTCTAAATATTACAAATGGCGACCTTCAAAATATTAAATTGCAATTGATTACCACCGAAGCAGAATCCATTACAATCTCACTGTCTGATACTACTACTATTCCTACAACTATTTATGATTATTAAATAGAGTTTTCATTTAAAATAAGTATACATTGTCTACAATCTAAAAGGCTGAATTTAATACAGAATTTAAAAGATTTTAAAAATATGAAAACAATTTTTGTAAAAATTCATTGAAATATTTTATTCTTATAGTGTACTTAATATAGCTTATTTATAAAAGCAATTAAGAGCTTCCCTAATTAAATAGTGTCATAGTTTTATTGTATATCATATTTTGCAATTTTGAGCAGATTTTCAATTACTAAAATTTTCCAAAGAGTCCGATGTTTGTATAAACATAAATATGAAGAGGCTGAAATTATAATTACCTGAAACTTCATAAAGTAAGTGGAGGGATAATAGATATAAAAATAAAAATTTACCCCCCCCCCACCACCACCACAAAAAAAAATGTAAAAAATAATTTAATTCTTTATTGAATAAGTTCTGAAAGTTTAATTAAAATCCGACAATTATTTAATTTTTGCAAGAATTTTCAAATGAATGTTTTTTCCACAAAAGGCGTTAAAACATTTATCGTAAATACGTCGACGCTGATGTAAAAAAAAAATAATTTTAACCAAAATTTAGAACGTGTTAGAAACGATTAAAAAATTTAAAGAAATAAGAAAAAATACTTTTGTTTTCCTCTTAATATTCACATAAATATTTTGACGATAAAACTGTTTTTTATCAACTTGGAGGCCTTTTATCATCATGGCATGCTTTTTTAGCGAAAAAAGTGGGGGTATTTAGTATAAAATGAATACTTCGGGAAAAATGTGTCTTTAATAATATCTCTACAGTAAAATACCGAAATTAGAAATATTTAATCTCTACTTTCTTCTCCATTAATACTTCATCATAATGACAATTTTCTTTTCATATTGCAAGACAACTTCCCGAAGTTTAAAAAAAAGATACTTTCATTAGATTTGATCTCATGGATACGTTTTTTGCGTTTTATCAACCCATTGCAGCTTATTTAAAGCCTGAAAAATGTTCTTATTCCAAATTTTAAGATTTTTTAAAAGATAATAACGATTTAGTGATCTTATTAAATAACCCATAGCTTGAGAGAGAAGATGTGGATTCATACATTTCCCAAGGATATTTGTGTGTGTGTGATCATAATGAGCAAGAGTGAAATTGGATATCGACTCTTCGATTGAAAATTCTGAGCTATTATCAATTATACTAGCCGCACATCGAAGGTTACAGCATCTGGTGTTCAAAAGCAGTCATCCATCAAGTTATTGACCAGGCTCAGTGTTGCTTAGCTTCGCTTGTCATATGGGAACCGGTGTTTCATTGGAGATCATTTCAATGCACCGGTAGATAAAAAATTAAAAAGTAAAAAAAAAATAAATAAATAAAATAAAAAAAATTAAAAATTAAAAAAATTAAAATTTTGAAATTTCAGTACCAAAATATACCCCTAAATAAACTAGAGGAGATCATTAATATGGGTAGTCATAGAAATAAGTATAAATTACAATAATTATCTTATCCTTCTAATTAGTCACAATAAGGTTTTTTTTTCAATTTGGCTAAGCAGTTACTGCCCCAACACCTACCACTACGAACTCAAGGGTCAAGCCACATACCCTCACTACCAAAGAAGAAATTACTACTAAAATTTCGCGAGCTTAATTCTAAAAAACCAACACTCCCCAACCCCTTCCTTTACTAGAGCTAACCTTTTGGCTTAGAATTTTTCCTCATTCTTTGTTTATAAGGGGATGAAAATGCATGTCTTATAATGACGTTGAAAATGGTTCTTTCCCCGCTAAGTTTTATCTCAATATATATTAGTCATCCACATACAAGTCTATTTCGCTTTATCACAACTCAGCAGTGTGGCTAGACAAATCCACTTGCTTCTGGCCGGGCTCAAAACTCGACCGATTTGGTGTCAGTCGGAGTCGCTACTCCCTAAGCCATAGGTGCATGGAATCAGAGAAGGGAAATTTTAACGCGTTGTATATCAGCAGTGTTTACACACGCCAGTCACCGAGAGAACTCAGTTCATTTCTGAAGAGTCACGCATATAGCAGAAGTGGAAACTGTTTTTAAAATATTCTTCTTCAGAGAGCTCAATCGTAATGAGAGCATAAGGTTTATCAGAAATGTTTTTACAAACATTGGGACGAGTTCCACACACCAATGTTACTAACATGAACTGGAGCCTGTTCCTGCATGAACCAAATGCGTCTTCGAATTAGCAGAGGTAGAGCCTCTAGCAAGTCTGGAAGAGGGTTCGAAATAAAATCCCTGTAGCAGTTCCTGTAAAACGTGCTGGGAGAACATATGGACTTAGTAGGGAGTCATTTACATTTCCAGTCAAACGTTAATCCTAAATTGATGTTGGTGTCTAGCCTGTATTATACCATAGGAGTTCTGATCTGCCTACAAATGTTGGTTGTTTAACTGTGTTATTCCCGTCTTCCAAATGCTGCCTCATTTGTAAACAAGAGTGAAGAGACAAACAACGGATCAGCAGTTTGTGCAATAAACCATCGGCAAAAGTTCTCGCGTGGTCAGTGATCAGAGGGCGAAAGACTCTGCCCTTGTTGCAAATGATACAGATACAGAAGCCGCTCTTGAACTACCCTCCGTGCGATACTATGAAACGTACAACATGCTAGGACCACTTGACGTGAACTGTTACATGGCTTATCACCGACAGGCTGTAGAATGTGTCCTTTGTGGTCTGGCGTAAGAGCGAATCTTAAGTTTCCTCGATTTATACTTTGTGGTATTACAGATCCAATCTCAGTACGATGATGATAAACAGCAGCAAAAGGTAAATAGCTAGGCCACATTCGATCTGGAAACTCAATCTGATACAGCCGTGCAGCCTCACGTCCATTACCATTTTTACGGATGTATGTAAGAATTATATCTGCTTGCTCACGCCATGAATATCATGGTATTGTTAGATGAAACACTTCTCAGTTAGTCAGTGCTATATATTTTAAACGTTAAAGACAGACTAGGCATACATGTACACAAGTGACAAATGCGATCTTGTCTAAATGGCGCCATCTAAACTTTCTTTAAATTTAATAACTCAAAAACGAAGGATTTGCAGATTTATGTTTATCTGAACGTTTGTCCTTGATTTGGTGTAGAGAAGCCGCCCACAATGTGTGTAAAAGTATTTTATAAATCCTATATATATATATATATATATATATATATATATATATATATATATATAAATCCAGGTGAAGAGGACTCAAGGTCTAACTATTTAGAATGACCCGGCATTTATTATGAACGATGTTCAATATAATAAATACTATAGAGCTTAATATAATCATATAGTTATGAATTAATTGTATTAATTATAATTATAGTTATGAATTAATACAATTAATTCATAACTATATATATATATATATATATATATATAGGTCATCCACAAACAAGCCTGTTTCACTGTATCACAGCTCATCAGTGTGACAGACATCCTCTTGCTTCTGGCCGGGATCGAAACTCGACCGATTCGGTGTCAGTGGGAGCCACTACTCCTAAGTCATAGGCGCATGGAATCAGAGAAGGGAAATTTTAGGGTGTTATATATAAGCGGTTTATACACACGCCAGTCACCTAAAGAACTCAATTCATTGCTGAAGAGTAATGACTAAATCGCAGAAGTGGGGACTGTTTTTAAAATTCTCCTCTCTAGAGAGCTCAATCGTAATGAGAGCATAGTATATTAGTCATCAACATACAAGCCTGTTTCTCTGTACCACAGATCATCAGTGTGGCTAGACATCCACTTAACTCAACCGATTCGGTGTCAGTCGGAGTCACTAACCCCTAAACCACACACACACACACACACACACACACACACACACACACACACACACACACACATATATATATATGTATATATATAGGAAAAACTACTAAAAAGTTGTAAGTTTAAAAATGTATTTTTTTGACAGTATTTATTTATTTCTATTATTATATTTGATATTTCAGATCGTCCTCAGCCTTTCATCAGAAACAAATGATTTTAAAATTTAAATTAGAAGCGTTTTCGCGAGGAGCGTTCGTAGAGAGATTGTTTACATCACGTGATGCAGAAAGCGACAGATTTTTAAAAATATTTGTAAACGTAAACCTATCTTTAATAATACTTATAAATGTTGTTTTAAAAAAATGTTTTTAAGTGTATCTAAAAAATGTTTAACTATTGAAATTTTAAAATCATTTGTTTCTGATGAAAGGCCGAGGACGGTCTGAAATATCAAATATAATAATAGAAATAAATAAATACTGTCAAAAAATACATTTTTAAACTTACAACTTTTTAGTAGTTTTTCTTATACATGTTAAGACAGTATACGTGGATCATCACTATGTTATATATATATATATATATATATATATATATATATATATATAAATTTATCGTGAAATAATCAGGCCGGTAGATATAAATATAAAATAGTGTT
This sequence comes from Ascarosepion bandense, assembly GCA_037127315.1. Taxonomy (NCBI): domain Eukaryota; kingdom Metazoa; phylum Mollusca; class Cephalopoda; order Sepiida; family Sepiidae; genus Ascarosepion; species Ascarosepion bandense. The sequence goes on from JBBBDQ010029937.1 coordinate 109,131, forward strand.
TAATTAAAGACAGAATATGTACTTAAATACGAGTATCGGTAAAAATAATGTTCAAAATAATTCATTACAAATTGTCGGTTGCTTATAACCAAGTTTCGTTAAAATTCGATAATCTCCGTAACATTTTTACATATATATATATATATATATATATATATATATATATATATTGTTGTATAATACATAGAGCAAAGAAAAAGCATAGCGCACCATAATTGTTAATTAATCATGTTTTAAATATCTAATTTCTTTTAATCTTTTTTAGTTTGGGGAGTCATTTGAAATCAGTTGTTTATCAGACATGGCCAAGAAATATTTAGGAACTTAAAGAAAGAATTAAAAATGAATGCAGTGAAATGACAGGGGAAACTCTGCGATGTGTTAATGAATCATTCAGGTACAGAATTGATATATGTTTTGAAAACAAAGGAGGATATTTTAAACAGCACATATAACAATTAAACAACTAGTGAATAGAATTTTCCTGTGCAATCATACATTTTATATATTATCCTTGTGGTGCATGACTTTTGCCTCACTCTTTATAATATTTTTCTCGTCATTTTCCCGTAAGCATTCCTAACAGGAGTAACTTGTTTTAAAGGAATCACAATCACTTACCTGAACCACTTACTCAAATTACACAGGTGCGTTAGTGAACAATGTAACGCATTGATGTGTAATTCGAGTTAAGGTGCAGTTTAAGTAAATGTGTAACTTGAGTAAATGTGTCATTTGTGTAAAAGTGCTTGATTTAAAAGAAAATCGATTCTGTTTCTCAAAAGAAATTGCATTCCGCCATTGTTCAACAGAAAATATATATTTTTATTTTTACTTCCCGGCGAAAGCGTAGAAAAAGACTTTAATGATTACGAATTAAAATCCCAATTACACGTTATTTTAAATGCTGCGAAATATCAAGACTTCAACTCCTAAGGATGCAGTTAAATGTAAATTTCTGGCAATTGACATTACGACGATAATTTCTTCAAACAACAAATCGGGAAAACAAATAATAAAATAATGAAAATTAGATAAATATATGCACATTTGCGAGTGCTTCCTATAAAACTCACGAAATACATTGGAAAATATTATCTTTTATTTTTTCACTTGTTTGCTCAAGGTATCTTTATTGATACAAATATTGTACAAAAGCTCAAATAAGGTGAAGTACTTGACTTCAAAGATTTTTTTTAAGGAGAAACAGACGGAGACGTTGATCAAAATCCCATTCAAATCTTCGAATGATCTAGTAGTGAATTTAAATATAGACTGAATACACTTTTTTCTCATTAAACATGAATAAAGAAATGAATTAAAAAAAAACGCGTCAGTTACTGAAAACAGAACACATCTTTAAATTTAAATAATTGTAAACATTTATATAGATCAATATCACAGTGAACATTGTAGTCAACTATATTTAGTTGTCCCTCCCAGTAAGGGCAACATATGACACATGGTCAGTTTTGACTGGGATTTCCGGGCTATATGGCCTGGCCAAAAACTGTCTGTCAATTATTCCCCAGTCGTGCTTCTACCCTTCGGCGGAACTACGACTGGGTTATTGCTCTCTGCTCGGAAGCAGAGAGCGCCCTCTACCCGAAGGCAGAGTGCTGACAGTGTTATACTTGCAGAGTCTCGGCAATTGTAGTCAACACCCCGAGGCGACAGTCTGTTTCATGCTAAATGCAATCATCAGGCCACATCAATGTCCGTTTTTATATTTACATATGCTCCATTGAGTACTTGAACCCATAAATATAGCACAATTACATAAACTTTATTTTATCATACATACATATATATATATATATATATATATATATATATATATATATATATATTAATTAAAATAGGATTAATTCAAGGATGTTGGATGACCATTTCGATATGAAAATTCTCACGGGGGATAATACATCACCTCAGCAACAAAAAAATCCTTTCAGAAACTGGAGAAAAATCAGTCTAATTTTCCTTTTTAAATAGATTTGCAAAGAAATTTAAAAAAAGAAAAGGAAAAGAAAAAGATAAAACAAAATAAAATCAAATAAACAAGAAAAGAAAAATTGGCATCGTCTGGGTTCGCAAAAAAGGAAAGAGAATTGTAACCTAAAAAAAACGGACGGCGTGTTGAATTGATATAAGGTTAAGCAAAACGGAAAAAAGGTGAGAGATAAGAGAGATAAAGGAAGGGAGGGAAAAAAGAAAAGAAAGAAAATTTTTTTTATATATTACAGACGCTGGACATATTCAAAAACCTAACTTCCCAAAAACGTTGAAGTATTAGAAAAAGGCCTTTACTTAAAAAGGCATAATTATTTTTAAAGGGAATAAAAAGATATAGGATTTAAAATAAATTAAAACAAATTTAAAAAAAAAATATTTTTAAATTTAAAAAAAAAAATTAGGTCATTTGATTTAAACTAAATAAAGACACCGCTAGGTATAAAAAAAAAAATTCATTTACAATTATATATACATATAGAAGTACACACATACATACATACATACATACACACACACACACACACAATTCTTCAATTATGAATACATATATATATATATATATATATACATACACATACACACACACACACATACATTCAATTCCATACACACTATATACGTATATACACATACATGCGCATACACACACGTATATGTACACACATATACAAAAAATCTACACACACAATATATATGTACACACACACACATATGTATACATACACACACACATATATACATTATACATATGCACACACACACATACATATAAAATATATAAAAATTTAATGAATATTATAAAAGGAGCATTTAAATAGCTAAAAAAAATTTTTACACACATAAATACATATATACACATACATATATACATATATACACACATATATACAAATATACACAGACACACACAAACATACGCATATACATAAAAATTATAAAAAGAAAATTAAAAATTAAAAATTAAAAATTAAAAAATTAAAAAATTAAAATTTAAAAATTTAAAATTAAAAATTTAAAAATTTAAAATCCGCCCTATGACGGCACTTATTAATGAATTCCTTTCTAAGATTCAAAAGTATGTCCTGATGAGGATACTTCAAAATCAGAATCTTCTCCAATAAACATAGACGGCACCTATCACGAAAATTTTTAGGGGTACAGGCTGAGCCTATTTATAGGGTCCTGCCCTTCCTCCTTCATTTTCCAAAATCTACGTGATAGTGCCGTCTGGAATCTTTGGTTAGGGTTCGAAAACGAGTACCTGTGGTTGTAAAGTCTCTGTTTGAAAGGGCCCGCGGGCATACCAATATAAGTCCGGTAATTGTCTTTGTTGTTAGATGGAGAAATACGGGCTTCATAAATTACTTGGGTGGATTTACATTTGCTCTATAATATTTTATTACATGGATTTACATTTGCTCTGTAATATTTTATTACATGGAGCTCTCTTCCTGTATCATTTTTTAATATTGAAATAAAATTTTTAATATTAATTAGGATCGGGTTTTTGGAATTTACCTTCCTGCTTTTTCCGCTTGGATTAAAGTATCTGAATATATATATATATCGCCGTATCAAAATACTTTTATAATCTTTGAAGGTTCCCCACACCAAAACAAGGACAAAAGTTCATATAAACATAAGTTCGAAAATCTTATTATTAATTTTAAAGAAAGTTTACAGTAGATGGCGCCAGGTTGCCATGTAGACTAGGTTACATTTGTCTTCGTGTACATTTATGGCTTGTCTGTCTTAAGCGTTTAACGTGTATAGTTGTGAGTTAGCTGAGATGTGTTCCATCTAAAAATGGCAGGATATTCATGGCGTGAGCGTCCAAATATAATTTTTACATACAGTCTTACGAATGCTAATGGACGTGAGGCTGCACGGCTGTATCAGATTGCGTTTCCAGACCAAAGTCAGCCGAGTCATCGAGCATTTGCTGTTGTTTATCATGGCACTACTGAGACAGGATCCATAACACCATAAATGATAGATTGAGGAAGATCAAGATCCTCTTGTAAGCCTGATCACGAGGAACACATTCTCCAAGGTCTCGGTGATGTTCTACGTATCAACACACGTCAAGTAGTCCTAGCATGTCGTACATTCCCTACTGCTACCAAAGAGCTAATTCCTATTGCTACCAAAGAACTGACTGGAGCGCGTTTCACGATTTCCTATGCGACGTCCCTTAGGGAAAAGTATTGGATCTCCCAGTTGATGACTGTGCCTCTGAGATTTCTTCCTGGGTGAAAGATGGCATTGATGCCTTCATATCTACAAGGACGTTTCATCTCAAATCTCATTCCTCCCTTGGTTCTCTCTTGCCTGTTCGGCCGCCATTGCCCACAGGAACCACTACTTCCGACTATTTCGGAGACATGCATCTGACCACAATAGACGCCTATTCACGTCTGCTTGTAATGAATGCAAGAGGATCCTGAATGACGCTAAGCACTTGTTTGCTGAGAGAATGAGACAGCGCATAGCTGACCGCAAGTTCGGCTCCAAGGACTATTGGTGGTTATGCAAACGGGTGCTGAACAACAGCAAATCCTCTATCCCTCCCTTAATCAATGAATTTGAGGTCCTCAGAGCATCAGCGGACAAGGCCGAGTCCTTTACTCGCAGATTCTCATCCAACTCCACATCTGACTCATTTGGAGTACCCGCACCCGACTTCCCTATTAGAACTGAGGCTAAACTGAACGAAGTATACATTACCCCGACAGTGGTATCTAAGGTAATATCAAAACTCGATCCCCGTAAGGCGAGCGGAGGTGATAGAATCCCGGTGATTGTCCTTAAGAAATGTGCCCTTGAACTCTCCTATGTCCTCTCTAAACTCTATAATTACTGCCTTTCTGCTTCCTGTTTTCCTGCATGCTGGAAACCTCTTCTGTCGTTCCTATATTTAAGAACTCGAGGGAACCCTCGGACACATACAACTATCGCCCTATCAGCCTTCTACCAATTTTCAGGAAAGTGTTCGAGGCCATTATTAACGCTAAAATAGTTCTACATCTTACTGCCCATAAACTATTCTCGGACAGACAGTACAGCTTCTGCTTTGCCAGGCCCACGGCCGACACGCTAACGACCATCACGGAGAATATGTACCAGGCCCTTGAGAAGTCCGGCGAAGCTCGTGCTGTTGCCCTGGACATCTCCAAGGCTTTTGACAGGGTTTGGCACGCTGGCCTTCTATGCAAGCTACGGCGTTATGGTATCACTAGACGCTTGCTTGATCTGATTCAATCTTTCCTATCTAATCGCATAATGAATGTCGTCTTGAATGGGCATGCCTCCATATCCTACTGTACAAACGCTGGTGTCCCTAACGGCTCTATCCTAGGCCCGTAAAGTGGCTGGTAATTTTCAATGCGTCTAAGACCAAGCTGCTGTCTGTCAATCAGTACAGGCAACCTCTCCTGCCTCCCATAAGCATGGATCAAGCGAGTATCCCTGGGAGCAATACACTGCGCCTCCTCGGCCTTACCCCCTCTTCCGATCTCAGAACCATTACATTGAGTCAATAGCTAAATCCACTGATTGGAAGGTTGGGTCACTGCGTCGGCCCATGATGTTTTTTTCCGCCTGAATCCATCCTGCATGTATACAAATCAACCATCCATCTGTGCACGGAATATTGCTGTCATATATGGTCAGGCGCACCCGCTGTTCATCTCAGTGTTCTTGACAGGCTCCAAAGGAGAATCAGTAATGTGATAGGTACCGACTTGGCGGCTCGACTCCAGCCTCTTTCCCACCGACGGGATGTGGCTTCCCTCTGTCTGTTTTATAAATATTTTAATGGCTACTGCTCCACCGAACTTAAGTCACTGGTGCCCATGCAACAGGTGTTTACTCGTGCAACCAGATTGGCAACTGAGTCCCACCCATTCACAGTTAGATCAACCAAATGCAAACGACAATTCTACTCCTTCAGCTTCTTTTCTCGCACTTCCCGTCTGTGAAACTCGATTCCATATGCTCGCTTTCCTGACGGCTACAACCTCGAGGAATTTAAATGCAATGTCAATACCCATCTCTTAATCATTTGACTCTAGTTCTTTCTACACCACCCTGTATATCTTTTCCTTCCTCTCCACCTTTGCAACTGTCATCACACCTGTATTCCCATCCTTAACTGGTTCGTCTTTCTCTGTACTTTCCTCTTATCTAATTTTTTTACTCTTATGTAGCCCCCTGCATATCAGTGGCGTTACTGCCTTGCTCGGGTTGATACGATTAAAAAAATTCATAGTAATTCAAGAGCAGCCCCTGTATTCATATCATTTGTAACATGTGCGGGGTCTTTCACCCTGTGATCACCCACCACGGAAGAAATTTTGCCGATGATTTATTGCAAACTGCCGATCCGTTGTTTGTCTCTTCAGTTTTATTTACGGACGAGGCAACATTTGGAAGAGATCGAGTTTGTGGTCAGATCGGAATACCTGCGGTATAATACAGGCTAGACACCAACATTTATTTACGATTAATGTGTTGGCTGGAATTGTAGGTGACTATCTGTTAGGTGCCTGTATTCTCTCAGCACGTCTTTCAGGTGTTGTCTACAGGGTCTTTATTTCGAACACACCCCCAAAACTGCTAGAGGATGCATACCTGCTAATAGGAAGATGCATGTGGTTCACCAGAAAATTTTAGTCATATTGTTCATGATGTAGTGGGTGACATCTACCATGAAAGATGGACAGTTAGGGGAGAACCGGTTCTATCCGACACCGTCCTGGAGTATTTGAAAAAAATCAGCTTATTAATTCTTCCATGAGTGCATGCAAGTATAAAAGCAAGTATAGGATATTTTGAACATTTGTTATGAGTTGCTGTGTTGACGTACATTGATGGCTTTGTGATATATGTTTATATGGGCATATTATCTTGTTTTCTTATCAGGGGTCCCCATTCAAAGACTGTATCATAGATTCTACATTTAACAGCGACTACCGTAAAATTTCAAATTAACTCGAAAACGAAAAAATTTCGTCCTCAACTTCACATATGAGCTTAGACAAAAAAATAAACTCCCGTTTTTAGACGTCCTCGTGGAGTCTCGTAATAATGTTTTCATTACTTAACTATATATATTAAAATTAAAAACACCAGTAAAAATTCTTGTCACCTTAATTTAATTGGGAGCCTCTGAGAACCCATCTTCTCACACCCTTTTCTTCAAAGAATTCCATAACGCTAAACAAATGCTTGTCAACAACGGATTTTCAAATTAAATTTTTAACGAACCAATATTACTTACGAATTCACATGTCCCTTGTGTTATTGATCCTAATTTCGTAAATAATTATTATCGGCCATACAACTACGAAACTGACTCGAATACTCACGCTGAATCTCTCTGAACGAAGCTCAATTGGATCTCATTTAAACACACACGGAGACCAACCAAACCATATCCGGATCGTAGCTGTTGCCAATACTAATATCATAGCATCATCCACATGCAAAAAAAAAAAAAAAAAAAAAAGACTAAAAATAATGGATGCTTTATTAATAAAAAAGAAAAACCCAACACTCAATAATATCAACTACGATCATGTTAACAATACGCTCACCGTGTTCGGTACATAATACATACACACTGGTCTACATCATACATAACACCACATGCATTCTGTTACATGTAAAATAACTCGAAAATGGCTAAAAATATAGCCGAAAGAGCTCGGGTAAACAAAACATTTGGACAATATTTATTTAATTTATGCCCTCATAAGAAAAAAAAAAGTCATAAGATCGCATGAAAAATTACGTTAAAAACTTAACCATCACACCTTGTCTGTCATTTTTAATATAATGATTAGTGAATATAAAAAAAAAACGCCATCGAGAAGTATAAGCAGTCAATTGCTGATATACCCGACGAGTGAACGGACGGGTCCGTTACCGAAACTGTGGAGTCGGGATGGATGCTAAAGGTTATATCAATCAGCTAAGTGACTAACCCTTTTACTTTATATATATATATATATATATATATATATATATATATATATATATATATGTGTGTGTGTGTGTGTGTGTGTGAAGGTAAAATCTGTAGACACTACAAAAATGCTGAATACAAATTATATGAATATACATATACAAAAACAAAACAGAGCAAACATAAACTATACATAGAAAAACAGTTTTGAAACTTGACTGGTGTCCGCGATTAAATGGCTTAAGTTTCATGTAAACGTAAAGGTGATTAATGTTACTGTCACACAATCGTCAAACGGTAAAATAACAATATAATACCAGTTAAAATGCTTCACTGGACTTGTTCAGGTCTTTCTTTTCTTACGTTCAATCATGAAACAGGTTTTTGCAACTCGGTGTTGACAATAGCGTCCACCTTTTATATTCAGTTAAGATCTATCCCTGATAGTGATCACTATTACCCGTAAATATACTCTTCCAAAAAACTAGACTTTCATTATATATCATTATAATAATAGAATACAGCAACAATAGCTACAAAGTTTCAGTGTTTAATAGACTGTCAGCAGGCATTTTTGAACTCCCTGATGATGGTGTATTAAACACCGAAATTTTATAGCTATTAAGTTGCAGTATGCCATCATAAGAATAAGAATAATAATAATAACTATATATCTATGCTCTACTTTTGTACTGAGTACTTTTTAAAAGTAAATATCTAATTGTGGAATGTACTTCTATTAGTATTAACAATATATTATTATTATATTCATTATATATATATATATATATATATATAATGAAAATAAGTTGTATGTTTTTATAAATTTATTCGTAATATTTTATTTCGCGGCTCTCTTATATACCGCTCATCAGACCAAATTCATTCATAGGTTAAAATTATATAAGGTGCATTTCGGCAGCAATAATTCAATAATTTATTCCAGAATAAATAAAAATAATTAAAAATATTTGATAGAATATGTCCATGTTATCTAAACTAAAATATTTGAATATATATATAAGTGTGTCTGTGTGTGTGTGCGCACGCGCGTGTGTGTGTTTAATACTTAGGTTTTGGTCATCATAGGGTTAGACCAATACGCATTTGTATTAAAAAGTGTTCGATACAATTAAATTGTAGAACTTTTGAATATTTTCCATTTTTAAACGAGTTACTTCGCTACTCAGGTTTCTACCATGAGTGGTGTCTTCAGATCGCCTGAAGACACTACTCATGGTAGAAACCTAGGTAGCGAAATAACTCGTTTAAAAATGGAATATATATATATATATAATAATAACTACATAGACTCTGTAAGTATGCCGGCCGTAAATTTATACTAAAATAAACCTCCGAAAAAACCATTAACAAACAGAACCTAAATCCGTTACAATCCGGCGTATTATGATAAATGGGGAGAAAAAAAAGAAACCCGCGGAACAAGAACAAAACATTCAATACTCCGCAGTAAAGAAAAAACCCCAAACGGAACCAAACACAAGAAAAAGTGCTCAATACAAAGTACGAAAGAAAAGATACAATAGTAGAGCAAAAACACACAAAAATCTAGAGTGAGCCAAAACCCACCGCGGTTTCACACTACGGATCGTCAGGGCAAAGTTGCCCTGACGATCCGTAGTGTGAAACCGCGGTAGGTTTTGGCTCACTCTAGATTTTTGTGTATATATATATATATATATATATATATATATATATATATATATATATATATGCAGGTTTCATTAAAATGGCAGAAAAGGTTAATTGTTTATAGGTAATTTTTCATGTGATCTTATTTTTTTTCAGAATATAAATTATATAGAAATTATCCAAATGTTTTGTTTTTCGTGAGCGCTTTCAACTATAATATTAGCTATGATGAATTATATTTTACGTGGGACTGAATATGCGCAGTGTTTATGTGTGAAAAGTCATTCGGTAAGAACGTTGTTGTAGTAATCATAGTCAATATCATTAAATGTTGGATTTTGCTTTTTTATTAATAATGCTGACTTTTTCTTAGTCTTTTTTGCATGTGGATGATGCTATTATATTTCTATTATCAACAAGTAGGTTACGGATAGAGTTTGTTAGATATCCATGTATGTTTGAATGAGATGGAATTGAACTCTGGTCTGAGAGGTGTAACGTTAGTCTTCTCGTCTACCGCGTGTTAACGTATCCAATGTAATTATTTACGAATTTCGATTGATAAGGAACACATTAATATCTTCTACAAAAACTAAATGCATAGCAATCACAAGCAGGATTGTTAAGTGCCAGACGTGATACACGCTTGGGCGGTCATGCCTCGAATGCTTCTGACTGGGCAGAAGATTATCCCACAGTAGGTTGCCATTACTTTCTGCGGTAGACTGGTTGCCAGCCAAGGCTATAGAACCCAATCTGTCCTATTATTTGACACATAGCTAGAGGGAGAAGAAATGTATTATATTATTACTTAGTAATTAGTGGGGAATCAGTTTGTTACTTCATAACAATAAAAAATTGATACCCCACTTTATGACCAGTAGAAGCCTTAATCATGATTCCAACTATTATATTCAGTCAGTCAGTTAAGTGCCAATCGTGATACATGCTTTGGGCGATCTCGAAAGAGACATGACTGACTGAGCAAAAGATTATCCCGCAGTAAGTTATCATTGCCTTCTGCGGTAGACTGGTTGCCAGCCAAGGCTATAGAACCCAATCTGTCCTATTATTTAACCCATAACTGTAAAGAAGAGACAGATTAATAGCCTTTTCCAAGGGTATTTGCGGGTAAGTGAATGCAAGGAAATTCAGCTGGAATTCGAACTCGGCTCCATACTTTCTCGTTCCGAGCCGATATCCACTACACCACAACGCATATAACATCATCCACAACTACGCAGCACCTGTTAACTTAAACAAAAAATTAAATTATCTATTAAATTAAATTAAATTATTTATTACACAAAAGTTAAAACTGCTAACCTCGGCGTCAAAAATAACAATACACCTGCAAGATCTAATCTAGAGAGAACCAATATTATTTACGGGTCCCATGTCCCTTGTAAAACTGTGTTCTTGAACAATCCAAATTCATAAATTATTACATTTATTAAATATAGTTTTACGGTACACTATATTTATGGATTAAATTGCTCATTAATACGGACAGAGCTGATATAAATGTAAAAATTGACATCGAAGTTAACACCCAGTGGCGACAGTCTGTTTCATGCTTGAAAGATATCGCCAGAGCAAAGATGGCGTGTAAACATGAAACAGACCATGGCCGCTGAGTATTGATCTCAATGCTCTCTCTCTCTCTCTCTCTCTCTCTCTCTATATATATATATATATATATATATATATACAAATTAATAAGGAACGAAGAAAATATTTACATCGTTCAAAACATTAATTTAAAACAGTGCTCAATATAGAAATAGATCAATGAATATTTATTATAAATTATACTTTAGAACATGTATAAACTACAATCCACTAACTACCTAATGAGACATTGTTCTTTCATTGTCGAAACAAATTGCACTCTTTTGTAGTAGATTGTAGTTTGTACATGTTCTAAAGTGTGATTTACAATATATATATATTAGGTGTTACACACACGCACAAATATATATATATATATATATATATATATATATATATATATATATATATTTGTGCGTATGTGTAACGCCTACTGAGAACATGAGTGCATAAAAGAATGCTATTTATTTTATTTTATATTATTTCTTAATTAATTAATTAATTATTGATTTTATTTTATATTATTATTTTTTAAACTATTTGAATATGAGCACACGTTTATTATTTATATGAAATAATAAATGTGTGCTCATATTCAATTAGTTTAAAAATCTAATTGAATATGTGTACTATCTTATGCGGTAAATGAGATTTTATTTAATATGTACTGTTTATTTTCTGTACTGCATAATAATAGGATCTAGAATTTGGAGTAATTTCTTGTATTGGCGGCTATAGACCGTTTTGATATTTACTAATATCTGCCTTATTTTAATAGCTACATTTTGTTTTCCATTGATGTGCTGGTCGATGTGTGCACAGATTGCTCAAAGTTTCAACAAGTGACAGGATAACCAGTGAGAAAAGGTGGTACATATGTGACCAATGTAATGTTATTTTTTATTATTAGTGTTGGAGATATAATCTGCCAGTGGGCATAAGAATTCATAGACAATATTATTTTTGCATAGTGGTATTTATGAAGATCTGTCTTTTTGGTAATAATTAAGTTAGATGTTTTAAGCACTTTACAGTAGATGATAAATCTTAGGTGTTTGCTAGGATGATTGAGTGATACGTACCAATGAATTATGTTTTAATTGCTTTTCATCCTGTTTATAATTAGGGCGCATTTGGTTACAATAGAATAAGTTGATGGTGCATTTATTTTTGTTTGCTTCATAGATTGGTGTGGCGTCAGTTTGATTGAATTTCGTTAAGGCTAATTTTGTAGTTATAAGTTATGATAAATTGTCGTCTAAATTACGCAAAAAGGATATTACACTGGCAGCTCATTTTAACAGTTATGTTTATCAAAATGACATAAAAATATCTTGAAATGATAAAGAGTAAATTCATTAAATAAGATCGCCATTGGTTTTAGCAACAGCCTCCAGACGACTTCAGAATATCCTGCAATTCTTCTGGACGGTTTCCTTGTTTAAGTTGGTGAATGCTGCCAAAATCAATGCCTTCAGTTCATCTTTGATGTTAAAAAGAGTTTTGTTGATCTCTCGCTTAACTTTCATCCCACACATAATAATCAAGGGGGTTGCAGTCTGGGGAGTTAGATGTGGCCAGATGTAAGGGAATGATGTGGTCACAGAAATTGTCTGACAGCCATGACTGAGTTTTCCTGCTTGTGGGGCATGGTGCAGAGTCCTGTTGCTAAACACAAGGTCTTCCAGTAGCTGCCACCTTGACCCAGGGAAGCAAGATCTCCTCAGGGCACTTGATGTAGGCCTCTGTGTTGAGCTTAAAACTCTCACCAACAAATTCAAGAGTAAATTTTCCAAACTGCGCTACATTCGTCGTAATCGCCATTAAACTCATCCAACTTTTTCCAAATCGTCTTCACTGTCCTTAGATTGACACCTAAGCAATCTGAAATGTTCGCATTGGGGATTCCGGCGTAAATACCAAACAGTACAGCATGCTGTTTTTAAAGTTCTAGCGGAGTGAATTACGTCATGATGCTTCTTTAATCATATACGGTGTCCAACTGACCCTACTACACTGTGAAGTCGACAAAATTCAAAATCAAACAACGTGCACGCGTAAAATAAAAAATATAAAAGGACGACACTTTACCCATCGCACCTTGTATATATTTAAACGCATGATATAGTAATTGTGAAAGTTTAGATATTTTTGTATGCTCATTTTATCGATTGTGTGTGTGTGTGTGTGTGTGTGTGTGCGTATTATATTTTGAATAACATGAGGTTATTTTCTTGTAGTTTTTTAACATTTTCATAGTCATGTATTTTGGCTTGGAAAAGTAGTAATTCTTTTAGGAATGGTGATATTGGAAAAATCTATTTTGAGAACATTCGATAGCAACAATTTCTTTAGAGGACCCCTAGCCACCGACGAGGTTGTCGGTGCTTCTGTAACTTGCCTTTTTTACAAGTAGGAGTGTTGACCTTACGCAAATCCTTTTATCCTTCGGGCGAGGTAGACTCGTTGCCAACCAAGACTATAGAAGTCAATTTGTTCTGCTATTTAACTCATAGCTGCGGGAGAAGAGATGGATTAATACCTTTCCCAAGAGTATTAGTGAATGGAAGGAATTCAACTGGAATTTGAACTTGGCTCTCCGATTTCTCATTCCGAGCCAATATCCACTGCACCACCCACGCACATCCACTATTTAGAGTGGATTGCCGTTTCTGTTCTTTATATAAATATTGGTACTGAGAAATTACCTCTTAAATTTTTTCTGCATATTTGTCGGCTCCTCTCTTCATCGGGTCTGCTTCTAAATATTTCCTTTAAATTCTTCAATGACCCTGAAAAATTCCTCTTGCTGTTGCCTCGCCATTTCGTGCTCTCGGACGAGTTTCAATTTCGACACACCTTCATCACTTTTTCTTAGGATTTCGTATTTTCTTTCAAAGAAATGACTTTTCGAATTTTTTGTGCAACTTCACTTTTATCTTCACTAAGTCTTTTACAGTCCGCGGATAATGAAATCAGCAGGCAATTAAATTTAAATACCTAAGAAGTGTTTTAACAGAGGAAAGATAAAGAAAAAAACTTGAAGCAACCAAAATGTGGTTATAAAGAAGTATGTTGAGGATGCCACAGACCAAACATGTGAAAAGTGAATAGGTTTAGGAGGGGATGGAAACGAAAAGGAAACTGATACTTAACATCAGGAAAAGACAGCTGAAGTTTCTGGGATATGTAATGAGGAAGGATGGTTTGGAGAATCTGATACTCACGGAACTGGTACAGGGAAAGCGAAACAGGAGAGAGCAACGTGTAAAAGTTTTGATGGACTTCAGCAAATGGATTGAGGGGCAGGGATTGGGAGGGGGAACAAAAGAATGAATGTTAAAAGCCACAGGTGATAGGGAGATGTAGAAGGCCATGATCGGCCATGTCTTGAAGGGACACGGCGCATAGAAGAAAAACAAGAAGCACATTAAATGTTTAAAGTAATATATATATATATATATATATATATATATATATATATATGCAATTTGTTATATATATTATTTATATATCATATATGCGCGGTACTTATTTGAAAGCGCTCAATATCAGAGATAGAGCTAACATATTCAGTTAGATAGGTGTGAATTTGTGACTCTGGGTTTTACGCTTTTGCGATCGTCAGACAAACTGATTAATTTAAAAAGAAAAAAAATCAATCAGTTTGTCTGACGATCCCAAGAGCGTGAAACCCACAGTCACAAACTCACACCTATCTATATGAATATGTTTAAAGTAATATATATATATAGGCAGCAGATTATTTTCTAAACATATACTGTTAAATATAAGAGACAATGAATGTCTGTTATGTTTAATCATGAGCCATTCTAAACCTCGTATTTTGGCTTTAATTTCAGGTAAAAATAAAGACAAAAATTCTCCAACATATGGATAATTTTTTATTAAGTTGGTTCTAAGCTTTCGGCTCACATGAGTCATCTTCAGAGAGGTTACAATGACGTTAACATAAAAACAGGGGTTCCCAACCTTTTGGCACTCGCGACCCCTTACGTAAAAGTTTGAAACCCGTGCGACCCCCTACTTAGGGCTTACTATCAGAAGCTTAATTTTCTTTTTATTTTCTGTAAATGACAGGGAAAGAAACACCTAAAAATATTTTAACCCTCTAGGGCCATTCGTATCATATTTGATACAGTATTTCCCTATAAGGAAACATTTGGTATTCATTGACTGAGCAGTCAGTACTGTTTTCATTTAAAATTTATAAAATATTTCTCTTAAAAAAAATTTCAGGAAAATATTTCTTTCAAGGCTTGTTTTCATACTGTATCAAATATTATACGAATGGCCCTAGAGGGTTAAAATTCTGTAATTATTTATTACTAAATTAAAGCACATTGGTCCAACCTGAATTCACAAAAAGAACATATATTTCTTAAAATAATATTATCATAGGTTTAAAAAGCTATCCAACCCAGCTAGTGAAATGCCTGATGTTTCATTCAAGCTTTGAAATTTGTGTCCGAGTGTTTGTTAGAGCCAGTCTCATGTCATCTCCAACATCCAATCTGTTTCTATTCTTTGTTTTTATATTGACAAGAGTGGAAAATCCTGCCTCACACAAGTAGGTTGAAGCAAATGGAAGAAGGACACGTAAGGCTATCATGCTGACATTGGAGTATGACTGATACATAGCGCAAGGGAACGATTCAGTTTTCGCTTGCCGAAGTTGGATAGTGCTGAAAAGAAGAGGTATATAGAAGAGTAAGACACACAAGACAGATATAAGGATAATATATGCATTAATTTTTTTTAAGGCTTAGAAATAACAACCTTCAAAACGTTTGTCATAACTATCACTTTACGTCTAAACAAAAAAAAATATAAGAGCTTGAAAAATGTAATTGATAAAATACAATTGATGTCATCCCAAACTACATTTAACAAGGCTACACGCTCCCCTGCCAAGGCGTCGCGACCCCACCTGCCAAGGCTTCGCGGCCCACTATTTGGGAATCTCTGCATAAAAACATCCACCATCAATTAAATTAAATTAAAGCCAAAATACCATGTTTAGAACGGCTGATGATTAAACATAACAGACATTCATTGTTTCTTATATTTAACAGTATATATATATATATATATATATATATATATATATATATATATATATATATATATATATATAAATTTGTTCAAAGTTACATCCATGATTAAAGAGCAAGTCTTACAAAACTATGTTATGCATATTTTCTGTTGTCGGACATTTTTCAAACATATCATAATCGTTAGTAACCTGAAAGTCTTATTTATAATCTTTCCAAAGTAAATGCGGACATCTTTTACTTTCATGAATGTAAATTTTTGTATCTAATTAAAAAAATTATCTTTTTTTTTAAATTTTTTTATTATTAAAAAATCAGAAATTTTCATTTAAGACCTTCAGAATAAACATGAGAAAAGGCAAAAATATTCACAAGTTTGAATAGAGAAAAATATTAAAGTATGTATTTTTATTATCGGTTTATAATAAAATTTATATTTTTATATAACCGTCCATAGTAAATGTAATTATTGACAAAAAAAAAAAATGAACTAAACAAAATAAAACGTTACCCATTTTCCATTTTTAAAATTTTGGAAAAATTTTAATTTATCGGTAACTATAAAAAAATCAATTTTCAATTTAACACTAAAGAATATTTTACGCACTAATCGAGTACTATGCATGCACTAATTGAATTTTAGCAGAGAAAATTTTAGAGTACTAATAAAAAACGCATCAATCAATGGATTCCTGTGTATATATATATAAATTATTTTCGAATAGAGTGTATCTGTATTGGAACAAAATGTATATATATATATAAAAAAAAAAAAACGAGAGGAAAATTATTCTTAGCTGACACGTTTCGTCATCTGAGGAACTTCATCAAAGTAAGTAAGTAAAAGTAGGATATATTTTGATGCACGTTAATTTAATTAACAAGAGCAAGGATGTCATTGGTTTTTATAAAGGCTTTTAAATTTGAGAACGTCCACGGATATTTATCAGATGGTTGAAAGGTCAGTCAAGACATGTGACATAATTCAAAGTCTGGTAAGAAAAGTAAGTAATATTCAAGAAATATGTTTTTTAATAAACAAATCTTGATCCGATTGTTATGGTTTGGGATAGACATTCACGTTATGTGTTGTACATCTTCAAAAACATGAGATGATGGATTTAAATTGTTTTCTTTTGATTTTTTAACGTTTTCGTGGTCATTTACGTTGGCTTGATTTTGATTTTGATTAAGATACAATAGCGGGACTCTGTTGAATTTTCCTTCAGAGTAAATCACTTTCTTTTTTGATAAGTGTGACATTTTTTAGATAAAAATTTCAAAATTGTGGTTGAATTTATTTCTGTGTATAAATAGTACATTTGATATTTACCAAAATATAAATCTACATGTGTGTGTGTGTGTGTGTGTGTGTGTGTGTGTGTGTGTTTATTTTAAGTTTTTATAATACACGAGCTATGATATTCTTTCTCCCTCGTCAACCCAAACAGATCCTTTTGAAAAACCTGTTAAAATTTCGTTGACGATTCGAAAATGTTAAGATGGTATGTTATGATACTATAGCGGGTATTTTATCTTATTTATTCTTTTCTAGTAGTAGTAGGATTCCGTTCTAATGAAGGGTAATTGTATACCGTTGCAGGTTAACGGAATTTGGCCTTGTGGAAGTTAGCCCACTATAAGTCATAAAATGATTATAAAATCAAGAAAGTCAATTCGAGTATAAAATAACATTTATATATACACATTTCAATTAATGTTTTACAACAAAAGCAATACTTGAACTAAAGGTCCAACGGAGGTTAGAATGTTCATGGCAGATTATGAGCTGAAAGAGAAAAAAGTCTTAAGAATGTAGGGAGCGAAGGTATGTTCATTTTGAAGTTGCCACTTCTAAGGTCAGTAAGTCAGTAAGTTGGTTTGTGAGGAATGTCTTTGAAGAGGTCACTCCTGAGGTCAATAAGTGCTTTTGAGACTGGGAGAAGGAAAGAGGCCAGCATAGTAGCCGCTCGACTTAAGTCAAGGGGAGGCACGGTTACTCTAGCCTGTGAGTCCTTCTGTCTGACGATGCTTTGTGACTCCGCTTTTTATATCTGCTTTTTGGATCAAAAGCTCGTTTTGAATTTCACGCTTGTATTTGATTCCGGGCTTCCCGTTGGCTGGTAAATAAAATTCGCGTAGGCTCGCGAAATGGAAATTTGAGATTTGATTAAGTTTTATTTTTCAACCGGAACATCGGCGCGAACTCGGATGCGCCCCGACGAGTTTTGGTCATTTACCTTTTTGTTGTGAGAGAGAAAACATCCGGTTCATCGCTTTTGTTCGGCCAGTATCACCACAATACAATAGACACCTGTTTTAAACTAATCGCATAGGAAAAATAAAAATCTGATAGAAATGCCACTGATATGAAATAGAGGAAGGAGGATTATTCTGTAGGCTTGGCAATTCAAAAAATCGACGCCAGAAGCAGCGTATTTTTATCCCCCACAAAGGCCCGGCCATATCCGTTTACTCATACCAAAATGAGAAAACTGGGACAAACCACGAAAAGGTAAATAAAAAACAAAAAATATTTCCACCCCTATTGCAATGAATTTAAAAATAGATTGTTTTCTTCATGAAAACTAAATAAAAGTTAAGTAATCAATGTAAAACTTGTGTCACTTACTGAACTCAGATCAAATCTTCAAATATATAAATATATTTAATGTATCGAGGCAGCAAATAATTTTCTAAACATATACTGTTAAATATAAGAGACAAGGAATGTCTATTATGGTTAATCATGAGCCGTTCTAAACGTCGTATTTTGGCTTTAATTTCAGTTGAAAATAAAGACAAAAATTCTCCAACATTTGGTTCTAAGCTTTCGGCTCACATGAGTCATCTTCAGAGAGGTTATAAGGATGGTAGCACAATAACATCCACCATCAGCGACGAATTTCTCTTGTGTTGACATAAAACTCCGCTAAGCAACGGCAAGCGTTACCAAAAATAACAAACGCAGTTGTCAAATTTGCAATGAGGTTCTATGACGTCACACCGCGTCATAGCTCGAAATGACAACAGAACCATATATTCAAATGCAATGGAATGTGTTATGACCAGATTTGAAAGTGATTTTATTAAGTGTGGGTTGTTTGGATTTAATGTAGATGGCCTCCAATATCTGAAGTTTCTTTTTACTGTGTGTACGAGTGAGAATTATTGTATTGTTGACTAAAATCTGTCTGATATTACCTACATGGTTATGTTTTTCTGAGAAATGTTGTTTAATTGTACTCTGATCAGAAAGGTGACAGGTAAGTCTTTGTTTACAAAGAGAGGGCTGCCTGGACCTGATAAACATCGTCTCCAACACCTTCAGATGGAACCACGAGTGTGATCTAGCCAAAACAGAAAACCAGCTTACACTAAATTCCGCAGCACAACTCGGATTATTTATCAAATGATCCGCTATGGAAGACCCGTATGTATTTTGAATGGTATCTTTAGACGAAAATGCTCAATAAGAATTTGTCGTCTAGTGATACCATTCGACTTAAACAAAATTTTCCATATTGTCTTTATAAAGATTAATTTTTTTAATATATTAAATCAGATTTTTTGTATAAATAAAAGATGGGAAAAGTGTTTGAATTCTTCTCTGACGAAAAAAATGGAATTTACAGTTAAATTTTATGTCCGTTATTTAGAAGAGAAATGATTGAAAACATTTTAATCCAATTGTTCTTGCTCATCTTTTGCAATCTCGTTTATTTTTGCCTATCACCATTAACACATCATATCAGATTTTTATGACACAATTCAATGCTTACATATTAAAAGTTGTAATCACCCTACAAATATACGTCACGTTTTTTAATATATTTTTGTATATTTATATAGAAGACATCTGTGAATGTTATGTTTCTTTTTTCAAATATTTACATTTCTGATGTAAATGTGTAAGATTTTATGTAAATCGATCGTTGTTCATCATATTGTAAATAAATTTATATAATTGTATAAGTTATTTTATATTTATTTTATAATTGATCTCAACGCTTGAACCAGTGGATGAAGGGGATACGCGTGACGGACATGTTACAGAAGGCGCAATCTGAAATTATAACAGAATCGGTGGCAGCTTGTTGCCGTTTCATAACTGGATTCTGCATGTCTCATTCCATGTGATCCGCAGAGGAAGGTCATGAAATCAAGAGTTGGTCACCTTCTGGCAAGATGAGGTCTACCTTAAACAAGTTCACGTCATCGGCATTTACTTCTACTCTGATTTTTTTTCATTTCCAACCAACTCTTGCAAAGCTAAACGGCGATAGGGAATGGGTGACGGGAGCAGTTTTTGATGAAACTGGAAGCTTCTAGTCCTGAATCTGCACGTTGGCGACAAATATAGTCATCGGCACCATCATCCGAAAGGAAGCGATCATCAAAGTAGAAATTAAATTCTTCTATAAGAGATAAAGCTGACGACGATTATAATTTCAGATATGGAAGTATATGATGACATACACCCTTGTAGAAATTAACTGAAACAATTATTATCCATTCGCTGACACTCGTTCCTCTTTCTCATCACCCACTTTTTATGTAAGCCCTGTGCACCAGTGGTAGTAGTGCCTTGCTTGAGGTAAAAGGATTATAAAGAAAGTAAAAGCATCGGTCGAAGTAATCCAGTGACCTGACCCAAAGAATTGTTGTTAAATATTCGTTAGACAATATTTTTGAGAATCATGGAATGTTTGACAATGAAGTGTATTTGCGCTACATTTGGGTGAAATGTATTTTTTTTTTTTTCGCAAAAGAGAAAACAACTCCGAATTGTGGTTTTTATTTTGTCTACAACATTTGTTTTTATTTTGTGTCCCACATTTGGGTTTATACCGGAAGATCGCTGTCAATGGCACAGCTGACAGAAAATCTTCAGACGTAATTTTGATTTTGATTTTAGAGAGTATGAGTTCACCCGTCGAAGCGGACTGTTATCCTAAATCGAGGTCTCCCCGATGGGTTGGGGGCCGACATCTCTGACCAAATAACTTCCTAACCCATGGTATGTCACCTAAGATGTATCTATGTGAAAAACGAAAATAAAATATATTTATTTACATTGGTCTGGTCCTATTATTTTAGACGGAGGTGTTTGTTGCAGTTGGTATTTGTTGTTTTTCCTGACGGTGACGACGAAAGGACAAAGAAGAAGAAGAAGAAGAAAAAGATTATGAAATGGTTATGTGAAACTGATTTTTGTGAAGAAGTCAGGTTGAGTGGTCCTCGACGAAAAGCATTTATGAGTTGAGTTGAAAGAAGTTTCGAGAATAATCACCGTAGCGGTTACAGTGAAAACCGCCGAGTATATGAAGTTTAATATTGCGTTCTTATTCAACATCGTCGTGCAACATTCGTTGTTTGTTTTACCAGCACCGTGGACCCAGAAATGCTGCCTTGTATTTTCCAGCATCATGATTGCAGAATTATCATAATCCCCGTCGTAGTGAGAGAGCCCTGAACCTACAGCAATATCGTTTCAGAAGAATTATATCCCCGAGAAAAGATTATATAACATTGTGAATTCAATACCTGACCACAGCAGAGGTAAGCAAAAAATTGTAGAATTGGGCTACTAAAGAAAATTAACTGAAACGGAGATGTTCACAAAAGGCATGGCACGTGGAACTAGAACAATCTAGCCCAGTGGACTAAATTAAGGGTTTGGTTCAAAATTTCAGCATATATCATCTGAAGAAGGCTGAAGCGTACAACAGCCGAAACGTCGTGAATATGACAACAAAGATGAGGACAATAGCCCGAACAATGTAAATAGTGTAAAATAAAAGTTTTTTTTAAAAAAATCACCGGCTTTAATATTAATAACTACCATCTAAATTATTTTCTGTTTTTTGTCAGGATTTACTATTTGCAATTAAATAGAAATAAAGAAAAAGAAAATCAACCAATCGCAAGCAAGACCGCTTCAAGAAAATGTCAAATTACACTAGGCTCCTTTAAATAGGAAAGGTACTCAACAGCGAAAAGACATCATAACGGTGCGATCACGAAACTTTAAAGTCAGCATAAAGCTGCTCAGTTAAAATAACAAATTCTTTGCACTAAAACTATCAACACTCCATCCCATACCGATATCGCTCACTTTAAGGTAAAAAAAACCCATCCAGCTATCTAAAATACCTTTTATCAGTAAAACTACTGAAAAAACAAGCAATCTTGGCGCCAAAAACTTTCACACCTCAACACTATATATATATATATATATATATATAAGTACAAAGGGTTTGTTTCTTTAACAGAGCAGATTCATGTCAACTTCGGAGTTTCGTGAGGTCAACGTCATAATGTTTTTTCCTGATGAGTGAGAGCATTATCACAATTAAATACTATATATATATATATATATATATATATATAGTTATGATTTAATTGTACATTGCGACACGGAAATTTCTATATTTCGAGATAGATTCTCTTCATCAAGCAATGTTTGGTGTTGGTTGTACAAATGATTTACATTTAAATACAAAAACCTTTGGTTTGCTGTTTATGTATTTTGGCTGTACAAATGATTTACAATAAAAAATATATATTTATAATAAATTAAATGCCGGGACACTTAAAATGCTAAAACCTAGAGTCATCTTAACCTGTATATATATATATATATATATATATATATATATATATATATATATGTCTAAATTTTTTTCAAATGTCAAACTGGAATAAAATTTATATTTTTTATCTTTGCCTTTAATACACGGAATTAGAAATAAAATGTTTTTATCACCCAAAAAAAAAAAAAAAAAAAATTAAAATAAATAGAAAGAAAAATAATTTTAAGAAAGTTTTTACAATTTCACGAAAAATGTTACAATGTTACATACGGGTGTGATTGGTATAACATATGATGCAATAGACATAGGTTTTCAGCAGAATTTTCAGAAAAAAAACATTCTTAGAAACGTTATAAATTTAAACAATGAAATTCTTGACAATTCAAAGAGTCGAATTCAGATGCAGTAGATTTTTATTGCAAAAATTTCCACTTACTAATACCGAAGTTAGAAAATCGAACCAAACCACGAAAAAAATAAAGAACATTTCTGCTATTATTGCAGCTGCTGCAACAACAGGTGACAAATAAATTTGTTCGCTTTGAGGAAGAAAAAATAAAAATATAAATCAATGCATTCACCAACTGTTATTTTCCAGTGGAAAAATAACCGCATGAGAGAAATGTTAGTTTTAACACCGCATTTAAAGGCTATGGTGTGCATGTCAAACGATAATTTTTATTTGTGAAATACGAAGATGAACAATTGTTTTCAGAAACAGAAAGATCTGGTTCTTGATAAAATAAACTTTGTTAAAATCGTGTAGTGCTTCTGAGAGCGCCTTTCTTGTAGAATTTCAACTTAACATCAAAGATAATTAGAAGATTACAAAGGATTATTACAAAAATAGGCATAAGTCTATATTATTTTATGAAACATCCTTGATGAAGATTACATATGTCGTAAGGCCATTTCAATTACAGTACAAAATGAATATACCGGAAGTTTACTCAAAAAGAAATTCATACACCGGAAGTTTACATGAAGGAGGGAAAATATGATAAAATAAGAAAGAATAATGGGAGGGATGTTAAAAGAGAAAGTAGATTATGGTAGAAGCTTGTCGTCGAGACACTAATACGGAGGGTAAGGAAGAAAAGGAAAAGAAAGACGGCGGAAAGGATTCAAGACACAACCTCTGAAAATGACTTTTAGATTATATCTGTGTTTAGTCAGCCAATTAAATACCATACGTGATACACGCTTTGGACGATCATGTCTCGAAAGAGACATGACTGACTGGGCAGAAGATTATCCCACGGTAGGTTGCCATTACTTTCTGCGGTAAACTGGTTGTCAGCCAAGGCTATAGAACTCAATCTGTCCTGTTATTTAACCCATAGCTAGAGGGAAGAGATGGATTAATAGCTTTCCCAAGGGTATTTATGTGTAAATGAATGCAAGGAATTCAACTGGAATTCGAACTCGGCACCCCGAATGGTCGTTCCGAATCGATATCCACTGCACCACAACGCACAACCTATATCTGTGTTAAGAATAAAAATCAAGCGTTTTACAGGAAAGTAAGTAGGGGTGGGGGAAGGAGAAAAAGGAAAGGACGGGGGCGAAAAGAAGAAAACAAGTTAGGCAGGGAAAGAGCTAAAGGTGAGATGGGGCGAAGAAAGAAAGACCCAAAAATCACGCCAGACAACCGTCGTAAGAAGCACCAGATAAAAGAGAAGGGAAAGAAAGGGATAGACACGTAAATTAGAAAAGGAAAAAGAAAAACAGATAGAAAAGAGGAAAAATGAAATAGAGAAAAAAGATAGCATGATGTTATATTCGGCTCTGCCAAAAGTTTTTTTTTCGAAATTTTTCCGTTTAAAATAATATCATCTTACTATTGTAGGGATAAAATTACTTTAAATTCTACTATTTTTTTTTTTTTTAATCATCTCACCCCAAGCAAGGCATTCCACTGCCACTATTGCGCATGGGGCTACATAGGGCAAGGTAAAGAGAAGGAGTGGATAGACATAGGGAATGTCAGGAGAAAGGTGATAGATGAGTAAGGATAGCGAGGATGAGTGTCGGGCAGATGGGAAGAGTGCTTGATAGAATGGGAGCAGGTTAGTGTGTTAGGAGGTGTCTATTGACCTTACATTTAAACTCCTGGAGATTGTAGCCGTCGGGGAAGCAATCGTTTGGAAGAGAATTCCACGGTCGGGAAGTGCGAGGAAAGAAACTGTTGGAGTAGAAGTTACGGCTGCATTTTATCGGTTTCACTGTAAAAGGGTGGGATCTAGTTGCTAATCTAGTATCTCGTGCAAATTCGTATTTAGGGGGCACCAGTGATCTAAGTTCATCGGAGCAGAAGCCGTAAAAGTATTTATAGAAGAGACACAGCGAAGCCACGTCTCGCCGGTGGGAGAGAGACTGCAGGCGGTCTGCCAAGTCGGTATCTATCACATTACAGACCCTCCTCTGAACCTTATCGAGAAGCCCGAGGAGAACAGCAGGGGCACCCGACCAGATATGGCAGCAGTATTCAATGCACGGGCGGATGGTAGATTTGTAAATGTGCAGGATAGATTTAGACGGAAAAAGCTTCCGGGCCCTACACAGAGAACCAACTTTCATAGCAGCGGATTTAGCAATGGATTCGATATAGTCATTCCATTTGAGGTCCGCTGAAAGTGTGAGACCAAGGAGGCGTAGTGTTTTACTCTCTGGGAGGCAAGCCTGGTCCATGCTAATGGGAGGTAGGTGAGATTGTCGATGATGGTTAATTGACAGTAGCTTCGTTTTAGAAGCATTAAAATTTACTAGCCATTTCTTACCCCAGTCCAATATGGATTGGAGGTCTTTTTCAATCTCGGCTGCGAGTTTAGCTTTGACGCCTACACCAGATTTTTGTTGGAGGCGAGAGTAAACTGTGGTGTCATCGGCGTACAAACCTATTTGGGTTCTTATGGAATCAGGGAGATCATTAATATATATCAGAAAGAGTGTAGAACCTAAGATGGAGCCTTGGGGGACACCTGCGTTTGTATGGTAGTTCTGAGAGGCATGTCCGTTTAATACCACTTTCATTGTGCGGTTAGAGAGGAAGGACTGGATTAGTTCAAACAAATGTCCAGTTATACCATAGCTCCGCAGTTTACATAGAAGGCCAGCATGCCAAACTCTGTCGAACGCCTTAGATATATCCAATGCAACGGTTCGAGCTTCGCCATTCCTGTCGAGTGCCTGGTATATGTACTCGGTGATGGTCGTTAGCATATCAGCAGTAGACCTGGTGAAGCGGAAACCATATTGCTTGTCCGAGAGGAGCCTGTGTGCTGTGAGATGCTGAACCACCTCGGCGTTGATAATGGCTTCGAACACTTTGCCAAAGATCGGAAGAAGGCTGATAGGGCGGTAATTTGCAGGGTCAGAGGGTTCTCCAGTGTTTTTAAATATAGGAACTATAGAGGAAGATTTGCAACAGGCAGGAAAGCAGGAAGCAGATAGGCAGAGGTTGTAGAGCTTAGAAAGGATAGAGGATAGTTCAGGGGCACATTTCTTTAAGACTATGGTTGGGATTCCGTCACCACCGCTCGCTTTGTGAGGGTCAAGTTTTAAGATTATCTTAGAGACAAGCGAAGGTGTAATGTGGACATCATTCAGTTGTGCCTCGGTTCTAGGTGAGAAGTCGGGTGTAAAAACTCCAGACGAGTCCAGACTCGAATTGTTCGAGAATCTGCGGGCAAAACATTCAGCCTTATCTGCTGGGGAGGTGAGGACCTCAAATTTGTTGATTAGCGGGGGTATTGTGGACTTGCTCTTGTTAAGTACTCTTTTACAGAGTCGCCAGTAGTCTTTAGAGCCGAATTTAGAGCATGCTATGCGTTGCTTCATTCTGGCAGCAAACAACATCTTAGCTTCGTTAAGTATCCTTTTACACTTATTACGAGCTGAAGTGAAAAGGCGCCTGTTTTGTTCCGACGCATAGTTACGATAAAGTCGGAAGAAATGATTCCGGTGGGCAATGGCAGCCGAACAAGCGGGTGAGAACCATGGAGACGAATGAGATTTAAGCTGGAATTTCCTAGTAGGGATGAAGGCATCGATGCCAGCCTTAACCCAGGAGGAGACCTCGGATGCACATTCTTCGATGGGAAGACTAAAGACGTTGTTCCAAGGGATGTCACAGAGGAAGTCTCGGAACGAATCCCAGTCTGCTCTTTGATAGCAGTATGATATTCTACTTGTCTGTGTTTCATGGGTCGGGCGGGAGTGGAGTGAAATATTGACGGACACTACAGTGTGGTCAGAGTTTCCAAGTGGGCAGAGTTGTCTGGTAGTGCAAGAGTCTGGGATGGAAGTGAAGCAGAGGTCTAGAAGTGAGTTCCTTCCGTTAGGGTTGTCGGAGAAACGCGTGGGGAAGTCCACTACTTGCGTAAGGGATTGGGTGATTGAAAAGTTCATGGTGTGGACACCAGCAGGGTCAGTGACAGCGTTCTTCAGCCACTTGGTGTGGTGGGCGTTAAAGTCACCAAACACGAATACATGAGCAGAGGGATGGGTAGAAATGGCTTTGTCAATATTGTCAGAAATGATGTCAAGTAACGAACAGTCAGGGGAGGAAGGAGAGCGGTACAGAAAGAAGAGATAGCTAATCGAGCTGAGAAGTGAGAGGCGGAAGCACATGAAAGAATGATCTGGGGATTCAAAAGATGACACCCTAGCTAAGGGAAGGTGTTCGCTGACATAGACAGCAAGCCCATGCATATGAACATTGGAATCCTTCCTGAAGAGGGGAAGGTAGCCAGGAACGCAGAACTCAGGTGAGGGGATAAAAGGGTTAAGATTAGTTTCACATAGGGCTAATATATCAGGTGAGTTATTATGGAGGAAAGAATCTACGCTGGGGAAGTTGGTGCGGATGCCGCGTATGTTAGTGAAAGAGATACAGACAGGTTGGAATAAAAAGGGAGGAGCGGAAAAAGAAAATATTGTATATTTGGCTCTAAAATAGATTTAAATCGAGCCCTCTACCAGGATCATTTTTAATATTAATAAGATTGATATTAATGGATCTGTTTTGAGATTTTAGCTATATGCCATTTTTGTTTGGGAGAGGTAACAGGAATAGGTGTGTTAAAAGCTACAACGAACAGGAAGATGTGAAGGGACGTAATCTTCGACGTCCTTTAAGGACACGGCACATAGAAGAACATATCGTTATGCACGAGTGTATAATTGTGGCTTTTAATATATATATATATATATATATATATATATATATATATATATATATATATGCACAGAATCTGAATGAGTTTGAAATAATATCAGAGTTTGCATAAAATAGAATTCCTACCTGAGTCATTCTTCTTCTTTTTACGCCGTGTAGCTTCTTACGCTTATACAACACCACACAATAACCGCTCTAGTTCAAGTGGCTCTTGGGATTTGTATTCGTTGAACATTAGAGTGAAAAAATATCAATAAATGAAAACAGAAGGTAAGAAAAAGAAAAATTTATTTTTATTTGTTTTATTTTATTTCAATTTCTCTTCTACTCTAATAGTTTCTTTTCTCGGACTTCCCGTTTGTGAAACTCACTCTCATTTGCATGTTTTCCTGATAGCTACAATCTCTAAAAGCTTAAATGCAACGTCAACTACCATCTTTTATTTGATTTTTATCCATCTCTAATCTTTTCTTTGACATCTCCTATGTTTTTTTAATCTTTCACTGTAACCCCCAGCGCGCTAGCGACATTTTTGCCTTGCTTGAGGCGAAATGATTATATATATATATATATATATATAAAGCAACAAAAAATACAAGGATACAATTTCAGAGAAGATTAACTTGCAGCTACGTTTTTCTTAATTTTCTTTTTCTTTTCTTTTTTTTTTATCGACAAATTTATCATTTTATGGCTCAGGTAAGAAAACCTCAAAATGCCTACTACAAGTCCAGGAAACTAAAATAAAACAAGAAAAAAAATTGAATACCTGGGAAGTGTTCTGACAGAGGATGGAGAGTGCGACATTGAGATCCGAAGATGCCTTAGCACGACCAAAGACGCTTTTCAAAAGATAAGCAGAATAATAGAAAGATTTCGTTGAAAACAAAACAAAAAAGAATTCTAGATATGTGATATTTACCCTTCTATATAGCAGCGAATACAAGACGATCTCTTCAAAGATCAAGGAGAGACCCGAAGGAACAGATACGTGGTTCTACAGAAGGATGCTGAGGATACCATGGACCGCGCATGTGAGCAACGACTAGGTGCTGGAGAGGATGCAAACGAAAACTTATATTTAACATCAGGAAGAGACAACTGAGGTTTCTGGTACATGTAATGAGGAAAGAGGGTCTGGAGAATCTGATACTCACAGGACAGATAGAGGGAAAGAGAAACAGGGGAAATAACGCGAGACATACTTGATAGGCTTGAGCAAGTGGATGGCGGAGTGAGGTTTTGGAGAGATTACAAGAAGAAAAGTGTTGAAACCGACAAGGGATAGGGGTAAGTGGAGATCCATGATCGCCTATGTCCTGAATGGAAGATACTCATTAGTCTAGTCGTACATCAAAATTCATATATATTTCATTGATACTGACAACTTGATAGCTTAGAGATGGCACCAAACAGAATTTCTATTTTAATATTTATAACGATAATGTCAATTTAGGTTAAATTAGAATGAAATTGGTCACCACAAAAAGTATATTCAGGTAAAAATATTATAAATGTAATGAGAGTAAAAATGGCCTGATTAATTTCTGGGTAAAAAAATCCGTTAAAGTTTTAAGCTCTAAAAATTACATAATTATAAAATCTTATTTTTTGGAAAGTACCCGGTAATATATAAAATTATTCAATTGTTCAAAAAATTGTCGGAATATTTTTAATCTTTTCATTGGTAAAAATATAAACACAGACGTACAACTGCAGTGAAACTAAAATGGATACATGTGTTGAGAGGAATAACCTTAGGGAAAGACAGAGGCCTTTGAAGTAATTCTTAATTTAAATTGAACAAATTTTCTTGAGTTTTTTTTTTTTTAACAGCATATCAACCTCTCTGGGTTAATTAATACCAAAAAAGTGTTTTTAGGTATTTTTCTAATATTCGGTTATAGTGAGAAGGTTGATTTAGTCAGATTTTTATTAAATTTATTTATTTATTTTTTATTTTAGTAAACTCAGATGTCTTCTAATTTTGTATTCAAAAATCTATTGCTACTAATAATTTTTCCTTCAAAAATGTATTATGGTAATAATTATTATCTTTCAAAAATGTGTTATGGTAATAATTTTTTTCCTTCAAAAATATATTTTTTCTATGAAAGTCTATTTTTATGTATATATTTCTATAAAAATCTATTTTCATACTTTAATAGTATTTTGACCCCAGTTTGGGGGTTAACAATTTTCCCATAGCTGGGACCCTAACAGGTGCTACCACCCGGGTTAGGGTGGATCTGGAAACAACAAATATCCAAAAGTGGCAATATACCGGAAACAACTTGGAAGATTTATTTTCGTAATATTGCTTAGGAAGCTAGGTATCAATGCAAGTGAGCTCCACTGTACAATCAGTTGATTGAATCACATAATTTTTACTATCTTGTATGTACCAATAATATGCAAATCGATTTTTTTGTTCTAACTCCGATAGTTTTTAATAAAAATCAGTGAAACTTGGCACGTTATATGACAACACTTACACATGTGCAAATCTAAAATTCTAAGCTAATCTGCGCAATAGTAAACAAACGGCAGCCATTTTGGTGACTTCCAGCCTGTTTCAGCGTGCCAACTTTAGAAGCAAATCATTGGTAAAGTGTCAAATATGGTGAAGTGGTGACAGAAAATTAGAACATTGATTATTTTAGGAATATGTAATTTGAGAACAACAATAATACAGAACAAACATCTTCAATATGGTTTCATAGTACAATCAATATTGTATATAATTGCCATTTTTATTAACAAGAGAAAAAAACCTTTGGTCCATTGAAGATGTCAAACTTTCGATTTCATCTGATGAAATTTCTTTGGCAGCAGTCAGAATGGCATTCCAGAGGTCATCCTTGGAGGTGTACTGCCTTGCTCCTGAGTAAATCTTCCTTTTCAAGATGCTCCACAGATTTTCGATGGGATATAGATCTGGAGAACAGGCTAGCCATTGCATTATTTTCCCATGTCTGGCAAAAACACTCTCCAAATATTCAGTGGTTATCCTTGCAGCATGAGACAGTGCATTATCATTCATGAATACCATCTTTTTCCGGAATGACAAATTCTTCTTCTTGTGCCAGGATTCGAGGTGTTCCTTAATGAAGTCAATGTAGAGTTTGGCGGTCATTTTCACTCTATCTGCGACTCTGAATGGTCCTACCAGCTCATTACCAATGATTGCAGCCCAAAACAACACACCACCACCTCCTTGTTGATGCCTGATCCGGTGGGGAATTAGACCCTCATTACAGTACCATTCTTTCCTCCACCCATCGGGTCTATCTAGGGTCACTCGACACTCATCGGTGAACAAAACAGTTTGAAAATTTACCTTCATGTGATTTCTTGCCTACTCCGTCCTCTTTTTCTTGTGGATATCCTTTAATAGAGGGCGAACCTCCGGCTTTCCACATTTTGCAACCGTCCTCAGGATACGACATTGAGTTGATTTGGGCACATCAGGAACACCAGCGTTTTCAAAAACTTTTTTGCTAGTTTCAAGAGGGTTACGGTGGACTTCTCTCTTGATCCTACTCATAGCTCGATGCGACACAGGTACTTTCTTATGAATTTTCCCTTTGTCAGAACGTCTGTTGCAGAGTTCAGGGTAAGTAACAAATTTTTTAATTGTACGATGATCACGGGCCAATTCTTTAACTATTTCTAAGGTAGATATCTTATTACAAACCCTTTGGACAATTTTAGACTTCTCAGCTTGACACAAAGCACCTTTACGTCCCATCTTGCATATAAAGTTGGCACGGTAAAACAGGCTGCAAGTCACCAAAATGACTGCCATTTGTTTACTATTGCACAGATTAGCTTAGAATTTTAGATCAGCACATGTGTTAGTGCTGCCATATAACATAGAAAGTTTCACTAATTTTTATTAAAAACTGTCGGAGTTAGAACAAAAAAATTGATTTGCATATAATTCTGGCACGCAGTGTATAAATAAGCAGTGTATAAACATTTGCCGTTTAAGAGACAGTTACTGATCATTTCAGCAGTTACGTTTTTTATCTTGTTTCAGTGCTGCTTTTAAAATTGATATAATTATTCAATGATTTATTGTTATGATGGGATATTGATTTTCGATAATTGTTACGCAGCTGCAGCTAATCTTTATGTTATTTTTGCTATGTAACTTCTTTAATATAGATTAACTGAAATGCTTATCACTTAGTTTGAGGAAGATGTGGTGTGTCTATGTGTATGCCAACAAGATATGTATAAACAGCAAATAAGTTATATTTATGGGATACATTAGTGAGTATATGTGTATATGCAAACATATATATGTATTTAAAAATATTTTGAATATGAATGTGTTTGAATATTTGTCTACAATTTTTATGTGTCAACACACACACACACACACACACACACACACACACACACACACACACACACACACATATATATATATATATATATATATATATATATACTCAGTTACGATCTGAGATTAAGGACAGGATGGCCAAATAAAATAAAGACAAGACGAAAACCGCATTTAAATCGCCTACGCGTTTCGTCCTGTGATGGACCTTATCAAGGCAAAAAGACGAAAGCCATATATATATATATATATATATATATATATATATATTAAATACATATATATGTATACATATACATATATGCTCACTAATGTATCCCATAAATATAATTTAATTGCAGTTTATACATATTGCTTATACATCCTTGTTGGTTGTGGGTTTTGCTATCTAATAATTCTGTACAAAAACAGCATCACTGCCCAAGTACAATTTGCTTTTATATATAACCCAATTCAACCTCTTGATGAGAGAACTATTACAAAAGCTTTATATATATATATATATATGTGTGTGTGTGTGTGTGTGTGTGTGTGTGTGTGTGTGTGTGTGTGTGTGTGTGTGTGTGTGATAAATTGTAGTTTTATTGTATGCTAATTTCATGGGCTAAAGTTTTAAATATCAGTGATAGGGCGTATGTAAATATATGATTGTACATTGCAGTCAACGCCCAGAGACGACGGTCTGTTTCATGCTTAACACAAATCTTCTAACTGCCGTATTTTAAAATGAAAACAGCAGATAAGAGAAAAAGAGGAAGATTAAGTCCGAACTTTTATAATCTAAAACAGCACCAGTTAATGGCCGTCCTGGCAGATCAAGTTGGGTTAGTAAACTTCTTGACGACTAGGTATAAGCATGAAACCGACTGTCAACCCACTTGTGCTCACTTCAATGTTTATATATATATATATATATATATATATATATATATATATATAATATTTTAGGACATGTACATTTTTTTTTATATATATATCCACTACAAATCGTACATTTGTTTCGACATTAAAACTACAATGTCTCATCAGGTGATGTGGACAGGAATGGAAAGCCTCTTTTCTTATATTTGGTGAGTTGTGTGTTGGATGTTGATGGGTGTTAGTGATAAGGGAATAAGTCTTGTGAATTTTCCGTTTGAAGTTTGAAGAAAGTGGTGTGGGTTGTAGAATTATTTGATTAATGAGTGTCTGGGAGTTTTGTAAACAGATTTAACATTAGCAGATAGGATGTAAGTTTTTATTATCTTGCGGCTAGACTATATCCTTTGAATTTCTCCTCTAAGAAATATAGTCTAGCTGCAAGATAATAAAAACTTACATTCTAACTGCTAATGTTAAATCTGTCTACAAAACTTCCCATAGTGGGTTTGGGGGAATCCGGGAAGAGTTAGCTCCCCTGTAGCCTGAGTTCTGCTTCCTGGGTGTTGAATGGATAGACGCACTGGTTCTTCTCGATGCTCTAAATTACTCAAGTCTGGATTTCAGCTCTATACCCAAAACTTCATCTCAGTAAGATTGCTAAGCAACAGGAGAGAGTGGAGTCGAATATTCAGAAATGAAGAAAAATCAAGAGAATCTGAAAAAGAATAACAGTAAAAGAACTATGGAATGTTATGGCTATTACTGCTGGGTTGGTTCTTTCGCCTAAACATCCAAAACTTGTTGAATGGCTTTCGTCGCTGAAATAAATAGGCAAAGAGAAAACGAAAGATACAGAGACACTAGACGGACAGTTTGGACACTGATTTTATTTTTTTTGGTTCCAAAGACCTCTTGTTGGGGAATTCCTTCACGAACAGTTTAGCACGTCTTTACCATCCAAAGTCCAACAGAGGAAGAGCCCGAGTTTATTTTTAGCACCAGGAGGCCTCTCTTTTTGCACATGCGTCAATTGTCTTTCCTGTCAGAGGACACCTGGGAGATTTTTATGTTTATTTTATTTCGTACTTTTATTTTATTTTGTATTTTTTTTTTTTATTTCGTAGTTTTTATTTTATTTTATATTTTTATTTAATTTAGTGTTTTTTTTATTTTATTTTGTATTTTTATTTAATCTCTACAGAACCTCTCGAAATGTGAGGGATTTTTAAAAAACCCAAAGCAACCAAGAGTGAACATTATTCCAGACAAAAACGGTAACTACCTCACAGAAGAAGATGTCATAATGAAGAAATGGACAAAGTACTTCTTAGACATGTACAATTTCCGAACAGAGATAATAACACCAGTGTGACAAAGACCTCAAAAATCCTCAAACGCTGATGGTATCCAAATTTAAAGAGAAGTAGTAACAGACATCAAAATATTGAAAGTGGCTGGAATCAACAAAATTCCTGCAGAAGTGATCAAGAATAGAGGTGAATCAGAGATCGATATTGCTACAATCATCTGCAATAATATTTGGCAAACAAGTAAATAGCCAACACTGTTGATAAATTCCTTATCATCACTTTCTCTCAAAAAAAGTAACTCGCAACTAAGCCCAAATTATAGAACGATAAACTTCATCAGTCATGCGAGAAAAGTTATACTAAAAGTCATCATAAAGAGACTAAGACCGCAGGTGGAAGAAATACTTTCTGAAGAACAAACAGGCATCAGATACGGAAAGATTCCAATGGATAAAAATTCAGGCTCTGTGAAAAGTACAGTCGGTATCAATGAGACATCTACGTAATTGCTTTCAAAAAGGGGTTAGGACGCATGTACCACTTGGCATTGTGAGCTGTTCCAACAGATACAGCAACAGGAAAGCAATTCGATTCTTGTCAGGGGAAGATTTTGAGACTGGTTCTGCATCTTGGCGTTAGACAATGATATTTACAGTCCTTTACACTTTTAAATATCTTTCTGGAAGGAATAATGATAGGTGCCCTTGAAAATCATATCGGTGCAGTCGGTATCAAAGGAGAAACGATTACGAACTGCAGATTTGTTGATTAGATCGATGGTATGACTGGAGGTGAAGCCGAACTGTGTAACCTGTTGAGGTACCTGAGCGCAGCAGCATTCAAACATGGTAGGGAAACCAAAGATGTTGAGAAATAGAGAAAAAGCCTTCATGGCGCCAATTGCAATCAGTGGTCAACAAATGGGGACAGCGTTACAATTCAAATACCTTTTTGCAATTATCAGCCAAGTTGGATCCAAGTCAATGTGAGAACTGCGTTGACAACGGCCGCGTTGGGACGGTCGAAATCGATTTAGAGAGATAAAAAGCTCACCCTAAACAATAAACTTCTTGTCGGTTCTCCTGTATGCAGGATAATCATGGGTTCTGACATCGGGACACCAAAGGAAAACCCAAGCTGAAAGTCTGTTTAGTATTTTCTACCCCGACCGCGTCCAGAATGAGGGGATGCACAAAAGACTGAGCCATAAGACAAATATATATAAAACTGTGTTGACCGTCATAAAGAAGAGGAAACTAAAGTTGTATGGCCACTTAACTAAATCGCAAGGGTGATCTACAAAGAATGATACAAAGAAGAAAGAGAAGGGTACATAAAAAGAGAGGTGGTTGGACAATGTTGTCGAATTGACCGCCGAAAGTTTTTCCTATACCCAGGCGCTAACCAACGATCGGATCAAGTTGATGTTTCTTGTAGAGCCAGTCATCATGCCGAACCTCCACGGCTCTGACGGTTTATGGGACAGGTGGTGAGAGAAAAAAAGTAGTTGACAAAAATGACTGTGGCCCTACGGAGGTGCTAATATCCTCCCTTTATGTTCCCCACAGTAAACCTGCGCCCTCAATTGGGGGATTCGGGAGTAATTAGAGATTATTCCGTAGTGAGAAGCGATTTTGTATGGCATTATTAAGTTGTCTACATTTCTAACATGAATATTGTTGATTCAATTAAAATAATCTTGCATAAAAATCCCACGGAATGTATTATTTCGTTCACCTTTTTTCTCTTGCTTTTTCACGTCGAAGTAATAATCTTAACTTGTCTTGATTTCTTAGATTAACGTATGTTTTTGTTTACAGTATTTTGTTTGAATTTATGTCAAGTACTCTTATCTGATAAACAAATTTCAAATTCATGAGCAGTAATACATATCTAATAGATAACAGCAAGTCAGTATAACTATGATATTAGATTATATTAAGACCTTTATAAGAGAGATATTGTATCTAATTTTTCAGATAGCTTTAGAGCATTACTACAAAATGTGAAAGTAAGAGAAATGAGATGTGTTACTGCTTTGCTTTATGTGGCAGGTTCATATTTAGTGGGAACGATTTAGTCCTATGTCCAACCGATTTTGAATTCAGAATTATCCTTCTCTTAAAACTAGTTACTAACCAATGCAAGAGAATCAAATGTATCTTGCTATTAGTCCACCAGACTGAGTGCATTTGTGCAAAAAGTGAACACAATAGTCTCAGTTGGAATTTGAACTTGATACCTCCATCGTATGTTCTATGCCCATAACCACTACGCTATGCGCAAATCTGTTATTACAGATTCTTACCTAAATGTCAGTCAGTCAGTTAAGTGCCATATGTAATACACGCGTGGGCGATCATGTCTCGAAAGAGACATGACTGACTGGTCAGAAGATTTTTCCGTAGTAGGTTGCCATTACTTTCTACGGAAGACTGGTTGCCGATCAAGGCTATAGAACCCAATCTGCCCTACTATTTAACTCGTAGATGGAGGGAGAAGCGACAGATTCATACCTTTCCTTAGGGTATTTGTGCGTAAGTGAATGCAACGAATTCATTTGCTTCCTAGATGCACGCCGAAGAATTTATATTACAGACAATGGGAAATGTAATAGAATTTTAAAAATACAATTTCAAAAGATGCCTTTCAAAAGCTAAACAAAGTATTTAGAAAGAAACAGTAAAATTGAATTTGGAACAACGATAAGAATTCTCAACTCTTATTTAATATCATTGATTAATTGATTTGTGTTTTACGGCTTACCAACCATTTTGGGGTTATTTGAATCTGATACATCTTTATCTATTCGGTTCAGATGTGACACTGTAAATCAAGCGATGTTGAATGTTCCCTACAATTTCAAGAATGAAATGTCCCACCCGTGTAGCAGCAACTCTCATGCCTCTTTTTAAACTTCAGTATATCATGTCGCAATGCCACAAGCAAATCACCGGCACAGGTGATACATGTATCTCGTTCTTTCCATGATGTCAGCTTATGGCGGCACCACCTAAAATTCTTCTTCTAATCTTAACCATGGCGTTTTGCACGTAAGTGTATTTCTGTTCATTTTTTTAGGCTCAAAAATTGTCATATGATTTATACATTTACTATCAGAAGAACATTGCATTAACAAAATCAAAAGCAGTTATCTGATCACTTAAAATGATTGTTCAGACAACCGGGGCGAGCAGTAACTATGCAATATTATATAAGAATTAGACGAGATATTTCGAGACCAGGCACGTGCCATCAGAGTAAGAAACTTGTGGCCATTAGTAAATCTACAATATATATATATTTTTTTTTAAATCATATCACCCCAAGCAAGGCGATAACGCCACTGATGCGCAGGGGGCTACGTAAGGGTAAAAAGAATGGAAAAGAGAAAGCCGGAAACCGCATCCTAAACAGGAAACAAGGGATGAGCCTCTTCACCTGTTCAATAGATGTGGGTGGAGTGTGAACCGGGCGATAAATATGCGAGAAAAGAAACTATTAAACTAGAAGAGATGGTTGCACTTAATTGTTCCAACGGTAGAAGGATTGAACCTTGGTGCCAATCTAGTAGCACGCGTAAATACATGTGGTTGGAGAACCAGGGAAAAAACTCGTCAGGGCAGTTGCAATGAAAATATTTGTAGAAAAGACAGAGGGAAGCCATATCACGTCGGTGAGAAAGTGACTGAAGGTGAGCTGCTGAGTTCGGATCGATTATATTGCAGATCCTCTGTTGGATTTTATCGGGAACGTCAAAATGAACAGAAATTTGTCACAAAATTAAAGGTATTAATCTTTATCACTTTGTATGTAACTTCATTTGCTGTTTATCCTGTCACTGAAGGTTACTCTGATCTATAAATTTGAATTTATTTGAATGTTATAGTATCATAGGCTGCCAAGTCAGAATCAATGATATTGCTGATTCTCCCTTGGATTTTGTTGAGAACCTCAAGATTAATAGCAATACTATTCAATGCAAGGAAGAATGGTAGATTTATCAATGTGCAAAATGGATTCTGACAAGAAAACTTTCCTGGTCCAATAGAGCGACCCAACCTTCCTCGCAGTAGATGCAGCTATGGATTCCATTTGAGGTCGTTTGAGAGAGTGACGCTAAGGAGACGCAGCGTGTTGCTCTCTAAGAGACTAGCGTCACCCATTTTGATGACAGACAGGAAAGTTTCTCTTTGGTGGTTAAAGGAGAGCAGTTTTGTTTTGGAGGCATTAAAATTTACGAGTCGTTTCCTACCTACAGACTGGAGGTCCTTGTAAAGTGCAACAGCCTGGAGGTCCTTGTAAAGTGCAACAGACTGGAGGTCCTTGTAAAGTGCAACAGACTGGAGGTCCTTGTAAAGTGCAACAGCCTGGTTTGCTTTGTCAGCTTTGTCAGATTTCAGAGACAATGAAGAGACAGTTGAAATTTCTAGGTCACATCATGAGGAAAGAAGACATGGAAAATTTGATTATCACAGGACAGGTTGAAGGCAAGAGAGAGAGACACATATAAGAAGAAGAATGAGCTTGAGTAAGTGGATAGCAGAACAAGGTTTAGGAGAAATAACGAAAAGATAAAATGTTTTAAGAGCTATAAAGGATAGGAAATTGTGAAGGACCATGATCGCCAACTTCCTGAACAAACACGAAGGACGTTTTGTTATGATTTAAACATACGTATGTTCTAAAGGAAATTAGGATTTAACTGTTGTATATGCAGTGGCTTTTGAAGGTGTTAATCATAAAAAAACACAGAAAACCTAGAAAATTAAAACTGAAGGCAAGCATATAAAATCTAAATGTCTATTATTTTAGTTGTTAATTATTCACTTTCATTAAAACTATTGTATTTCTATTCATGGTTGAAATAGAGAAGATACCATTTTATTCATTTTCTATGCAACAATCTGATGGCAGATGGCAAAGTGCATTAGACAAAGAAAAATGTGTCTGTGAAGAAAAAACATTTTTAAAAATCACGACATAAAAAAATGAACGTTATGCTTTTAATATATTTAATTCGTTTTTATGATTTGAATAGCTCATTAATTTATGCTGATTGTTATTAATTTCACCTCATATATCAGATTTTTTTAAAGCCTGATATCTCGTGAAGGTATTTTTATAAAAATTTTTATGAAGAGGTTCTTATTGACAGAGTTTTCTTACGTGTCCAGAGCAGTAGATCCCTTACAGTTCTTGTCTTTTTGCCACCAGTGTCCTGCAGAGGTCTAAGGAATGGTTCCATAGAGCTGTGATGAAAATATCGCCAATTTCTTTGATGTTTCAAATGTCAATTTGCTTTTCAGTTGTATCTCTGCTTGTGTGTGTTTGTATGTGTTGATAAAGTTCCATTCTTTTAATACACATGATTAAATTTTATGTTGATTGCGTATATGCGTTTTTATGTGTTTATATGTGTGTATGTAACAGTAACAGTAACAGCAGTAGCGGCGGCGGCAGCAGAAGCAGCGGTGACAATCGTAATGCAATAGGTAAATTCGGCTGAAGAGTATAGGAAAGTTGGTTCAATTTGTCAAGCTACACAATTTTTCTCACCAGAAGCTATCTTACACATTTATGAGTCTACCATTCGTCCTTGCTTTGAATATTGCTGCAATCTCTGGTGTGACGCCCCTTATTTAGAGATTCTAAATAAAATAAAAAGAAGAATCCGCAATGTTATTGATCTTGACCTAGCATCTCGGCTTCAGTCCCTTTCCCACCGTCGTAACTTAACTTCCCTGTACCTTTTCTATAAATACTTTAATGGCAATTGTTCCGATGAACCTTCCGATATGGTACATAGCAACTAGTTAAGTGCCTTACGTGATACACACACTTTGGCGATCATGTCTGGAAAAAGACATGACTGGCTGGACAGAGAAAATTTTCCGCGGTAGGTTGTCATTAATTTCTGCGGTAGACTGGTTGCTAACCAAGACTATAGAACCCAATCCGTCCTCTTATTTAACCCATAGCTGGAAGGAGAAGCAACGGATTAATATCTTTCCTTAGGGTATTTACCTTTAAGTGAATGCAACGAATTCAACTGAAATTCGAACTCGACTCTCCGATTTCTCGTCCCAAGCCGATATCTACTGCACCATAACGCACGTTCTCATGTCTTCTCTCACCAGAACTTATTAGGTTAAATGGTAACAAACCGACACATGACAAACAATACTTTAATGGCAACTGTTCTGATGAACTTTCCGATATGGTACATAGCAACTAGTTAAGTGCCATACGTGATACACACACTTGGGCGATCATGTCTGGAAAAAGACATGACTGACTGGACAGAGGAATGAAAATGAAATAATACATAAAATAATAATTTTAACAAATAAGCATTTAATTTTCCCATGATGCAAAAAGAAACCAAAATTGGTTTCCGGTCACGTGAGAATTTTATGACCCTACTTTTGGGAAAAAAGATTATTGTTCTCTTATCACTTACCAAGCATTGCGTTCGGACGTGTTTGGTAGCCGTCCTAATAAAAGGGAGATTCAATCACCCTGATTCAACATCAAACTGACTTGAGATCGACCATTCTCTATCTTTACGTCTTTGTACTTACTTGGGTTAATAAACATTGGCAAGATTCTTTTTCTACTCAGTTTTTCGTTTCGTCTTGCAGTTCACCGACGTTCAATTCTGTTAACGGTACGAAATCAAATACAACCAGCAAGAATTGATGACCCAATGTAATATAATCACGCAGAACTAAAACTCAACTATAGACATTTTTTTTTTTAAAACTAAGAGCCAACTTATTGATTTACTGTGCGATACACTCGGATACACACACAAAAAAAAATAATTTTCAACAAAAATAATCATTTACTCTGTAAAATAAGTAATTAAAATCAATGTAAAATACAAAATTGCAAATATTAAAACTCAACACGCTACACAACTATCTGGACAATATTGCTTCTATGTGAGTAGATAAAATTTTCAAGACGTGCGAAAAAAAAAATCCCTAATAGACATTACAGTCACTACCATTGTCATCAGACGAGCCACACCTTTTCAACACAACTGCTATTGCTTAACCCTACGTCACTGAAACTAACGGACCATGTTGGAAATGCAACGTTTCAATAACCCAATATTTTACTTGTTAAAAACAAAAGATTTAAATGCTCCTAACGTTTCGACATTAGAGTTGCTTTAACATAATTCAACAACAGAAAACACGTCTAGCGAGCACGTGAAAATGTTCGGCAAATAAGATTGAAAACAAATTGATAACACGACGTGAGATTCACACACACACACACACACACACACACACACACACACACACACACAAACTACAAACTTTGCTGAGCCAGTATAAAAATACCACAATAATTGGCAAATCCAACCAAAAACGATTTTTATATATTTGTATATATATGTAAAAGAAAAAAAAACAAACTAAAGGAATATTCACCTTGCTGTGTGTGTTCAAAAAAATAATAAAAGAAAGCGTAAAACGGACATTTTTTTAAACTGTCAACCTTACCACAAAATGGATGTAATAACGCCAGCAGTAATGGTCGGTATCAAAATACCTACCATAATATGGAGACGGCCGCTGCTGGTTTGGTTCGCTATTTTCCAGTTCTGCCTACGAAAAATAACGAACACGGAAACAAAATTTGAAAATGTACTTTCGGCCCTACCACCTGAACTGGTAACAAAAATCCAGGAGTCCGTCTTAACAAGAAAATAAAATATGAGGACCTGAAAAAAGCCGTCATCAAAAACGTTATCAAAAAACAAAAACGAAACTTTTTGAAAAATTGATAAATGACACGATGACCATCTCTCTATCTGAGAGAATTAATGGCAACAGCCGACAAAGTAAGAGAAGTCAGCTATCGTTTCACACAAGCTATGCCTTCCGCAATAAAACTAATCATAGGAATTTGACTGTTAAATGAACTATATAGCTTATAGTTCAATGTATCACACGTGAAAGCTACAAAAGGCGAACGTGAAGGAAAACAAACCTCAACATTGAAATGCAAACTGATTTTATGAAAATCACAGAACCTCAAATATGACATCAACATCTCTATTTTGGAAAAATATCCCAAACATGCAAACCATGGCGCTTGTGGCCAAATAATGCAACTTGTAAAACACAGCCAAATTCCAGATCAACGTCACAAACCAGTCCACTTTCAGGGCGGGTTGTCATTGCAACCAGTGATTCACCAGTTTTTGAGGTTGTAACCCGGATTGAAAAAAACAACGCTGAAGTTCCTGATTGATACTGGTGCTTCAGTGACAATACTACCCAGCAAATATTCCAACGGACTCTGCCTAAACCCAACACCAGTCTGACGATCCTTAACCAATGGACAATATATCCAATGTTATGAAGAAACGTCTATTGATATAGACTTTTCAGGACTTTTCTCGTTTAGATTAACTGTAGTCGTGGCTGACACTGTCAACACACTTTTCGGCACTGATTTTTGCGACACTATGGACTGCTTGTGAACTGTAAAGAAACTGGAAGACTGCTGGACCCAAATATCAAATACTACTTACAGGGTAAGCACGTCGAGGGACCTATATCAATTAAGAATATAGTGGGAGTATCTATTCT
This sequence comes from Ascarosepion bandense, assembly GCA_037127315.1. Taxonomy (NCBI): domain Eukaryota; kingdom Metazoa; phylum Mollusca; class Cephalopoda; order Sepiida; family Sepiidae; genus Ascarosepion; species Ascarosepion bandense. The sequence continues at coordinate 152,360 of JBBBDQ010029937.1, forward strand.
TTTCCCGTTTGTAGTGGGAATCCGTTCTAGTGCATATTGTTGAAGATTAACGGAATTTGGCCTTGTTGTAGATAGCCCACTATAAGTCATAAAATGATTATAAAATCAAGAACAGCAAATTGAGTTGAAAAATAACATTTTATATATGCACATATTAATTAATGTTTTTACAATTGAACTAACGCTTGAAATATAGGTCCAACGGAGACTGAAATGTTCATGGCAATAAAATGCTGAAAGAGAATGAATGCTTAGGAATGTGGGGAGCGCGACGAGTAAGGAATGTCTTTGATGTAGTCACTCCTTAGGTCAGTAAGTACTTTTGAGGCAGGGAAGAAGGAAAGAGGCAAGGGAGGCGAGCGTAGTAAGCCACGAGAATTTCGGTCAAGTGAGCTACTAATTACTCTCTTCTCCTCGAGTCGATCTGCCTGTCGATGCTTTCTGCATCTTCTTTTTGGATCACAGCAGATCACTTGAGATTTCACACTTGTACTTGATTCTGGGCTTCCCATTGGCTGATAAATAAAATTCGCGTAGGCTCGCGAACTGGAAATTTAATATTTAATTAATTTTTAGTTTTCAACCGGAACATCTGCGCGAAGCTGGCGGCGCACGGACGACTTTTGGTCATTTACTTTTTGGTCGTGAAAGCGCTAACATCCAGTCCATCGCTTTTGCTCGGTATCACCACAAGAACAGTGATATTTTTCCAGAAACTGTACGTCTCTTGTTCCAAGACCTGCCAACACTATTTACACCAAGACTGAAGACACCTACACCAGCGCTCTTTAAAGTCAGACGTAGCATAAATACAAGGGATAATCCAACCACTTTTGCTAACGTGAGACAAATGTCTAAAAAAAAATTTTAAGCTTCTAAGGAGGAAGTTACAACGCTACTCCAAGAATAAGAAATCAAATTCTCCCTGGGTAGTCTGTTGAGTCTAAAAGAATTTAAGTGTATTGACAAAACCCGACAAATACCCAGTGCTAAATATCAGCAGTTTTTCTGCTAAATTAGCTAAGAAAAATATTTCTTTAAAAATGACCTCCTACAAGTCAAACACCTCTGAGAGAAGATATCGAGAAAATGGCTGTGATAGAAGCGTTTGTCTTCTTTGAGTATCTATATTTATGTCTTTTGGTCTACGAAATGCTACACCTACATTTCAAAGTTTTATGGCAAATATAATATTTCAGGTCAACTGTATTTGCATCCCTGTATGGACGATGGTCTAGTCTTCTCGAAGCAGGAGAACAACATTACAAGAATTCTAAAAAGTTCTAAGGAATTTTAAAAGAAAATAATCTAAAAATCTCACTGGACAAGTGTCAATTCTTCCAGAAAGAATTTGAATTTCTGAGCCATCATATTAGTTCTGAAAGTTTAAAAGAGAATAAACAGGAAATAAATGAATTCCGAGAACCAAAACCACTTCAGCGTTTTCTGGTAATGGTTAACATTAACAGGAAACTTGTTCCACTTTCAGAAGACATTCTTTGACTGCTGACTGAGCTGATACGGAAGCACCCTCAGAGCAAAACCATACAGCTTGATGATACTGAAAAATAAAGCATTTACGAACATTAAAAATTCTTTACCCCGACTCAGATGTAACTCATTATCATCTGATGTCAGATAGTTCCGGCTGTGCTGTAGGTGAAGCATTATATCAGATGATTGATAACAGACCTGTTGCTATAGCATTTTTCTTTAAGAATCTCTCTGAGAAACCAAAGAAAATAGTCTACATTTGACTTGGGGTTACTAGCAGTTTACTTGGCATTGTTAATATTCAAATCTCAAATTGAACGTAAACATGTCACCTTGTTCATTGACCATAAGACACCCACATTAGCTTTTCATAAAACAACACCGATAAACACAGATAAACAACAGAGTCACCTGTCGTTAATATCTGAATATGTTACTGATATCTTATATATTTGTGGGTTTCGATAAATATGAACTGTGGGAATCGACACTTTGGACAAGTATTTACTGGCTCCTTTATTTTTTATTGTTATTATATTTTAATTTTCCCCACAATACATCCCAACACAGAAGCGGGGCTGTATAACTACATTATTTACGAGAAATATATAAACCGACTAGCAGTACAGCCCGGCGTTGCTCGGGTGTAATGAAAGCTTTAAAACTAATTCATGGTCCTGAAGCACAGACTCTTTGGACGTTGACACGAAAGAATAAAAAGCAATAGTTGTTACATATATATATATTATCGATTTTCTGCACTATTGTAAGAACTGCAACCTTGAAACTTCTGAATATCGTTTCTTATGTCTTTGTCTATGAGTGTATCAAATTTGATTAAAATCAGACCACTCCTTCTATAACCCGATTTTTCGATTATCAATATTTATCGGGGGTACCTCGACACAAAACCTAGCTAAGAACACTCGTAGACGCTTATAGTACAACTGTGTAAATTTTCAAGAAAATCGGTTCAGCCGTTTCGGAGTCTATAGGTAACGTACACACACACACAGACACACACACACAGACAGACAAAGTTCCATTTATAAATAAGTTTAGATTCTTTTTGGAAAATACTACTCTCTTCATAAACATATTTTTCTAATTTGTGGGTTTTCAACGGGGGTTTTTTTTTTTCTCGTCTCTTATCAGTTGTTGCCATTTCCTTTGGTTTTGGACCAGGCAGGAGTATTTTTGACCGTGTTACAGGCTTCAGTCTGTTCAAGGATACATTTTGATGATTTTCAGAATAAAGATCTACAACAAAATATTTTTCATGTCTTTCTATAACTTTACACGGTTCAGCGTAAGGGAGATCCTAATGGGGGTCTCATTCTGTCGGCCCGTAACCAAACATCTGTACATTTATTTAGTTTTTGGTATTTAAAAACATCCAAGGCATCTTACAAGAAAATAATCCAAGCATCTCACTGGACAATTACCAGTACCTCAAGAAGAAACATGAATTTCTGGGCCATCATATTAGTTTTGAAGGCTTAACATCAACAAAAGAGAAAAAGCAGGAAATAAATTAATTACCAGAACCAACTGATTCAAAAGCACTTCGGCATTTCCTGGGAAGGGTCCTGGGCATGATGGTAAACTGCATCAGGTTGGGAGGTTGTGAGGAGCATAGTACCACCTCTTGATTGCTGTTGTTCGCAGGTCCACCCTGACCCGGAGTGGTAGCACCTGTTAGGGTCCCAGCTATAGGCAAATAGTTAATCCCTAAACTGGGGTCAAAGCACTATGAAAGTATAAATATACACTTTTATAGAAATATATAAACTTTTAAAGAAAAATATACATTTTTGAAGAAAAAATATTACCAGCAATACATTTTTGAAGGAAAAAAATTATTACCAGCAATATATTTTTAAATACAAAATTAGAAGACATTTTCTGTTTTCTAAAATAAAATAAAAAATTTGAATATTTTTCACCAAAATCTGACTAAATCAACCTTGTCACTATAACCGAACATTATAAAAATACCTTAAAAGCCCACCTTTTTGGCATTAAATAAACCACAGAGGTTGATATGCCGTTAAACAAAACAAACTCATTTTCTGGGAAGGGTTAACTTTTATAGAAAACTTGTTCCACAGGCAGCAGACATTCTTCGACCACTCATTGAGCTGATACAATATAAGCACCTTCAGAGCAAAACCATACAGCTTGATGATACTGAAAAAGAAGCATTCGCGGACATTGAAAGGGTCGGTTTATATGAATAGAAGGGAAAAAATAATAAGTGACTCTAGACTTGAACAGGTTAAGATTGTTGTGATCTGGAAAACACTTTCTTGGGAGTCTGTTCCTCAGAGCAGTGGTTCGTGGGAAGAATCTGTTTGAGTAAAATTTACTTATCGCCTATGGAATACGGATAAAATGTGGGTTTGCTATGTAATTTACATTGTGAGTCCTATCTATGAAGGTTAGACCTGGTAGAACCAGGTGATGCAGTGCGTCTAAGCACTTTCCAATGTAGGAGGAATATAGAGCGCAACAGACCCGACACATCCCGCCCGTGAGGAAGACCCGACACATCCCGCCCGTGAGGAAGAGATTGGTGCGTGGAAAATAATTATTCGCCAACAAGAACTCGGAAATATTTTTGAAATCTGTCAGGACTGGAAAGTGAGGTCTGTGCAACTCTCTCCCAAATATGGCAACAATACTCCATTTTCGGCCTTATTTGTCTTTTATAAGGCAGAGAATAGCATAGGGAACCAGGTCCTTACTAGGGTGTTATAGGGGAACCGATTATTTTGCTTTCACCTTTAGCAACGGATCGTCTATAGGAGTTCTACTGGAGGTCTGGTGTGAGTTTGTGGCTCAATATCGTCTCAAGGCACAGGGCCTCTTCCAAAATAGGGGAGTGTCAGTAGAAAATGACCCAAATAACTCTATGCTGGTACCTTCAAAGTTTTGCTGAAACTGCAAGGAAATGTCTGGACATCTCCAAGGCTTTCGACAGGGTTTGGCACTCTGGCCTCCTATTCAAACTACGGGGTTATGGTATTACCGGTCGCCTGCTTGACCTAATCCAATCTTTCTTAAATAACCGCAAAATGAAGGTCGTTCTGAATGGGCGTGCCTCTTCGTCCTACAGCACGAATGCTGGTGTCCCACAGGGCTCTATCCTGGGCCCGACGCTCTTCCTTATTTTCATCAACGACCTCCCAGATGAGATCAAGTCCCAAGTAGGCATCTACGCAGATGACACTATAATATACTCCCGCTCCAGTAAGAAACCTGTCGTGGCGGACAGACATAATCTCGCTGCTGACCTTGAGCGGGATCTACACTCTGTGGTGAACTGGGGCAAGGAGTGGCTTGTCAACTTCAATTCATCTAAGACCAAGCTGTTGTCTGTCAACCATTACAGGCAACCTCTCCTGCCTCCCATAAGCATGGACCAAGTGATTCTCCCGGAGAGTAATACACTACGCCTCCTCGGACTTATCCTGTCCTCAGACCTCAAATGGAACCACTATATTGAATCCATAGCAAAATCTACTGCTAAGAAGGTTGGGTCACTATGTCGATCCAAGATGTTTTTTCCACCTGAATCCATCCTGCATATATACAAGTCAACCATCCGTCCGTGCATGGAGTACTGCTGCCATTTATGGTCAGGTGCCCCTGCCATTCTCCTCAGTGTTCTTGACAAGCTCCAAAGGAGAGTCTGTAATGTGATAGGTACTGATCTGGCGACTCGACTGCAGCCATTTTCCCATCGTCGAAATGTGTCCTCCCTCTGTCTCTTCTATAAATACTTTCATGGATTCTGCTCGGACGAGCTTAAGTCACTGATGCCTCCAACAGGTGTTTACTTATGCAACCAGACTGGCAACTGGGTCCCACCCATTCACAGTCAGGTTAGCCAAATGCAGACGACAATTCTACTCCTGCAGCTTCTTCTCTCGCACTTCCCGCCTGTGGAACTCGCTCCCGTATTCTTACTTTCCTGACAGCTACAACCTCCAGAAATTTAAATGCAAAGTCAAAACACATCTACTAACCACTGGACTCTAGCTCTCTCCCCACCCCTGTATAACCTTCCCTTTCTCTCCACTTATGTATCTGTCATCGCACCTGCTTTCTATTGTTCCTTTCTAACTAGTTTGTACTCCTCATTCTTTTCTAATTAATCTTTTTACATTTATGTAACCCCCTGCACATCAGTGGCGTTTCCGTCTTGCTCGGGGTGAAACGATTAAAAAAAACAAACAAAAAAAACTAAGCCCCGCGATTACCAACAAGATACGAGATATAGGAAAACCTTCACCGGTCAGTGAGTGCAGCGTCGCTAGCCGATCGTCAACAAAGCAGATGTTTATCTACCATCTTTGATAGGACAGAGAAATCAAACTTTTTAATCGACGCGGTAACTCGTCAAATCAGTGTCATTACGTCGGCCTGCAATGAATGAGGCAAGGCCAAAAAGTATCACCCCAAGCCACTAACGGCACCATAATTAATACACATGGTGAAAAATCAATTAATCTCGTTTTAGGTTTTCATCGGTGTGTTTGTCATAGCAGATGTAAAAAAGACACCAGTAAACGAACCAGACTGTATTATTTAACGTTTTCTGTGAATGTATTCAAAAACGTACTTTAATGAACAGGAATACGTGTTACACACAGCTAAACTGACATTGATGCGTCATTAACATACTATGATAAATATACAGATATACTTCACCAGTATTCTAAACTTGTTTTAACCTATAACTCTCTTGAGTCGCAGGGACAACATATGCATTGCTGCAACAGTAGTAGTGGTGTTTCCTGAGCTAGACAGCCTGACGGTTAAATAGTAGGACAGGTTCGGTTCTATAACCTTGTTTAGCAACCAACCTACCGCAGATAGCAATGGCAACCTACTGCGGGAAAATCATCTGCCCAGTCAGTCATGTTTTTTTCATACAACAATAGTATTACATAGAAACCTACATCAAACCTCTGACAATAGTACTACATAGATCAATATTCATCAAGAGAGTTCGACAATTAGATTATATTTCGTAGCTCCCTTCAGACATCAAATATGTCTCTGGATCAAACAACACTGTATCCTTATGAAAAACGATGATCAGTCACACATACTGAGTAGATTTCAGTTGAATTTAAAATACATGAATAAATAAAAGAAAAGCGGAATGAATACAGCAGTAAAAGGGATGTCACTTCAGTTGACAGAGTTACCTGCCCCTTTTAGTGATAAAAATATTGTTGTGTTGCTTCGTTTTGGTATAATTAGAAGATAACACAAACTTGAATTAATGATGTTTATTTTTGGTATAAAACTTTAGGTTTTTACATCAAGTTACAACCTTTAAATTTTTGTGTGGATACAGGAGCAGACTAGCTAAATTCTCTTCACTGTGGGATGTTAGTAGTAAACAAGCCTATCCCTTCTGGACTCTAGTGATCAACTGACTAGCCTCTTCCCCTTTTCAAATTTCCTACACAAAACTACTGTCCTTAACTCCTACTTCTTACTCCTACTCCTACCAAAAGAAACGGTTCCTTATTTTGCCGCCCAATTTTGAATTCTTGGCGTCAGTGTGCCTATGTTTTTCTATTTTTAGAACACTCGCCATTTTATAAACCATAACAATATAATATATTACGTAAATGAAGAATCCTAAACCATACGAACCTCCGCTACGCAAGGCCATTTTTCACATTTTTACGAGATATCACACCGAAGAATTATTGCCAAAATAATTACTGAAAGTTATATATGACCAAGCATATCTACAGACATACGGAGCTGGGTAAAAGATTGCCTAACATGTTAAGTCTGTCAGGCATACTAAGACACTTATTGGTACATTTAATAACCTGGATGCAAATTTTCATATCGATCTGCTTGGAGGAGATGAGCGCCGCCAAGCTATCTGAAATCCCACTGAAAGGATTATGAGGAAGAAGAACCAAAACAACATCATGCCGGATCGGTCAATACCCGGATCAACAACGGCAGCGCATTCCCTTGACCACTCCAAGATGGACGTGACAAATGGGCGACTGGAGTGACAAATGTCTACTTAGCGTATCAAGCTACCAATGCAGAGTATCAAGTTACCAGCGCAAAATACAGCCAATGGAAAATGAAACGTTAATATCATCTGTGCTTATAGAGAAAGAGTGGGCGGGCATGATATAGCCGAAAGTTCTAAGAGCCACCTCCAATAGATCAGAGTGGAGGAGGTTGTCTGTTTCTTTTGACCTCAGGACCAACCGTCGATTAAATCATCGAAGGACTAATGATGATGATGAGGAGGATGATGATATTGATATGGTAATATATTCTGACAGTCAGTCAGTTAAGTGCCATACGTGATACACGCTTTGGCGATCATGTTTCGCAAGAGACATGACTGACTGGGCAGAAGATTATCCCGCAGTAGGTTGCCATTGCTTTCTGTGGTAGGCTGGTTGCCAGACAAGGCTATAGAACCCAATCTGTCCCGTTATTTAACCCATAACTGGAGGGAAGAGACGGATTAATACCTTTCCCAAGGGTATTTGCTCGTAAGTGAATGCAATGAATTCAACTGGAATTCGAATTCAGATCCTCGATTTCTCATTCCGAGCCGATATCCACTGCACCACAACGCACATGACAGTAGTGGATCAATATTTTTAATGGTCAGCAGCATATCTGATTAGAAATAGAAGTGCTAAAATTATAGCGATGACATTACTTGATCACTGGATCGTACAATTTGCTGCTTCTTTCAACATCACCACAGATCGTGATTCTCAATTCCAATGACAGCTTTTCAGAGAAATCACAGCTTAGGAATCAACACATAAAGACAACAGCCAACCATCTATGTTCCAACGGTTTGGTCGATTGATTAAATTGACGATTAAAATCTGCACTAGTCACCAGAAGCAACCAAAATGAGTGGCTGGCAATGTATGATCTGCGATGCACTTCCGATGAAATATTTCATGGAATAACTTTTACTCTTCCTGGTTATTTATTTATTTATTTTTATCTTTTTTTATACTAACGCAAAACTCGAAATTTAATCCGGATTTAAAAGCAAAGATGTTGCAGTTGCAATTTGTACTAAAATACATGCAACCACACAAATATATATTCCAAAAGATCTGGTCAATTGTAATAAAATTTTTATTCGCAATGATGAAGTAAAAGAAATCTTTAGTTCCGTATTATGAAGAACCTTCCCCATTATACTAGAGATCTAACAAAGATTTTGCTATTTCGTGCAGTAGAAAAAAGTACAATATTTTCATTGAAAGAATTAAGCCTACATACCTTAATGCTCAGTTCTTAAGAATACAACACAGATACGAACACAACATCTCCACAACAACAACATACAACCCTGGGGATGATACCTACATAGCAAAATACCAACCCTTATCAAGCAATATCTACAAGAAATGGTCGAAAGTTTTTATGGCTAGAACGTTTCAAGACATTTATATTATACAGATTGATTTCTCATTGATCTGCAGTAATAACATTCAATATGGCCGTCGGGTGGGGCACTATAGGAACCTACACCGCAATAGAAACAATGAATAAATAAAATAAACACCTACCTATAAATTACCTACCATAGACAACTAGTCACATGACTAGGGTCACGTGGTATGAGCATAACAATCTTTCAATTTTCTTAGTTTTGGTTCCCTGAATGACTGCTGGCCAACATGCAAGTAATTTTTCCACGACCGTCATGAACTTACACACACACACACACACACACACACACACACACACACACACACACACACACACACACACACTTAAATAATAAATAATTGAATAATTTGATAATAAAAAAGAAATTGAATATAAAATGAAGGATCAATTCTATATTACGACCAATGCATAAACTGCTCCCTCAATTTGTGTCCATGGTAACTTCTATAAATTTATATGCCACAGAATATTGCTATTCAGAATTTGATTGATTGCTTAAATTGTTATTTTTGTGGAAATATGGAAGTACATTGTTATATCAAAGAAAAATGTTTTATTCATGGTTTGCATTTAAAAATTGTGATTGCTTTTAGCCGAGCAAGAATTAATGATTGCAATAAAATAGCATGGATTGAACATGTGAGTAATTAGGAAGTTTCAATGAAAATGAAAACAATAAAGAAACTTATACTTAAAATTAGAAGAGAATAGTTGAAATTTTTAGGGCACATAATTAGGAAAGCTGGCATGGAGAATTTGACACTCACAAGACATATTGAAGGAAAGATGGACAGAGAAAAGCAGCAAGTAACCTACCTAAGGAGCTTGGCAGAACAGGGATTAAAAGAGATAGCAGAAGGCTTGGAAAATTTAAAACTCACAAGACATAGAAGGCAATAGGGGCTGAGGAAAGCAGTTTATAACCCCCTAATTGGCTTGTGTAAATGGTTAGCAGAACAGAGGTTGGGAGGGATTGTAAAAAAGAAATTACTAACAACTGCAAAGGACAGGCAATTGGGGAAAGCTGTGATCGCCCACGTCTTCAGCAGACACGTCACAAAGAAGAAAGAAGAAGAAGAAGAAGAAGAAGAAGTTATCATTATAGTTTAGTGCGAATGTGTGTGTGTGTGTGTGTGTGTGTGTGTGTGTGTGTGTGTGTGTGTGTGTGTGTGTGTGTGTGAACTTATGAACTTCAAAAATTCTTCTGGCCTTTTGAGATTTTTCAGCTTGCAGATAACAAAAGCCAAATGTTCAGTGGGCTGATCTAGTCTTTTATTTTTTTTGTATTGAGTAAAAACAAGATACTAAACACGAAGAATATTTTATTGTTGATAGAAACGCCACCATTTTATTGTCAATAGAAACGCCACTACAAAGATTCAGAAACGCATTAAACGTATTTAAAGTAATTAATAATGAGAATGCAAAGTATATGAACGTTTAAATTGCCTCCTAAATGGACACAATGCATTCATATAGTTTATTCAACAGTGTAATTGCTTATGAAAGGAATGACCCAGAAATATCCACGATTACTAAATTACTAGGAACTCAAAGGTTAATTGGAGCTAAAAATGAAAAAAAAAATGATTCTCGGTATGATGAAAAGGGTGCCAAGGTACATCAAAGAAACTGAAAACGATTGCAGGCAGAGTTTAAAGAGGAATGGCACAAGGAAAAATGTGCAGAAAGGGAAAGAATCACAGAAAAGCATGTCGGTTTTAATCTGTAGGAACGAGTGTAAAACATTTTTCCTTCTCCATTGTGTAGGCAGAAACACACAAATGCATGCTGGGAATTTTCTCCTAGCGAATAAAATAGTCCAGTTTTCGGTATCGTTGGACTCAGTTCTGATCTGTCTTGTCTTGAAGTCGGAACGTTACGTTCGTTTACACGAAGTGGCTTTTTTTATTTTGCCAAGTCTAATTCTTAGTTTGTGAACTTTTTACCACATTACTGTTGCTTCGACTTATTACTCTTGATTTGCCTTATTAGTGTTGATTTGCCTTATTAGTGTTGATTTGCCTTATTAGTGTTGCTTCGACTTATTACTCTTGATTTGCCTTATTAGTGTTGATTTGCCTTGCATATATTGTTTACTTCCTTTCTATTATTTTTTGCCTTGTTCTTTGTTGTAGTTGCTTATTGCAAACTCTGTCAATTCTGATATTTTTAGACAATTTTGATACTTATTTTGCATTTAACCATGTCTACTTACTCCAAAAAGCAGGTATAAAAATAAAAAGTAAGAGAACTAAATACATGCTCACTATCAAGCTGCATAAAATCCAACGACGAGCAATGATATTAGGAAAAGAAGAAATACTTCAGAGATGAAACGAATGCATCGGGGAAATCTTCCACGACAAAAGAGAACAACCGACAATATGCAGAAATAACGAAGGAACCAAAATATTGATATCTAAATTAGAATCATCAATGGTAATTTTGAACAGAAACAAAGCAACAGAATCAGATGGAATCGTAATAATGATTCTGGCTGCCTTAGACGATTTGGCCATTGACAAGATTATAGACATAATAAATGAAATATACAAACAGCGGTGATATACCGGAAAACTGAATTAGATCCATTTTCATAGCACTATCTAAGAAGCCAGGTGCAAACGAATGTGAACTCTTTCGGAAAATCAACCTAATGAGCCATGTAACAAAAATTATCATCCGAATCTTGAGGGATCGAATGCCCAGAAGAAACAAACCGGAAACAGGACAAGAACTGTGAGAGTTCGTTAAAAACTCTTGAAAGGAATGAAATATTTATACTCAGAATAATTATCAAAAAGAACAATACAAGTGCAAAATGATGTGTACTTGTGTTTTATGGATAAAAAAGAAGAAGCAAAGTACGTCACAAAGAACTAGTGGAACTGTTAGATAACCATGACATATTCGGGAAGGGTATTAAGAATAATCCAGGACCTAGACTGTCAGCAAACCGCTTGCATACTGATAGGAAATGAGTTCAGTATACATGCAAACATCAAAAGGAGTGTAAGTCAAGGATGCATTTTCTCGCCAGACCTTTTCAACCTACACAACAAGAAAATTTTGAAAGAATTACAAGTCATACCAGAATTCATTATTGGTGGGTACAATCTTAACAATATAAGATAAACATCTAGGTACCTCCATTACATAACAAAAAATCCAGCATAGTATGATTTAAAAAGGTTCAAAACTTAATAAAACGAACTTTTTCTATCCAAAATGTTTATACTATTATGAAGCGGAAAGATCAAAGTAAATTTTATTTATTTTATGAAAATTGTTTAATCCCTTTTAACATGTTCGACATTTTGGCAGAAAATTTTGTTTTGATTTGGCGTTAGCGTGGTCGAAAATATTACGACTGTTTTACAATTTATTACGTAATTTTTTTTACGTAACTCACTTTTTCTGTCACAAACACATTAATTTGGAAATTCTCGCAAAAATAAAATATTTGTCGGATTTTAATGAAACTTTCAGTACTCATTCACAAATGAATAAAATTACTTTTGAAATTATTACTTTTTTAAAATAGTGATGAAAAAAAAATCTTTTAACTCTGTTACCCCTCTTCACGTAAATTCATGAAATTTTAATGAATTTTAATTTTCTGCTATTTACTTTTTTATTAGTTAAACGCAGAACTCACCGGGAAAATATAAATCATGTATTTTTTTTATTTAAAATTATGATTCGCAATACGAAAATCTGCTCCGAAGAGAAATATAAAAAAAATGCAATAAAACTTTGATATAATTTAATTTAATAAGCTTTTAATTGCAGGAATAAATAATAAAAATTAAGGACATTATAGTCTGAAGAAAAAAAAATTTTTGATTACTAATAAAATTTTAAAAGAATTGTTTTCATTTTTTTTTTATTATAAATAATTAATAAAGTTTTAAAAATATTTTTAAAGTCTTTTAAAGAACTGTATTGTTTTTTTTTATTAGTTAAGAATTGATAATTATACTGCCTATAAAAAAAAAAATTAATAAAAATTTTTCACCCCGTATATTTTTAAAAAGAAAAAAAAATTATTTGTGCAAATACGTTCACGATGTTGAAATTTATAAAGTACTGTGTTCCATATGAGTCAAAATGATTTTATAAGTTAACAAGCGTTCTGGGTTATTACCCCTTAGCAAAACATAGAAGAACGCAATTTCGATCTTACGATATTTTATTATCTACGTTTCTAAAATTTTTATTTATTCAGAAAGCATATTCAAATATCTGGCTATAAATCTAAACTAAAATTCTATAAAATATTATATAAGTGCTGAAATTATTATGTTAAATTTTTACTTCCACTATTTAGTTAACCCCCCCCCCACCCCACCAAAAAAAAAAAATTAAAATTTTTTAGCACGATTGGTCACCATACATTGCGTTATGACTTACATAACAAAAAAAGGGCTACCGTAATTAATTTTTTTTTTTATTGTAAATTTCTGGCAGTAAGCAATTATTAATTGATTGAAAATAGATAATGGTAAGTTTTAATATTAAAATTTGACTTAAATAACGTGCCAGCGTGGTATATTTTATTTTTGCAAGATTTTTAAAAACAGAAATTTGGCTACTGTTTACGTAATGTGTCAATCAATCAAAAATGGCGGTATTTTCTTTTTTAAAATTGGTAAAATTTTAAATTTTTAGATTTTAATCAATATAATTTCGGTTAAAAATACACTAGTATGTTTTGCTTACTAGAATTATTAAACTTAATCTCTTGACTTTCAATTAAAGCTAATTTTAAAGCTTGAAGATAACTTATTTATTTTTAAAATTTAAATTTAAATTTAGGTATAGAAAAATGACTGGACTCCAGTGGAGGTATCTACATATGACTCAGTGTTGATAGCAGACATGGAGAGGAAACTACAAGAACTCCTTCCGAAGGTAGTGAATGAAAGCGAGAAGAAAGGACTAAGCATCAATTGCAAAACGCCTGACTGCATGGTTTTTGGCAAAAGCAAGAAGCCAACATACGAAATCAAATTAGGGGAACAATTTAGAAGCATATTAACAGAGGACAGAAAGTGCGATACGGAAATCCGTAGGTGCATTGGGATAGTGAAATATGCTTTTCAAAAGCTAAGCAATGTATTAAGAAAAAAAAGAAAACTGAATTGTGATGCAGTATCAGTCATTTTATATGACTGCGAATGATGAACAGTTTCCATACAGATGAAGAAAAAGAACTTGAAGCAACAGAAAAATGTTGTTCTGCATAAGGGTGCTTAGAACACTGTTGTATTGTTGTCTTTGTTCAAAATAACTTAGAACTGTGAAGGCTGTAGTTACTGAGAGTATCGAATGAACAAAAAACGAGGTAGGGAAAACAAAGAAGAAGAGGTTTATTAAATATTACTACATAGAACGGAAAAACTAGATTGATCAACTATTCCTCCAATATGGCTAATTGCCATATTTTTAAGAATGGGCAGTCAATATTCACAGTAGTAGGAACGAGCAGGAAGTGCGCTGTCCTAATCTACAAGACATTCCATGAACCGAATATATGAGTTCGAGAGACAATGGCAACAAAAAATACTGTTATGCTTAAAATCTGGAAGAAACAATTGAAGTTTCTGGGACACATAATGGGGACAGGGGGCTTGGAAAATCTGATACACACAGGACAGATTCAAGGCAAAAGAGAAACAGAGAAAAACAACTCACAACCTAGTTAGTGAGCTTGAGTAAATGAATGACGCAACAAGGTCTAGGAGAAATAACAAAAAGACCAACTTGATTAAGAGCTGCGAAGGACAGGAAACTGAGGAGAGTCATGATCGCCTACGTCCTAAAAGAACACAGCACAGCAAGACAAAGATGAAAATGAAACTTATACTTAACATCCGAGAAAGACAGATGAAATTTCTAGGGTATATAATGAGGAAAGGGGGCTTGGAAAATCTGATTCTCAAAGGATAGATTGAAGGCGAGAGAAAAACAGAGGAAAACAAAGAACAACTTACCTGGCAATGAATGGTGGTGCAGAGTTTGGGAGAGATGGCAAAAAGACAAAAGGACAAAAGAAAAAAAATACGGGGGGGGGGGGGAATTGTGAAGAGGCATGCTCGTCAACATCCTGGAGGGATACGACACATAAAAGAAGATTTTGTTTTTATATACTGCATATGGTGAAAATAATAACAAACAAACAACAATGTATTGCCAATGAGGCGAAATGAAAAAGAAACAATATATTCATTATATTTATCTGTATTATAAACGCATACAGTGAAGCAAAAACACAATGTCTTTTGTGGGTGAAGGAAGTGACCTTGGTGGAAGAAGACGGGTCTTGGTAGATGGGCTTTGGATATGAGGTTATGTGCTGACTATGCATTGAAGTTAATGTTGAAGAAATGTGACGACTGCTCCGGCCGCTTGTCGTTAATGGCTTCGACACAGTAGCTGGTCTTCAAGTCGACTATTACAACGGTGTTCTTTCTCACCCACGTTATGAATTTTGATCTCAAGGAAGTCACGCTGAAATCTTGCTAGCTGTCTCTTTACCAAGTTGAAACAGACCGGACGCGCGTGCACATTTGAGTTAATGAAAACAGCACCAAAAATGAATTGTATGATGCCTGAATAAGTCGCGGAAAAAGTCTTTATATACAAACAAAAAGAAACAAAAAGAAATAGAATATAACAATCACCAATCAATGCACCAGATGTGACGAGGCTTGCGACGGAACCAAAAATATGATCACGGCCAAATAAGTCGCCGGAAAAGTCTGTGAACGGACGCTCGCGACGGAACGGAGCGGAAGTTTCGTCTAAGAGTAGTGTTTGTATTCTTAGCATTAATTCGAGCCTTTGGTTGGTAATGTCTGTTCACTCTAATCGGATTTTTCAACTTTGTGACGATTCAAAATGTCTTTGTTTTGCTTACCCCTGAAGCTTTACGGAAACTGCCGAAGGAATGTCTCTGTGTGTGGTAGGTAGCGGTAAGTCGTCTACTTTGACCGGTTGGTTCGTTGTTTGACTTAACTCTTTTCGGTCGGTCACTTGGTCTGCTGGACCCTTTCTTGGCTCTATCTGTTTCTTTACGTCTTCAGCCAGGAGCTCTATCGGGGGCGACCGTTTCTATCTCTACGGTCGTGGTTCCCCGGCTGGTAACCTTCACTTGCTTGTCGTTATATCTCGACTGGTCTCGTCTTGACTCTAACTGAACTCATCTCAACTCAACCCAACCATCTGACTGATTTTGGCCCACCGGGGGTCTATATTTATGCTTGTCCCAAATTCTCTTGGGGGAGGCATGACGGACGCGGGGTGTCCATACAAATCAAATTTTTAGCCAATGAAATCACTCCCGCCTTCGCATTTTGAGGCGGAGTTACTTCCTTCCCTTGGTTTGAAGCAGCAATGTTTCTGGTGATATCACTTCTTTCTGTCTTCTTCCTTTGATTCAAGTGATTATATCATTTATTTTTCAGGTTTTAAATCTGTTCACAGGAAAATTGAAAATTTCAGGATTCAACCTTTTGGCCTCATCAAAGATTTGTGACAATCTCTTTTCAATAAACCAAAATAATGTTTTGGCTACGGCTTACTTTCCACTTTTACCAGCTGTAAAACTCAGTGCTTTCAATGGTACTTTTCTTAGTCACGTTATTTCCGCTTTGTCAAATAATGACCGGCCGATGCGATGACCTCATCTGACCTGCTGCCGACACCTGAAAATGTTTTTAATTTAATAGTTTTCAATATTTTATTTTGCAATATTTTCTCTTTTCACAATTCATTAGCTGCGTTCATACTGCAACCGAATAAACAATTTTATTATCTATTAGGCTTATTTTTCTCTCTACTCATATTGGAACAATTAATCTATACAATTAATAATACAACTAATAATAATATATTTCGCTCCGTCGTGCTAAAATAGTGTTATATTTTTCTGTATGCAAAAATAGTGCTACAGGAAAACTATTGCCATAAATTCACATCAGACCGGTTGGCCGAAAATCTTTTGAAACTCAGGGAAACATGGTCCAGTCGGTAAAAGCATTGGTTGAATTCAGCAACTTGACCTAAAGAGTTGTGAGTTCAATATCTGGCTACAGCAGAGGTGAACAAAAACTTGGAGAATTGAGTTAAAAGGGATATAACTGATATTGAGTTATCCGATAGAGGCATGGCACGTCGAACTAGAACACCTGAAGAAGGGTGGAGCGTACAACTGTTGAAACATCGCGACTATGGCAACAATAATGAGTAAAAAAAGTTCGAATAATGTAAAATGTATAAGTCATTACAATACATCATCAAAGAAATAAAGACAGATTTTGATAGAATAGTATTTCTAAATTGGAACGAAAATTCTGTCCACTTTAATCGTGTATGTTGTAAACGAAGATACTAATGCTGATGGAAAACAATCTTTAATATAATCTCTTTTAATTCCTTGAACCTCATTCCAACTGTCAAGTTTATCGGTGCCACATTTTTAAAAAATTATTTAAGTTTTGATGTAAAATACGAGACCAATTCATGTTCAGTTTCTTCCAAATGATTCTACAAACCCTGAAATAAGTGACAATCGGATGCAGAAAGATCGGAAAATATAGAGGATGAAGAATTTTTCCCCAATCGGTGCTAAATAGTTTTAAGCAATCGCGCAGGGAATTATTGTGAGGGAGGTTATTCGCGTTTTGTTAACTAGTATGGCCATTTTCTGTCCGAAGCTAGTTTCAAACGACGAAGTTGTTGACGGTGGAGATTAGCGTTGATTGTTTGATTATTGTCTAACAATTCATAATGAATGATTCTTCAAATATCCTACCATATACTCAGCATGACCTTCTTTGGGTTAAGTTCTCCGCTTGGTTTGTGAGCAGGTCTATTTCCTCGACTGGTCCACTAGCGACAACAATTAACATTATGCTAAAGGAGACATCTTTCGTCACCATCAAAATGACTGTCCAAAAAAGCACATGAAAATTTCTTGTAAGCAATGACTTGCAATAATCGCCACTTTATTACTGACTCGCTGGACAAAGGTCACGCTGGATCCATTTGCCAACAGCCGCAACCTTTCTAATCATTTTCAATTCGGGCGGGATTATCGCCGGATTAACATTAAATTTCTCAGTTCCTTAGATGTGGTTGCAGGATTTGCTAGTACCTGCCATATCGCTGGAGGCAATACGATCAAATTTCAAAAATGAATTATTTATCCATTTAAAATACTACAATTATCAGTAAAGACATTCAGTTTCAATAGAGAACGAATCATAAAATGACTTCAAAAGCCGTTTCTTTTTAGCCAAACAGGAAATTTTGATTTATAAATTTTGATTTATACATTTTGATTTATACATTTTTAATTTATAGAATTTGATTTTTATAATTTTATTTATATATTTTTATTTTTATAATTCTATTTATACAGTTTGATTTATACATTTTGATTTATATAATTTGATTTTTATAATTTTATTTATATATTTTTATTTTTATAATCCTATTTATAGATTTTGATTTATACATTTTGATTTATATAATTTGATTTTTATAATTTTATTTATATATTTTTATTTTTATAATTCTATTAATACATTTTGATTTATACATTTTAATTTATATAATTTGATTTTTATAATTCTATTTCTATTTTTTATTTTTATAATTCTATTTATACATTTTGATTTATATATTTTGATTTATATAATTTGATTTTTATAATTTTATTTATATATTTTTATTTTTATAATTCTATTTATACATTTTGATTTATACATTTTGATTTATATAATTTGATTTTTATAATTCTATTTATATTTTTTATTTTTATAATTCTATTTATACATTTTGATTTATACATTTTGATTTATATTTGATTTTTATAATTTGATTTATATATTTTTATTTTTATAATTCTATTTATATATTTTGATTTATATAATTTGATTTATACATAAATATTTCAATTTAATTTCAATTGTTTTTGTACGTTTGCGTTTATGCGGTGCACATGCATATTTTAACTCAAAGTCAGAGAAAATTATTCCAACAAAATATTTGAAAATATGAAAAATAATTGTATTTATCACCGAATAATTTACGAAAAGCTCAATAAAATTAGGTTCATCTCTAACAAAGCATTGACTATGTTTAAATGCATGAAATTACAGAATCGTAAAAACTACTAATTGAATAATAATTATTAAAATTCCCAGGAGAGTAGATTGAATGGCTGAGAAGAAAATTAAAAACGAAACGCGTTAAAACTTATTTTAAAATAACAAAATTAAAAATAAGTTTCAAGAAGACTTGAACCCAAATTTCATTCGAAATGATTCTGTAAAATTGTGCAAAACCAATATACTTAACCCTAATCCACTTGCCGACAATAAAAATTCAGACGTTGGTTTACGCTACATTATCTGTAAAAAATATGTGCACTCATAAAAAAAAATTATCTAAATTATTTTAGACACAGAAACAAAATATCTGTCATTTGAAAATCCACAAGATTTGGGTTTTGTTACGTTTATTGCCCAAGAATCCAATTATATTTACAGAAAGATGTATAGGAAGATTTTAAATAACGAAGTAAATACCGTATGTCGAATTAGCAAGTTCGTCTAAGACTAAGATGTCCCGTTGTCTGTGAAAACCGTACGAATTTTTACAATTATCATTATTTTGGATTTGTGGCGAAGAATTCATAGTCGGCAAGAAAAGCCAGCTCGTCAATCTAGAAGAATATTGAGATAATGAAATTGTGCATTGTGAATTGTCATTTTCTAGAGCCTGGTTTGGTAAAGTGAAGCCATTAATCATTGTTATCGGTAGATATTTCTCATACAAAACGAGTGCGCATTTTGCTTAAGGATCATTTTTTTATCACTGGCAGTGGTGAACAAATAAATTAAAAAGTTGAGTTAAAGGGAGATAACTACATGGCATCCGGAAGTGGCATCGCACATGGAATGAGAATGTTATACCACAGTGATCGAAATAAAGGGTTCGGTTAAAAATTCCTGACACCTGAAGAAAACCTGAGCGTACATCGGCCGAAACACCGTAAACATGGCAATAAAAATGAGGACAACAGTCTGAACAATGTAAATTATGTAAATACTACCCCATCTGAGAAGTATAGCCAAGTACTTATTCGTTCTTTTTTTACGAGTTTTTTTTTCTCTCATTTTCTTGTTTCCACCTAAATAATTTTTATTTTACAATTCAAAATAAGTGCTGTCAAGACTGGGCGGAAGTGGAACGTATAATTGCAGATTGCTACCTGAGGGCAATACACAGCGCCTGCTCGGCCTCATTCTCTCAGCTGACCTGAAGTGGAACGACTACATTGAATTAATAGCTAAATCTATTGCTAAGAAGGTCGGGTCCCTGTATCGGTTTAGGAAGTTCTTCTCTTTTCTGAATCCATTTTGCTCATTTATAAATCTACCATCCACCCATGCATTGAATACAGCTGTCATATCTGGTCGGGTGCCCCTGCTGTTCACCTTGGGGTTCACGATAAGATCCAAAAAAGAATCTGCAATGAAGTCGATCCTGACCTGGTGGCCCAATTCCAGTCTCGCCCTCACTGACGAGATACGGCTTCCCTCTGTCTCTTCTATAAATACTTACTGCTCCGACGAGCTTAGCGCCTTGGTGCTTTCCTTACGCGAATTTGCTCGAGCTACTAGACTAGCAACAACGTCCCACCATTTTACTGTGCAAACAATCAAGTGTAACCACAACTTCTACTCTCCAGCTTCTTTTCTTGCACGTCCCGCCTGTGGAACTCCCTTCCGTATTCTTGTTTCCCTGATAAACCAAGAGTTTAATTGCAACGTCAACTGTCATCTCTTATCTTCTTGATTCCCATCCTTCTTCTCACTTTACACTTTGCTCTCACGCAGCTCTCTTCACAACCATGTACCCGTTCTTCTTTTACTCGTTCTCCGACACCCACTGTGATCTATTCTCCTCTCTCTTCACTCTCCTATTATGTAACCCCCTGCGCACCAGTGGTAGTTCTGCCTTGCTTGGGGTGAGACGATTATAAAAAAAAAAAGAACCATTTATTTAATCTACGGGATTACGCTGGTCTCATACCACTGCTTATGTGTTTATTTTTTATCAAAAATATAAGTACACACTGCTCGATCCTAGAATTGAACTCACAATCGCTATGTCTCCAAATTTAGAAAGGCCATTGTCGCGTAGAACAATTTGTTGTAGAAATTACTAGTCAATTGATTTGACTTTTTTACGACTTACCAACTTATCTGCTATTTAAAGCTATAAAATATTTTACATTGTAAGGATATTTAAGAAATATCAACGCTTTAACCCACTAGGCTAATGTTCCAAGGGACAAATCGTATGTAGCGAAGCTGGAACCTTAAACCTAACTTCCCGGCTGTTGATTAGTGCTGCAGTTGAATGTCTGTAACTACTGAAGCTTCTCTTTTGTTGCAGCGGGTACTGTGTGTGTATTTTAAAATTAGGTAACGTGTTGTGGAGGGGGGCATTACATTAGCAATGATTTACAATTCCGATTCATTATCTATTACACCACCCATACATCCAGCTTACAGCACCTGGTATTTTCAAGAGATCACCCATCTAAGTATTGAGTAGGATCGACGTCGCTTAAATTCGGTGATCATATGAGAATTTGTCTTTCAAAGTGATATGGCCCTAATCCATTTTTTTTTAAAATTCGGTGATCATATGAGAATTTGTCTTTCAAAGTGATATGGCCCTAATCCATTTTTTTTTTTTTAGTCGAGAGTAACACAATGGAACTTAAAAGAGTTGAGCAACTAATTTGTATTCTGAACAGTCTTGCTGTCTGCAACGATGTCAATTAACTTTTATATTTGAATCTTCCACGGAATTTCTTGCAACAGCTGTGAATGAGTTTTTTTCAATTACTTCATTATTTGAAAAAAAAAACAATATTACCTTGCTTACAAAGTCACTTACAGTTTCTTTATTTTGGAACTACGTTTTGCTTTTTGCTTTTTAAACAACTTTTAAAAAAAGTTTATTTTATTCTTAATATTCAGGATATGGTCGGTTATGACCCTCCTGAATCTCTTATCTTTTGTAAATTTTAACTATGTATTTTTACTATACCTTTTTCATTCCAATCATAAATATCGCATTACATGTTTCATTGTCTTGAGTGAAACTAAATTGTTCTTGTCCTATTTTCAGTCTAATTCAGTTACGTGCTTTATACATCAGAATTCAAATAATAAATGCCACACATCAATTCTGATTCCAATGACCTCCATTTGTTTTAATCAAATTTAAATTGTTCTGGTAATTTGTTATTAAAGAAAATTCGTACTTCTGAAGAAACTCGATCTTTTATCCTATTTAGAAGAACTTCATTCTTATTAGATATTTTCCGAATACAAGATATGGGTCCGTTACCTTACAATGTCTCAGAGGATAGCCATGATATCAAATGTACTATAATAAATTGACACGACTTCTGACCGCTCTGTCCAGAAGACTGGCTTGGCTTGGAAAATGAATAAAAACTACAAAGTTAATATATTATTTAAACAAGGTTCTTTATTTTACTGCATTAATAACAGGATACCAAATATAATCAACAAAAAATGCAAATTCTTTACGACGGTTAATTTGGTAGATCGGAAAAAAATCCTTCGCGGGACGGATATGGTTCGAGGACTGGGGTTGCTGACCCATGGCCTGAGAGATACTCAGGATAGAAAGCCGTTGAATGAGGCTCTTGCATAGTTGGCATAAGAGGCGGAAGTACCATATTACTCTGAAAATGACGTGTGCGTCTTCCTAGACGAATGTATTAGTTACCACCATGGTTACCACGACATGACATGAAGGATCATTTATTGTACGTAACTGACAGTAGTGATGACTCAGCAGATAATAGTTTAGAGCTTTTACATTTTTATGAAAATAAAACCCCCCTTTGACAATGAAAGTTGTTTAGTATATTTGCTAACCACCAACTAAATTGGACGAGTGATTAATGCAAACAACATGTGGTGCCAGTAAGTGAAGGATGCATGATGAATGAGTTGTTGTATAAAAATGACTTTTTTTTTATTTCTTTCCAATATTAGGGTGCGTCTTCCAATCCGCAGCGTTTTGTAAGCCGGAAAATACAGTAAGTGAAGATTATGAGGATATACAGTATAGACAAAGGTTGACCTATCAGGTTAAGATTGTCGTGATTGCGAAAGCATCCCCTTGGGAGTTGGTTTTACGAAGTAGCAGTTCTCGGCAATAATCTTTTGAGTAATTTCCGTCTTATCTATGAAATATGAAATAAATGAGAGTACTTCTTCCCTGTGTATGGGGCGTGGTAAGTACTCGATGTAAAAGTCTAGACTATGGAATGCAAATATTCTGAATGCTTGCAATGGAAAAGACGATAGGTTTGTGATATTGGGAAATGGGCTGTAGGGTTGAAAAGAAACCATCGCCAGGAAACACGGTAGAGTAATGGATAGCGGCTCGGATTGAAGAAGCCGAGTTCGAATTCCAATCGAGTTCATTATATCCGCTTACGTGCGAATACCCTTGAGAAATGTATGAATCCATTTGTTCTCCCCCCCAGCTATGAATAAATAGCATAACAGACTGGGTTCTATAACCTTGGAAGTCAACCGGTCTAGGAGAAGGAAAACTCTGAATTCAAACAAGCATGGAAATAGCCTGACGGAGTCCGGCTATCTGTTGTGGAGTAGTTTTCGCACTGAAGGTTATAATCGTGCTATGTCGGTTGCTAATTGACTTAACGTACCCAAAATGTTAGGAACTTGGTAAACTTAAATCTGACTCCTTAGTATTCGGCTAACTGCCGACTAATATCAACTGTCTAGTAATTCTACTGAACTCCAGTAGAAGTCTAAAGAACTCCTATGAACTTCCCAAGAATTTCTCAAGAACTTCTTCTGTTAACTTCCTGTTAACTCTTATTAATATAGAAGGGAGAGTCCATTATCTGAGGAATAGGTGTGTTTCCCCATAACACTATTTTACCCAAGCCACGCAGTATACAGATCAGCAGTAAATGTAGTGTCATTTAGACCCTAATGTGTTACAGGACTCGTGATAATCACAAAACCATCATTTAAATGATGTCAAAGCAGAGAATTTGCAGCTTCAGTCTAAATATAGCTGCAATACTCCATTTGTTGATATCACCTGATTGTTATAACGAGCGTTTAGCTGCAAGAAAAGTAACAAAGATTAAATTTTTAACAGCATCTATTCATCAAAATTCAGAATATATACATCGTTGTTTGACATTTGTCAAACATTGTACATGTATTATTCTTCAGTTGCTGTTGACCAGAAAAGCGATTAGATGTAAGGGTGTTGTCAGTAGAGCCGGGATTAGATTGATTTCTTTGGTTGGTTGGTTGGTTGGTTGGTTGGTTGGTTGGTTGGTTGGTTGGTTGAGGTCACAGTTGAGGTTAGAGGATAAAATGGATTATTGTGTCTAACAAACACCTTTCTTTAAGGTTGAAACCGACATCTATGACGTATTTGATACGATGGAAGTCGTGGGATTACGAGATGTTGAAGATAAACTGTTTGGCAAGGTGGGTTGGCAGTTGTAGGTTAATTTCTGGTAAGGCACGTTGGTTATGGCAGTGATGACAAGAGATGAAGTGCAGGTAGTGAACGCTAATTGAACAGAAAGCCTCTGTTGCATTCTAGTCGAATTGGAGTTCAACGAACGAAGTGACGGTGAAGTAGGAAGCTCTGAAATGTTTATTAAATTGGCCTTATGCCAAACAACCGAACTATCCACAAATTACTCCAGATCAGAAGAATGAGAGAATAAAACTGTTTCATTTCTATAAATAAATGAATATTTATTTATCGAACAGCATAACATCAATTTGTATGTATGAAATAATTAAACTGTGAAAATGTTTTAAGTGAAAGAGTAGTAAAGAGTTTAAAGAATTAAGAGTTTTTTTTTAACGAAATGTGAAATTCGATTTGTACAGAAAAAGGGTTAAGTCCATGTTTTCGCTAAGTGTATCAACAAAGTAGTAGTAATGTCTTGTTCCGCTCTTTCTTTCTGTGTACGGTGGGTAGGTGAAGAGGAAGAAGTAGAAATAAAGAAAGTAGCACGAGAGAAAATGTGAGAGGATGCGAATGTGGGTCGCCGGGAGTAGCCTGACTATTTTTTTGCTACATTGTGTCCCCCTTGTTTTCTGCTCCCTCGTCTCTCTTCTTGCATCGGCCAGTAAACGTGTACAAATAGCCAACTGGGATCACATGGTCAGCTCTCAACTCAAATTGATTTTTAGGCGGGAAGAAACATGACACGGGTCATTGAAATTTCAATTTGATGTTTTCTGCAAATCGTTTTCCTTTCATTGGTTGATACATATTTTCACACTTGCACGCGAAATTTGTCTTAATCTTTGTCTCAGTACGGAGGCACTCTTTTTTTCTATTGGTCAAAAATTAGATTTCACACTGGCTTGAAAATTAGCAAATAGTGAAAAAAAGTTATTTTTATTTTGTACTCACCACAACAGTAGTGACGATGATGGATTTTCGAGTGGATAGTGAGGGTTGATTCGAGCGGAATGTTTTTTTCTGGATTCTGGTCGAATTTGATATCGATTTGACTGGTGACGATGAGGGAGACCTGGAGCTGCATAACAACGTCGAGGTTTTAGAAATCACTGTGGTTAACGTTGGGTGCCTGAAGGTAGTGAAGCGGACCTGTCTGTCGCATTCTGTAAGCAAGGTTGCGAATGGACAAGCTATCATGGCGATGACGGTGACAGCGCGCCTTTGTGCCTCTTTAGGTAACTTTTCGGCTCACAACTGCGTCTGTCGCAGTCCCTAGGGTCATCATTTGTGATTGGCTGTTGTATTTTATTGAAGGGATTTTTTGTGGCCCGGATAAGATGCTCGGAGCCACATCGCAGAAAACAATTTTTTAGGTACCTCCACTCATTTTCGATATCTAACTTTTAAATTAAATTTTTAAAAATAAAATAAACGTTGACTTACATTCCTAAGGACTCTTGAAATTTCAAGAAATTGATTAGAGGGCAGTGGTAACATATGTAAAAAAATATATATTTTTACTAAGTTTTTTTTTTAAATAATGATTTCAGTAATGATTTCACTCATTTCTGAATAAGTTCTGAAAGTTTTATTAAAATCCTACAATTATTTGATTTTTGGCAGAATTTCCAAATTAATGTGTTTTTTACCGTTAAAAACGTCAGTTGTGTAATATTCCGCTTGCCGTATTAAACTCTTCTAAACTTTTGTTAAAGTCGGGTCACTCGCTGACGAAAGAAAAAAAGATATTTAATAAAAATTTTGAACGTATTAGAAAGCATTAATTTTTTTAAAAAATAATTAAAAATTGTTTTGAGCTTTTTCTTAATATTAACATAAACATTTTGACGATAAAACTTTGTTTTTATTAAGTTTAGAGCCTTTTAACATCATGATATGCTGTTTTTTTTTTTCAGCGAATTAGTGGAGGTATATACCATTTGTTTTGTGTTTTGTTGTCTTAGAGTTCACATCCGGCCGACATGTAGAGCGAATTAGAAAGAAATCTAACTGCACTAGAGTAAAAAAAAAAAAAAAAAAATTACTGTTGTAAAGATAAAACATTTGACTAGAAAATATATTTTCATTCGATTAGAAATGCCATGCTAGTCTGTAACATGTGATCTACAATGAACTCTGATATCAATCTTTTGTGCCCTATGACATTATAGCGGGGTATATCTTCTCTTCTTTATTCTTTTCTAGTAGTAGTAGGATTCTGTTCTAGCGAAGGGTAGTAGTATACCGTAGCAGGTTAACGGAATTTGGCCTTGTGGGAAGATAACCCACTATAATTCATAAAATGATTATAAAATCAAGAAAGGCAATTTGAGTATAAAATAACATTTATATATATACACATTTCAATTAATGTTTTACAATAAAAAGAATACTTGAATATAAGTCCAACGGAGGTAAGATTTCATGGAAAATAATGATGAGCTGAAAGAGATAAAGGCTTAGGAATGTGGAAGCGTCTTGTAGTTAAAGAATGATAATTTAGGAGTTGCCGCTTCTAAGGTCAGTAGGTCAGCAAGTTGGTTTGTGTGGAATGTCTTTGAAAAGGTCAGTTAGTACTTTTGAGGAATGTCATTGAAAAGGTTATTAAGTACTTATGAGACAGGGAGGAAGAAAGCGGTCAGCATAGTAGCCGCTAGACTTAAGTCAAGGAGATATCAATTACATTCTTTTCCTAAAGTCCTGACTGTCTAAGGATGCTTTTTGTCTCCGCTTTTTATATCCGCTTTTTGGATCAGAAGCAGCTCGTTTCGAATTTCATTCTTGTATTTGGTTCCGGGCTTCCCATTCGCGAAGGCTCGCGAAATGGTAATTTGATATTTGATTAATTTTTATTTTTCAACCGGAACATCTGCGCAAACCCGGATGCGCACGACGAGTTTTATTCATTTGCCTTTTTGTTGTGAGATAGCCAACATCCGGTTTCTCGCTTTTGTTCGGTCGGTATCACCACGACATAACTAGGTGAGGCAAGCTTGTTTCTCTAGGTCAATTACAACTGAATGGTGAGTTCGATTCTCGCTGAGTGCCCCATACATTCGGCCTTGTGCCATACCTAAGCTACGCTTAGAAAATAAAGCACCTCGACGTGGTGTAATATTTAGCAAGCTTGTCTCGCAAGAATCATTACAAATGAGTAGTGAGTTCGATCCTCAATGGGTGCTTCATACTTTCGGTCTAGATCAGTGATTCTTAATAGACCGAGTGCTGTGCGAACCTCTTAAGTGTACCACAAGATATTGTCACGTGATATATATACACTACCGGCCATAATTATTAGGCCACCCCAATGTTTTTAAAAAATTATGTACTTAATACTATTTTTTAGTATTTATTGCCAAGTAAATAATTGTAAATGAAAATAGAATGGTTCTTTTGTTAAAACTGCACAATAACATGTGCATCAAATGAATTTATAAATATTTAATAATCACCTATATTGCAGTTTCATCAATGAAGGAATGAATAAAATTAAGGGTGATTCGGGCGAGTCCATCTTTACTTCCTTGCCTTGTAAAATTTTGCAAAGTTATAATAACAAAAGAACCATTCTATTTTCATTTAGAATTATCCACTTGGCAATAAATACTAAAAGTAGTATGAATTACATCATTTCTTTAAAAAAAAAAAACTAGGCTT